>CAUIVZ010000008.1:1933643-2307790 GCA_961763995.1 Juglans cinerea | reverse complement strand
TTCACAAGGTTGTCTTTCCTTTAAACTGAAATTGATAATATTATAAGATTGATGTATATTTTAATTGTTAAAAATTTTTTTTCATCAGTCATTATTCACTATCTCACACCTCACACCTTATGAAAAACGTTCACACATCTTATGAAAAAAAAAATTATAGATGTGAATCGTGATTAATGCATAACATTCTTATTGTCATTAAATATCAAATCATCCATAATTTCAAGTGAAAATAGAGAGAATGCTTACAAACTGGAAATCACTTTCAAAGATGAGATTTTAAAACTTGAAACAGCATGGCAATTAAGATTATCGCCAAACATGTGACAGATTGGACAATGAATATAATAATTGAGCGTGTTGGTTTACCTATTTTCCAACGTCGAGTGTTGAAAGCTCAGAATTACTAAAAAGAATTATTAAATAGGCTTCTTCCGCGAATGCATCGAGTGATATATCTTTGTCTTTTCTCTTTCCTTTATTTAATTAATTCATTTTTTTTTCTCTAATCTTCCTTGGAGATCAACATTAATGTATTTGTGGTGATTCATTTATTTTTTTATTTACAGATTCATTTATTTTTTTTTTAATTTATCTGTTGGAAATATAATGATCAACGTGCACCGCTGCCGAGATTGCTGACTTTTTGGTATGACGTTTCGAAGTCCGGACCAATGATCGAGGTCTTCCATGTCGTACTAACTCCAATCCGCCGACTTTTGCGACTTCGATTTTGGTTCGGGCTCTAAAATCTGGGTATGGGTGGGCCATTTGTCAGTCCTGGACTGGCTACGAGCTGAGCTTGCATGCACGAGGCTGGTTTGGGACTCGTACAATAAACAATCGGTTTTCAGTTTTCACTGGTTATTTAACTTATTTTATTTTAGTTTTTTTTTGTTAATTTATTTATTATGCTTGTTTGAAGCTTAAAACTAACATTTTAATTAAAGAAATTCATGGTTTATTATATTAATATATGAAAAAGGTTTCATTTTATATATATTAGTATTAAAATTAATGTTCAAACGCCAAAACAATAACAATTGAAAGTAGCGTCGTGCAACTTAACAAAATATTTCCAAACCTCACTACTCGGTACTTACCCCGGCCCTCAAATAGTGCGAGCACCGACCACCCAAGGGAAGGGTGTCTCCCATGCACCGTCCCACCCGTGTTTCTTAAACGATAATGTTTAGCTAGCTGCGTCATGAATCATGTGCTTCCAAGTGAATCGATAAATGTATTTGTTTTTTATTTTTTATAGTATTTGTGTGTGTTTTTAAAATATTAAAAAAAGTATACACACAAATGCTTTAGTATGATTTTCGGTCGTCCTAGCAGCGTCCCTTCTTAAATATTATTTTATATAGTTTTACTTTTATTATTTATTTTTAATACTGACAAGATATATGAAATACATATATAGCTAGACGTTTATCAATCTACAAATATTGGAATACAGTAAAAAAAAAAAAACTCAATAATTGGGACTCAAACGTTCCAAACATTAAAAAGAAGATTTGCGTTTTCTCTTTTATAATAAGAGATCGACTCTCTCTCTCTCTCTCTCTCTCTCTCTCTCACACACACACACACAAAATCAAAGGCTAGCTCCAGATCTGATTTGTTGCTAGAGGAGGTTTCTCTATTCACCCATCTTGTCTATCAGGGTTTCTTTTGTTTAGTTTTATTTTGATTTCTTCAAGGTCGAAAAAGACAGATCTATAGCTTTCGAACAATTCTCGTGAGACACGCGCGGCACAAGCAAATTCACAGGTCAAAAATCGTTCGGAGGAAAGTGGTAGTTTTACGAAAATCACTACACGTGGTTCTCATGCGCCGCCCACATATGCATGTGGTTCTCACGCTCCACCCCTTTCGGCTGCTCTTCTCGACACACATGCCATATTACTGGACTCGCCACAACCAGGCCTTTCAGATATGACCTTTGTGGCTAAAAAGAGACAAGTATATGTTGAATTCATGGGTCGTTACAAATTTCGAAGTCTACCAGAATTGGTCCAAACTGTAATCTGTCATTTTTTGCGTTTATCTTACTGCTTTCCTTTTTTATTTCCTTATTGTTAATTAAAATAAAAAAAACGTTCGTCTCTCGAACGTTTGTCTGTAGAAGTTGAGTCATCTCTTTTTATGAAGGGTGAGGTTGAGTCTCTGTTTAGGCAGAATGTTATCTCTTGGACATTTGTCTGTAGAGAGTATCGGCAATAGTGAAGACCAGACCAGTCACAAAAGGAAATAGTGTACGGGTGGAGGTTCAAATGCATTATTTTGGTTTATGATGTCATGTTTGATATGAAGACATCTTAGAATATATCCGATCTTGGATATAAGTTTCTCTAATGAATGAATGATATAGTTTCCCTTAGAAAATAAAAGAGACTATATAAAACCCACGACAAAATAGAAGAAATAACAAAAAAAAAATCAATGTTCGTATTTAATTGGCTTTCAACAGTAGAACAAGTGTCTTTTTCTTAGATTTCATAAAATAATGCAATTAATAAATTCCATATATAGAGTTTCTAAAATCATGTTGATAAATCTTGTAATTATAAGATTTGCCATAAATAACACCTAGAGGGGGTGAATATGTGTCTGTCACAATTATTTGTTTAATTTTAATTCATGTAAAATATTAGCAATGAAATAGACATAAAAATATGAATGATAACGGAAAACAAACCCACCAATAAGATTTGCCATAAATAACACCTAGAGGGGGTGAATATGTGTCTGTCACAATTCTTTGTCTAATTTTAATTCATGTAAAATATTAGCAATGAAATAGACATAAAAATATGAATGATAACGGAAAACAAACCCACCACTAGACAAGGGATTTTGGTGATGGAGGAAAACCTTTTAAAAAAACTCTTTAAAGTAAAACCACTTCAAGGCACACTACCCAGAACAAACCAATTCCACTATTTGAAGATTAATACAAGTAAGTTTCTTACAAATCCTTTGTATTATGAATATTTTACTGGCTACTAGAAAACGATCCGTTTTGTCCCTACTGCAGTAGCCTACTGCAGTAGCAGCTCTGAAAATCTTCAAAACTTGAATTCTTCTTTTGGAATATCCAGTGGCTGAACTCACCTCAATCCACAATATCAATATTCTTGTTTCAATGTGTGGTTTACAAAAAATAAAAGAGCGATAATTCTTGTAAAAGTCCCGAAACTCTTTTCTCTCTTGGCACACTTGGGTACCTTATCAATATATAATCGGATAATTTTATTAACCAATTTCGTGCTCCTTGAAAGATTCTTGAATTAATCAAACCCTTTTTTAATGTCAAAATGCGTGAAAATCTACAAATGGCTTGCCGTAACAAGTTCCTACTAAAACACTATCCCTTCTTTAGAATTCTAGAAAGTGTGGCCTTTATCCAAATTTCGAGTTTTTCAATTTTCAAATCTCCATCTTCATCCAATACTCAATTTTATCTAATCAAATAGAGTATTGTAGATAAATTTAATCTCTTATCAACTCTTACCCATTATCCTTATAGATAAGTCTTATCTATCAACCCAAACTGTAATAACAAAACTTACTTATTGTCATTATCTTTATAGATAAGTCATGCAAGAGAGTAAATGCAATATGTCACACCCCGTATCCGGGGTGAACCCTTTAACTTGAAATCTACAATAACAAGAATTTAAATGCAAAAGTCCTCCAAAGTCCAATGTTTCAAAAGTTCTTCTAAGTAAAATAAAATGCTAGCAGAATTTCTCTTAATTTAGCCAAATCCACTTATGTCACCTGGCATGCACTTGTCTCACATTTCTTTTATAATTTTATCACGTGCTATCTATTCCAACTATCACAACCATCAAAGTTGTAATACCCAATCTAATAAATGTTTTTAGTAAAAGCCCAAGTCATTAAGGTTTGGAAGAGTAGCTTAATACCATCAATAAAAACCCAAGCCAAACGACCTGTTAAGTACTAGTCGATTGGGAGCTGATGGATTTGCACTTAAAGTGTACCGTTTCACTAAAAGGATACCAACACATGAAACAGAACTCTAATGTGAAATCTCTTCTCTTCAGCTGGACACTTCTTCCACCTGTTTGCAAAACAAACAAAAAATCATTCCAGCGTTCTTCTCTCTCTCAAAGCTCCATAAAATTATGCACCACATGATGCCAAGTAACAACAGAATGTTCGAGCTCCCCTAACCCGGCCTTCAGATTATGTACATTTTCGTCGTTCGTAACATAGCTCCTTATTAATTCCTGGCCATCGGTCTCCTCCCTAAGTCAATGGTGGTATCCCTATAAATACCCTCAACTCGAAGCTCTCCATTTCACTCAATTCGATCAGTTTCGAGTTTTACCATCTTTCTTCACTTAAAATATTATTATATTTCAATTCTTCTTCAACTGGAATGATTTCGGTAAGTCTATTTCTATTCTTCATTTTCTTGATATGTTTACATCGTGTTGTCTGTGGTTGATTGGAGCTTGAAATATATGTTTATATTACATTAGTGGGTAATGGCAATTTTTTTGGATTAACTTGTGTTGTTGGATGTATGTTTGGAGAAAAATTATTTTGAAATTAGTAGAACTATCTCACTACTAGATAGCTTGGAAACTTGAGTGCTTATATAGGAGCAATGCGCAAATACGTTATTTTTTTTTTCTTGTGATAGCTTATTTATTTTATGAAACCTAATTTTGCTTTATTATATCATTATTTATTTTTTATGAAGTGAATTTTTTGCCTTCTTGTTATTCTCATATGAGTCTCTTGACATTTCTGATGGCATAAATGGGTTGTCTTTCTTAGTAACGGAATATGCGCAACAAATCTCAATATAAGATAGATGAAATTGGGTACACCTAAAATGCAAAAAGTTTGTCTTATGCTACAGAAGATGGGATTGTTTTAAAAGTTGCAATGAATCCAAACAAATTAGGTGCTTTTACTTCTTCATGATCTGCTAGCAAACAAAGTCATTAGATACTACTACATACATATGCATGCCAATCATATTTTGGCCTTTTTGTATATATATACATGGCAATAATCAGAAAAATGAGAAGGTGTAGACCCACTCAATGAGAAATGTGTGGGTAGGACAACTACACTAAAAGACACTGAAAATGTGTAGACCCTAAACAGATAAGAAAATGGAAAGGATAAGTACACCTAAGGATATTAAGAAAGTGTAAATCCCAAATGGAGAGAAGTTTATGGGAATGAGAGCTACCATTGAAGGGATGGTTCCCTATGTAGAAAAATTTATGGAAGTGCTTTTTTACATTGGACTAGATCTTTAATTTACGTCAATACCATAATTTAGTTATCATTTTTAATTTTCAGTTTATTCTTGATTTATCAATGAGACTCATGTTACACCTAGCTTAATCAATCCTACATACCAAGCCATTGACTTACATTCTACATGTAAAGTTTTTTATTTTACAGAAATTAAAGAGGGGCACACCAATAAGGAGACTTAGAGGACACATGGGAGGGTTAGAAAGAAAGCTATGGAATAAGTGACATCTATAGAATTGTTAGAATTTTATTTGGGGTTTTATAAAAGAATAGTTTGAGTTTAATTAGTTTAATGGTTTGAACTCAGTTTATAATGAAGGTTTTTAATTAACTTACTCTTTTTTATTACCATTCTGACGTCAGTAGTTTCACCACCAATATTTAAGAAAAATTGAGGCATGACAAAAGTCATCTAAAAAAATAGTGAAGATAAAGGGGTGAGTCCATTGACCCAATAACCATCGACCCTATATTAGTGTGTAAACATGAGTCAGGTACAGAATGCAAAAACAAACAATTCTAAAGAAAAATGTCTTTCCCTCCCAACAATACCAATCAAAGTGCTCAGATTTTCACAAAATATTGAACAATCATTAAAATCCCTAACATTCGATCAACCAAAACGTCAACTCAACACTGGTAAAGTCTAGTGATTTACCTACTATTAATGATGATGCATCTCAAGCTTGGGAGGCAAGGGTGTGCAGCGTGCAACTTAGGCTTGGCGGCATGGCTCGGCATACATAGTGATGGACAAAGATACAAAACAGAGAAGTGTTAGCTAGAGAGAGAACGTCAAAGAGAGAAAGTAGCAAACAAAATGTGACAAAGAAATCGAGAGAGAGAGAGTATTCATCGGTGTGGCAAGGCGACGTCGACGTCGATTGTAAGAATTTGAGAGAAAAACCAAGACAATAGGTATTGAGACAAAACTCTGTTCTTATTGCATTGTGTAATTGATACAAGGTTCTGTTACACACACATACATATATATACATTGGAGAAAAACAAAAAGGACTAAAAGAAAGAGTCCTAAAGTTAACCTTTTATCTTCTACTGTTTTACAAGCAATCTATTGCAATCTGATGCCTTTGACATTGCTTTTCATTTCTTTCATCACTTTATTTGCTTTTGTGTGTCATTAGTGCAACCTTTGAGGTTGATCTGTCGCCCCATACTTTCCTTTTGTTGCTTTGCTTTTCTGTGCCAGTACTTTACACCTTTTAGTTGCTGCATTTGTGCTTTTCATCAACTTGGTTGTACCAGTCTGTTGCATGGTACTTTCTGCATGCTGCATCTTCATATCAGCACCATCACTTGCTTGTTGCATGGTACTTCCTGCATGCATTTTCATATCAACACCATCAAGAGCCTCATCTTGATGGTGGTGCACTCGATCATGGTCATCATGCTTCAATACCCCCCAACCCCCATAATATGGAGAATAGATATTAGCTATTCCCATCTTGGAGAGGTGAGATTGAAGTAGATAAGAGGGGAGTGCCTTAGTAAATATATCTGCCAGTTGTGAGGTGGTGCAAACATGAGCTGTCCTTATGCTCCCTTCTTGAATTTTATCCCTAATCAGATGGCAGTCAACCTCTATATGCTTTGTCCTTTTGTGGAAGACAGGGTTGGCTGCAATGTGAAGTGCAGCCTGGTTATCACAAAGTAAAACAACAGTTGGAGGATGATTAATGAGGAGATCAGCAAGGATTTGTCGTAGCCATGTGAATTCAGTAGTGGCAAAAGCCATTGCTCTATATTCTACTTCTGCAGATGACGTAGACATAACTGTTTGCTTCTTTGATTTTTAAGAAATCAATGAGTCTCCTAAAAATAAGCAATAACCTGTTATAGAATGTCTAGTGTCTGGACATGAGGCCCAACCTGAGTCACAGAACCCCCTTAGCTGAATAGGTGATGAAGCTGATAGGAAAATCCCTTGACCAGGAACTCCTTTCAGGTATCTAAGCACCTTATGTGCTACTGCAAGGTGGGAAGTGGTTGGTTCTACCATAAATTGACTTAGAATCTGGATAGGATAGCTAATGTCTAGCCTACTGATGACATAGTTGTAGCAAGCAACACATTGAACATTCTCGTGTGGGGAAAAATTATGTTAATATTATAGTGTTAACATAATGTTAGTAATACTATATATTAATATAATAATACTATAGTATTAGTAATACTTAGATTAATAAAGCTTAAGATTACTATATACTAGTACTATAGTAGTACTAACACTAACACTATATATTATATTAATAATACTATGGTGTTAGTAATACTATAATGTTAGTGTTAGTAAGACTATAGTGTTAGTAATATAGTAATACTATATACTATAGTATTCGACGATTCGTAGTATTATAGTGTTAGTGTTAATAATACTATAATGTTAGTAACATTATAGTGTAAGTAATATTATAGACTATAGTATTCGTAGTATTATAGTGTTAGTGTTAGTAATACGATAGTGTTAGTCATACTGTAGTGTTAGTATTAGTGTTAGTATTAGTAATATTATATATTAATATAATAATACTATAATATTAGTAATACTATAGACTACTAACACTTAAGATTACTATATACTATATACTAATACAAATTATAACTATAATCATTATAGTATATTTCAATATCTATCATAAACGTTCGAACAACGATACAAACCATTCGAACGACATGTAAATATTCGAATGGTTTTTTCCATAAAGTAGTACATTCGAACGCTTGCGCGAAGACTTTTCCCTCTTAATGAATTTTTCACATTCAACCGGAAAATATTGTCCTTCGAATGCTTAATTGCATAAGAGGTCACCCAGGTGACAGATTATTCTGCTGTAATAAGTTGTACATTAAATAGCACGATGTCGTTTCGATGCAAGGGAACTTATTACAACAACTTATGTGCGTCGTAATAAGTTCAAAATGCATAAATCCCTCCCAGTGCCGTCAGTCCCTCATTTCACCATTCTTCTCCTACAACCCAACTTTCAGTCGAATTCTTCTCTCTGAAATCCTTCACAATCCTTCATTTTCTTCCAACAATCCTTCATTCTATGCACATTACAAAGAGGGCTGCATACTTGTACTGATTAAATGTATGATTTTTGTTAAACATAGTTTTACATTAACTAATTTTCTTCATTATATTCATTTTATATTTATATATATATATATATATATTGTGTAGGTGTTTATTAAAGTGTTTGGAGTTGCACACGAATTCTTTGAAAGTATGTTCGTGTTTTGTATATATAAATGATGTATTTGTGTGTTTATCTCTATTGTGAATTGATCTTTGAGTTTGTGTTTTATCTACATTTCGCGTTTGGATTCTGGGTTGCAACCGTTCAAACACTATAATTGACCGTTCGAACGGATTCGAACGGTTGTACTCCTGATTTATATATGCCGAATGAAAATAGTATAAAACAATATTCTTAAAAAATACTTAATATTTAATATGAAGATAATAGTAAACAATAGTAAAAATACATAATACCAATAAGAATAGTATCAAAAAATAATTAATGAAAAATTATAATTAATACTTAAAAAATAAGTAATACTTAAATTATAAATAATATTAAAAACTCTTGACATATTTAATTAGAATAGTTAGAATGAGAATATTTTTTAAAAATACTTAATACTTAATATGAAAATAATATAAAACAATACTAAAAATACATAATACTTAAAATAAGAATAGTAGCAAAAAATAATTAATGAAAAATACTAGTATTTATACTTAAGAAATAAATAATACTTAAATTATAATTAATATTAAAAAACTCTTAACATATTTAATTAGAATAGTTAGACTGAGAATATTCTTAAAAAATACTTAATACTTTATATGAAAATAATATAAATACTTAATTGTATTCTCGTATCTTGTATTGTTGTTGTGTGATATTATCGTATCTTGTATGTAACATCGAAATAACCCTTAGACCCAATCGAGAGTTATCAATCATGTTGAACGGTTGATTGATAACTCTTGAATTGTTCAGAGTGGATAGTTTGGGATTGTAAGATCATTGTAGTAAACTATCAAACTATATCTATTGTGTCCAACATCATGATTTTGGTAGAGTCTTCCAATTTTGTTATGTGGATATGCAGTTTCAGTTATGGTGCATCGAACTATTACTTGTCTATGCATATGACTAAACGAGCATATTTAGAGAACTATGAGGAGATGTTATCAAAATTTTGTTGGATGTGATAAATAATAGTTGGTAGGTTCGCGATTATAACCTTACAATCCCGAATGAGATTGGCCCAACTACTCAGAAAAATGAAGAAATTGCACAATATGTTAGATAAATGATTGCTTATTGATGCACTTGACTGTTTGTAATAGGGTATTAGACATGGATAAGAGTTGGATGCGAGTTAGAGATTAGTTGGGTGAAGACTACAATATATATGCTAAAGGTGTAAAGAAATTTTTGGAGTTCGCATTTTGTACAGTTGATAATGATGGTCGTATTAGATGCCAATGCAGGCAATGTAAAAATTTACGCTCTCATAAGATATATTTGGTGAGAGAGCATTTGTTTGTCAAATGTATTGACTAAGGTTATACTGATTGGGTCTTACACGGAGAACCATATCCAGCATCATTCGAGTCTCGACACAAAGAAGAAGACATTGATGAAGATGTACATTCGAAGGTTGTTGGTGATGAATACAAAGAGGATATGGAGCAAATGTTGGATGACATTGGTGCGGGAATGTTTATGGATGAAGGTGATGTGGATGCATCAAATTCAAATGATGCGGGCCATAACACTTTTATACGCTTGTGGAATGATTCACAGTGTGAGTTACATCTAGGATGTAGAAGCTGGCACAACAAGTTGTCATTTACAGTTAGACCACTTCATATAAAACCCATGTGCCGAATATTTATTAAGGTTGTTAATATATTGCTCGAGCTGTTTAAAGAGTCACTTCCATCAGACAATATTTTATCCCACAACTTCTATGAAGCAAAATAGTTGAAAAAATGACTCAGGTTTGACTACAACGTAATACATGCATGTAAGAATGACTGTGTGTTATTTTGGCGAGAGAATGAACAGCTGAATGAGTGTCCCATTTGCCATGAGTTAAGATAGACAACTGAGAAGCAGAATGTGCTGCAAAAGGTTATACGCCACTTTCTATTAATACCTAGATTACAACGATTATTTATGTCACGTTCAACGGCTGTGGATATGAAATGACACTCATCATCTAGAGTTAGAAATGATAATGTTTTGTCACATCCAGCAGACTCAAGTTTGGAAGGAACTTGATTTGGAACACTCATAGTTTACTGAAGAACCTCATAACGTGCAACTTGGATTATCAACAGATGGATTTTATTCGTTTGTGAATATGAGTATTAGTCATAGTACTTGACCTATTGTACTTATGCCGTATAATCTACCATCGTGGAAGTGTATGAAAGATCCAAATTTCATGATGAATTTGCTCATTCCAGGTCTGAGATCATCGGGAAATGATATAGACATACATTTACAGCCACTGATTGCATAATTGAAAGACATACCGTGTTATGGACAATAAATGATTTTCCTGCTTATGGAAACTTGTCAGGTTGGAGTACTAAGGGGAAAATGTTATGTCCAACTTGTAAACATACTCAATCTGAATTGCTTATATATGGGAGGAAACTATGCTTCATGGGTCATCGTCGATTTTTACCTGGTAAGCATAAATGGCGTGGAAATGCTAAGATGTTTGATGACACTGTTGAAGATGTACTTATATAATTTGTAGATGTCGGAACTAATGATTTTGGTAAAAAAATAACGAAAGAGGAAACGAAATGCAATTGAGTTGAGTTGGACAAAGAAGGGTATATTTTTTGAACTCTCTTACTAGTCGACGTTAAAATTGTGGCATAATCTCGATAGTATGTATATTGAAAAAAATATATGTGAGTCCGTGTTGGGAACATTGATGTCAATTGAAAGCAAAACGAAGGATAATATAAACTCACGAAAAGATTTGAAGCGGTTAGGAATAAGTCTGGAACTGCACTTGTAACAAAGAGGTTCGTCTGTCTACATGCCAATTAGGTAGTATACGTTGTCAAGGAACGAAAGCTACATTTTGTGAGTGGTTGATGAAAATTAAATTACCGGACGGGTATGCCTCGAATCTAACAAGCTGTGTGCGAACAAATGACTGGAAAATTACTGGACTAAAAAGTCATAACTGTCATATATTTTTACAACGTATCTTGCTTGTTGGCATCCTTGAGTACTTGACGAGAGACGTGAGGGTGACTTTGACTGAGTTTGGTATATTTTTTAAAAAACTTATGTGTTAGACGTTAAATGTAGAAGTTTAGGATCGTATAAAACAAGAAATTGCTATAATATTATGTAAGTTGGAGACTATTTATTCACCATCATTCTTAGACGTCATGGTTCACTTAGACGTCATGGTTCACTTAGCCATTCATTTGCCACGTGATGCTCGACTCGCAAAACCAGTCCAGTATAGATGGATGTATTCCTTTGAACGGTTCATTGAGAAGTTGAAACGCACAGTGGGTAACAAGGCTCGCTCAGAATAATCAATTGCAGAAACATATATTAATGATGAGTGGCATACATTCTGTTCCAAATACTTCCAAGGCGTTAACGTGAGGCTTGATCGGCCAAAAAGAAACTTTGATGTTGACCAAGCAAGACAGCGAAACGGGTTTTCTATGTTTTCCCAACAACTACGTCCACTTGGTGCAGCGCGTGGTTATGATTTGTGTGAAAAGGAGTTCGAGAAGATTCAGTGGTATATGCTAAACAATTGCCTCGAGATAGAAAGTCACTTTAAGTTCACATTATCTGTTAATTAATATTATAATTTATTTTATAAAATTTTATGAATATAATTTTTTTGGTAATATTTAATTTTAGTGATCATATTAATGTGCTCAAAGAACTGTGAGTAAATGATATAGACCAGAATAATGAAGATGAGTTCTCGAAATGATTTGAACAACAGGTAATGACATTATAAATGCGAGTCTGTTCTAAATTAAAAAATACATTGGATTATTTATTTTTAGATGTTTATGCATTATTTAATATGTAGATTGTAAATTTGCATGCAGTAATCCAAACGATATATTGGACGAACTATATGCACTGGTCATGGCTCCTCGAGACGCACTACTCCATATTCTGCTTGTATTTCTCGAAGAATTAGGTATCACACAATGAATCGAGAACGCTATATGAAAACACAGAATAGTAGTGTCCTAGTTGAAGGAAGTCATGACAGAGACAACGTTGATTTTTATGGGGTTATTGTCGATGTAATTGGAATAAGATATTTGTGGAACTTGTGGTGTATCTATTTAAATGTGATTGGTGGGATTTAGGCAATCCTCGAAGGGGAAAGCGCCATGATGAATTTTTTCTAAATATTAATACATAAAAAAAAAATGGTATGAAGATGATCATTTTATTTTGGCTTTCCAAGCATCTTAACTATTCTACTTAGACGATCCTGAGCTAGGAAATGAATGATGAGTAGTACAAAAATTTTCTCCAAGAAATATATATGACGTTATCCATGAGGCAGAGGGACAAGATGAACATGAAAATTATCCATCTACTCAAAAAGCATACCAAGAGAGTCAACTCGTCTTTAACTTATTTGTAAATTTGGGCCAATATGAGATGATATCATTACATAGGAAATATATTGAGGCTGAAATTGTTGATACGACAGTTGAGCAAAATGTTGAGTAATCTGAAGTATCTACAGATGATAAGAATGAATCTACAAATGAAATTGATACTGATGATTGACCGGTTTTGTGTTCACATTACACAGTATCTCGAAATTATGTCACCGAAAAGGAATGAAGTTTGCATCCCATCTTCACCTGTTCCTTGCTCTCCGTCTGATTCATTACTAGAAATTGATTCTACAGAACAAGGTAAATATCTAATCTAATACTCTCTTTTTTTCAATTAAGAAAATTGATACAAGGTAAATAACTAAATATTTTATAAAGTTAAGAGTACAATCTCGTCAAGGTTGAGGCGCTACTAGAGACGTGACGTTGGAGAAATATCGTAAAGTGAGTAAGACTAAGGTTAACATTCTTAACGAACATACCGGAGGCGAGTGACAACAAGCAGCTTGGTTTGCATCGCATGTGGGTGCTCTTACACGGACTTAATCACCTTTGGTTATGAGTTCATGGCATAAAGTTCCACAAGATGTGAAAAAGCTCATCAAGAAGCGTTGTTTGGTACGTAATATTTAAATAATGAATTTATATTAATATTATTTAATATTCTAAGTGATAATATCTGTGAATATATTTTTTCAATGATGACTTTGAACTAAATTTTGGTCGGAGAGAGGAGCGTAAGATTATCGATGAGCTTATATGTAATGCATTCCGCAAGTATAAGGCGAGATGTCATGAGCATTACAATAAGTACGAGAACAAGGAAAATGCACGCCAGCATCATTTTCAGGATGTCTGACCTTCTGATTAGAAAAAACTTTGCGACATATTTGATAATCTATAGTATAAGGTAAATTAAATGAATTCTTTATATGTCCTATTTATAATTTTTGTTTACTAATATTTACAACTTCTATGTAGGAGCGAAGTTCTATAAATAAAATAAATAGATCGAAATTGAAGATTCATCATCATGCAGGCTTAATATCTTTCCATCACCTCTCTATGAAATTGGTAATATACTTTTTATTTTTTATTTTATATAGTTTATTTTTTGGATGTACTAATTTTAATATTGACTTTATATCTTAACAATGTCTCTTGTAGCAAAAGTCAAACGTCAATTATGATCTGACAAAATTATATGCTACATCACATACTGATCGTAATAGAGAGTGGACTCATCTCAATGCTAGTGAAAATCATGTAAGTATTATAATTTATTTTAATTAAACATATTTGAATATTTGTGAACATATTAATTATTTATATTGTGTGTAGGATAAAATGGTTGCTCTACGAGCTGAAGCTGCGTCAGATCAAAATTTCTCAACAAGTGATGTTGAAATATTTACACAAGTTCTGGGTCAACGTTTAGGATATTTGAAGGGTTTGGGTCGCTGTGTAAAACCTTCTACCTCTTCCTCAACGTCAAGTACTTCTATAGCATTAGAGAATGCGAATTTCAGGATCGAAGAATTGATTGCAAGACAGCATGAGTTAGAGGCTCAATTGGAGAAACAAGCAGACATGGAGATGCACATCAAACAGCAACAAGAACAACAACAAGAGTTCAGGAGAGAGATACAACTCCAAATGCATACGCTTATGCAACAGTTCAGGCCTCCAAACAACTAATTTTCGTGTTTTGCATACATAATTTTGGGATTTAATTATAAAGTTGATGACATTATTAGTATTATCAATATTTTATTTATTTAGTTCAGACTTATGACTACTTTTATTTGTATTGAACAATTTGTAATATATTTTTTTAATATTATTTAATTATGCCTATTTTGTTTTAAATTTTTGGTTAAAATAAATAATTAACCATTCGAATGTCCATAAAATGTTCAAACAGGATACATCGCAAACAACCGTTCGAACATCACAATAAACCGTTTGAACGGCTATTAATTGGCAAATTATTTGATCATCTCATTATACGTTCGAACAGCTTACTCAATCTGTAAATTTGTAAAAATATAATTTATGTTCGACCATCAATTTGTTTGTTTGAACGTTCCCTCATGTATATTTGGTTGAACGGACTAGAATCGATTGACCACCCATGTATGATACGTTCGAACATACATATCCGTTCGAACGTTTTTTGTTGGAGTTCGAACAACTTTCTGGGGCAAAATTCATTTGTCTCAAAAAATGAAAATCGAAACCGGACCGATTTTGACCAGTTTTGAAAAAAATGGAACCGGTACCAGACCAGGCCAAACCCACCAGTTCGGTCCGGTTTACCGATTCACCGGGTTTTTTTTTTTTTTACCCCTAATCTTGTCAAGCTTATCACTTGAGAATTTGCTTAAATGGTCAATGAGATTTTTAAGCCTCTTCTCAAGTGTTCTTTTGTTCAATAAGCATAGTATTTCCAGACTTAAGATTCTCAATTAAAACATGTGATTCATCCACTTTTGCAACCAAGCCTTCTCTATCAAGATTAAAATGATTCAACTTTTTCAAAAGTCTCTTATTCAATTTCTTCAGCTTAGAAAACTCTTCAACCAATTCATTATGAACATGTTGCAGGTTTTCTAAACCTTCCTCATTTTCTTCATCACTAGATTCACTTTTAAAATCAACTGAGTTGATTATATTGTCGATTCCAGTATGTTTGATTGATTTGGACATTAAAACAAGTGCATGCACAAACATCTCATCCTGCCCCAATCCGAAATTTCCAACGCAGAAACAAACTTATCCCAAAATTCAACCGATAAAAATCATTATTCAGTTTCCCAAAAACTTCGAAGACTCTCGTTTGGATTCGGAGCGTGTTTTATCTCATCTCTTCATTACAACTTTTTCAAATCTCAAAACAATAATAATACTAAAATATTCTAAAATGTTTTATTCAACTTTTAACTAAAACCATCTCATCGAACTACCAAAAACCAGCCATGTGAAATTGTGTTTCACAATTCACTAGAAAAACAAACAATTGCTGTCATCAATACTTGCAAAAAATTAGACAAATTTAAGTCGGTGTTCTCTGAATGTATAGATATCATTCGGATGGTGTCAATTTCTTGCTAGTGAGGACCACTCGCAAACGACAACGTAATCTTACATGTCAGTAGTAGTGATATAGGAACAAAGTGATTGGCAATATTTCCACCTTACGTTTCAGATTTCCTGGTTTCGCAGTTTCCACTTTGGATAGAAATGAACAATAAGCTCTATGGGAAAACATGAAGCAGCCATCCTCGCGAGCTGTCTTCTAAGAATTTGATGAGTAGCTGATGTCAACCCCTCATCAAGAAAAGTTTCGAAAAACTCTAGTTTTTAGAGAAAGGGCAACCCTCAAAAGTTAAGGTGAGACATGAACTACGTGCTTTCTTCTTAACCACAAAAACAAACCACCAAAAAAAAAAAAAAAACCCGACAAAAACATGCGACTCAGTATCTCAAACACAATCATTATCCTTTCACTTCAGTGCTTTCCCTTTGGCTGTTTCATCAATTATGAAATTATAAATGATACATAATATAATTGCTGAGGGATATTATTTCCCCCCAGAAGAATTAGATACACATATTTCCTTCCCTATTACAGCACCAGTTTTGAGAATGACATATGCATATGGCTTGTGCACTAAAACATGCAGCTATTATAATCATAGTTGTCAGGCATTAGCTCTCCCTTGGCATGAGAAATTCATATGCCATAAGGGGATTACGCCAAATTGAAGTACGATAGATCAAGGTAAGCAAGGAAATCCAGGGTCAAATGGATGGCTTGAGTACCTCTTTGTGTTGTAATAAAAGAATGAATTGGTAGCTTTTACTTCACTTAGATGATGAGCCACTAAGCTTGGGGTCAGTTTTGTAGTACACAACATCCCCACTGTCACTAACATAGTGGTCTTGTCGCAAGCTTTTTATCAAACTTCCGATTAGGTAAAACGGCAGAGGTCCTGATTTCTTTGGCTCCCGGTAATATTTCCCAAGAACAGGCTTAGCTGCCTCAGTCTGCAAGTTGGAACAACAATGAACATCAAAATTCTGTAGGTATTGGGGGAAAACATCCCACAATTGTGAATGATCACTTGTTTTATCACACCAAACAGATACTTACAGCTTCAATTAAGTGGTAGTGAGGTATCTGAGGAAAAAGATGATGTATGACATGGGTTCCAATATCGTGGTGTATATTGTTAATCCATCCATAGTCCCGATCAATCGTTGTAAGCCCTCCCCTTAGATAACTCCATTCCTGTCGCAACATAGTGGAGGAAACTTTAACACAGAGAAAGAAAACGCCATAATACAAGCTTAAAATCAAACAAAATATCCTTGGGTTTCTCTTTTCTTTAATCGAACAACTCTAGGCACATCGTTCCTCTTCTTTTATATTTTCATGCCATTCCACGATACAAACAAACAAACAAATAGATACAAAAGCAGCAGCATAAAATTTCAAAAACCATACCTTTCCACGATACCATGGTAATTTGTCTTCATGACCGTGGTGATGCAAGTAGGTGACCAAGTCAAGCCACATAACAAAACCCTATGGATGAGGCAAAGTCAGATTTTAACTCTACGATTGGAAAATATTAACTTTTTTCTATTCCCACTGCATAGAATTTTATATTTCTACAAACAGAATTGACCGATATATAATTAATGAAACAGGGTTTACCCAAAATGGAACACCATAAAGTTTAAGCAATTGAACAGGGCCCATTACAAAGGCTAACCCCCCAAGCAGAGCAGCCATTGCCGTCCAACAGACAGTGGAAGTAATCACATCTTTCCTCTCAGTGGGAACGAACAAGTCGCTTTTTGGGTCAAAATGGGAGCCAGTTTTCCCTGGACTTCTGTTCCACTGCAATATAAATTCTCAGCATTCAGCAAATAATTTCTTAGAATTAGACCGGCCGGTGGAAATCAATCAACCATGACGCCACACGCTTACCAGGTAGAAAGGGTATGCCAATAGCGGAAAAGGTACAGTAAATCGCAAAGTCCGGGTAATGTTGTCCAAATTTTTGAAAATTTTTTCTGACAGCTGCAGGAATAACATGGAAACTTTCAGCTTGAAAAAAAGCTTTTTCTAGGGGAAAAAAAGAACACGAAAACAGAAACAGAGAAAATTACAAACCGGGTGCCATGATTCATCATTCTCAACATGCCCATGGTTTTGGTGATGAGTCCTATGGCTAATTCTCCTAAAAAATAAAGGTCAAAACACGTTGGATTGTAACAACAATAGAAGAACAAAAGAGAGAAAAACATAGATTTTTATCAGGACTCAGGACATACCATCCATGATAGGGTACAAGAATTGAAGAATGCAGAAGATGCCCCACAACACTGTTCAACTTGGGATTATTTGAAAAGCTCCCGTGGCCACTGCAGAATCAAGTGAAAGATCAATTACTTGAAAACCTACAAATTGTCATCCAAATCAAGCACCACAAACCAAGCAATGAAAAAACGCATGGAGGGACATCCTGTAACCACGAAATCAAAATGAGTTTAAATTGTAATTACCAGTCATGGCCAAGAACAAAGAGAGCCCAAAACATAGTCCCCTGAGCAGCCCAATACAGAGGCCAAACAAACCAATTGTTAAAATAAGCCGCGGCCGCAGCCAATCCAAAAACCACCGCAACATCCCTCGCCACATAGCTCATGGACCTCCACGGATCCTTCACCCAACAATGCTTCGGAATGGCGGCTCTAATGTCAGCCAACTTGAACGGTGGCGGCGCGCTGGGGTCGAACTCCGGTTGTTGTTCTTCTTCTTTGAGCACATTAGCGCCATCGATTCGTCGTTCCCGCTCTTCGTCTCCTTCAACAGAAGCAACTCTCAGTGGAGCACTAACTTTTAGCCTCCAGTTTCTCTCTCTAAAACACCCAGTTAAAATCTTTGTAGAAGGAAATTTGAGATCTGTCCCAGTTTTGTTCGAATGTAAAAATCTAATCTTTGAGGGCTTGCACGAGACGGGTCCGGTTGTGGGTCTGGGAAAAATTTGAGGAAGAGGCTTTAAGCCACATTCTGATAAGACCCAGCTCGCCATTAGAGGGAACGCACACCAGGGTTTCTGTGGTGTCGGTTTTCTTCAATACGTCTCTCTCAGGTTAAGGAGAGAGAAAGTTAGAGACAGAAGAGAGGGAGGGGGAAATAAAAGGCTTTATATATAGCAAAAGAAACAACAGAAAGAGTTTATAAAGTAAAATATCCAAGGACAATACAAATTGAAGTATAAAATCTATATAGTTGAAGAATATAATAATAGTAAATAAGACTATAATATAGCTCTGCACCCGTCTTTGAACAACGACCTCAAGTTTTTCCCTTACTTTCTTGGTGTCTCTCTCCTCTCTGTTAATCTAATCTGCCTGCATCGCCTGAACATAGTGTATATATATATACACACACGCATATCAGGGCGTGTTTCACTTTGTGTGTGGTTCGTGGGAACTTGCTCTTTCAAATGACCTAACTTTGAAGATGGTGATTGGTGGCCGGTGGGGTGATCTTAGCCTCTTAGCAGTAGGCCATGTGGCAAACGTGAAATGTTTTTATCGTTATTATTATTTGACATATTAGGTAGTGAAATGATATTTGTAATTATAAAATGTATAATCACCACACATTCTTTTTTAAAAGTGAGTAAATATAAAATTCACATGAAAAATTAATTTTGGGTTAATTACAGGGTTAATTACACTTTACCTCTTCGAATTTTTATTTAATTCACAATGTGCCTTCGAAACTAATAATTGCATCAAAGTGGACCCTCGAACTTTCAAAACTTTTCAATCCTCCTTCCGTCTACTAGCAGCGTCAAATCTAATAAAAATTCACTGTAAAGATATAATTTTCATCTAATATATTATCATTGATCATATAAAATATAAAATAATATATGTTATTAATTAATAATAAATCATTAATCATTAACCATATATAAAATTATTTTATACCTAAATTGCAAGCAAGTATAAATAATCTATATACACAATGAAATTATTTGATATGCATTAACCATATATAAATTAATAAAAAAATTATTTAATGATTTATGATTTATTATTATTAATTGATAGTATATATTATTTTATATTTTATATGGTCAAAGATAATAAATTAGATGAAAATTATATCTTTGCAGTGAATGTTATGCACATGAGCAGCATGTGCAGTGAATTTTCGTTAGATTTAACACTGCTGGTAGACAAAATAGGGGATTGAGAAATTTTGAAAGTTTGAGCGTTCATTTTGATACAATTATTAGTTTCGAATGTACATTATGTATTGAGTGAAAGTTCGAGGGAGTAAAATGTAATTAACCGATTAATTTTTTAATAATAGACATCACTATTTTTCTAAATAAATGAATGATGCTTGTATAATCTATGACTGTATCTAATATTGAAAAAGAAAAGCTGCCCATGAGTCTTTCATTGCACATTTGTTTAATGCAAGTCTAGTCTATGGGGGGTGTCTTTCAGTCATCATCGTATTATATTGGGAATCCGTCCTCTAAAATCTCAGCATGCATTTGAACAGTGAGTCTTATGTGAATAAGAATTGGTGGCACTAACGCGTCTCTTAATTAATATTGGTCATACGGGGAGGGTGGGGTATATCTCTTGACTACCAATGGATTTTGGTACACATCCTGCCAAACTGCCTTCCCTTCCCTTCCCTTCTTCCTCGTGCGTGGTACTCTCTACATTTGGACTTTTCTTTTATCAACTGTTGGGGATTTGGATCAAAAATTGGAATTCCAAGTGACATCGTTCTTACTAGATTGTGGAGGAGATGAGTAAAATTCACGGATTAATTTTTTTACGATTTTATTGGAAAATAGTTATTCTTTAATCTGGCTAGATTTTTGTGATGATGATTATATTGAGAGATTGAAACACTTGTATCCCTAATAGGCCAGAACACACCTAAAACGGGAAAAACGAAAAACCAAAGAAAAAGAAAAAAGAGGATGTTTAAAGGGATGAGCCAAAACAAAGACCAAGTCCAATCCAACCATTCGATGGAGAAAAATGGGTGGTGATGAGGTTCGATTTCAAGATGGGCTAGAGCTAGAATCCAAACCTGTTGTTCAAATTTTTTGTGTGACAATCGTGGGGGAAAAATACCATTTGCTCTTATGTGGGCATTTACTACTTGTGAGAGTGATAACTAATTAAGATTGGGGATGAGATTTTGATATGATATGCTATGATTTTCCCTTTATCCAAAAGATTACAGTTTGTGTCATATCAATCATACTTGAGACTATTATGCAAGGTTTAGCTACTATTTTTTTTTTTAGAGAAATATTATAAGAAAGTTTTACAACACACACGCCTCTATCTAATTAATGTGTGATTTGTCATTTTTATCCTTCTATTTAAACACACATGTATTTAAATATTAAGATAGTATAACAAAAATGACAAACCACATGTTAATTTAGTGAAGGTGTGTGGTGTAAAATTTTCTATGTAAAATTTTCTATTTTTTTAATATTAATAATCAAAGTTGCATTTAAAATGGATCAAAGACATAAGAAGAGGTGGTATGATGTTAAAAAAAGAAAGTCCTATTACAATACTTGCAATATTGTTTTTCTAAAAATGAGAAAATAAGCCGATGATTCAAGTCTTGTCCTTGGAATAATTAAGAAGGGAGTTCTTGAAAAAGAAGGTTTGTTGTAATTTTACTCGAGACTCAAGTGGCTAAAAGATAGCAAACGAGCATCGCAAAAAATTATTTGGATGTTTTCATTGAAGATTTTCACTTTCACTACCTCCATCTCAAAGGATTTTAAAAAATAACAATTATACAAAGAAAAAGAAAGTAACAAAAAGGATTGAGTCAAGGTTATAAAAAAAAGAGATATTTACAAAACCTAAAATAACATAAAAACATGCACTTGTTGAAGTAATATGTTTTTTTTTAAGCAAGAATGGTATAAATATATAAAACATATCGTCAGCAACAGTATGTGAAGTACTAATATATTTCTCTTGTTGATTCGTCTAAAGGCTCTAGATTTTGAAAGATGCTTATTAAATCGATTCCATTTGTTGTTGACAAATCAGTTTGGCACCTGAAAGAAGGGAACTTATCCTTTTGGCGTGATAAGTGGATGGATTCGGATCCTATTTGTCAAGTTGTTCAGATTTCTGATTTTTCGCTTTTAAAAATAAAAAATTGCATGGTGGAGATTTCTTGGGACGTGGATTTGATTGTTCAACTAGTGGGTCAGGAGGCTGCTGACGATATTTTATCCCGTGTTAGTGGTACTAAACTAGGGATGGATACGTTAATATGGCTGGGTAGTAAGGATGAGAGATTTTCAACAGCTAGTGCTTGGGATTGGATTTGTATTTCGGTCCCGAAGCATCAATGGAGGATTGGATTTGGCATTCTGCTTTGCCAAAGATATTTTCAGTTGTTCTATTGAAGGCAATGACCAATAGCCTAAGTGTAAATGTTGTCCACAAGGAGGTTTTGAAGACCTAAATCATATTCTATACAATGGCAAGGTTGTGGCTAGACTTTGGCAATTGTGCTCCAGTTTCTTGGATGTTCCCTATGTGCCTAATCAGTCCTAGCTGGCAACTGTTGAAGCTTGGTTTCGAAGAACAAAAAAGTCTTCAAAGGTTGATAATTTGATTAGGCTGGTTCCAGGTATTTTAATATGGAATCTATGGATGTGGAGGTGTTTGGCTCGTATGGAGGGACACAATGATTGTTTTAATGTTGTGGAGGAAGGTTAAATACTAGCTCCACTGGGTTGGTTTGAGGCTTAGGGAGTCAGAAATTTTGCATCATCGAGACCAAGCTATTTTAGAAGACTTAAACTTGCCGGTTGTATCTCTTTTGAAAAAAAAGTTTATGCAGTATCTTGGGAGAAGCCGGAGATTGGTTCAAGTTAAATACGGATGGTAGTAGTTTGGAAAACTCGGGGGAATCGGGTGTTGGGGGGCGGATTAGAGACCATGAAGGAAATCTGGTTGTTGTTTTTTCTGAATTATTGGATTTGGTTCAAATCATAAAGCTCAGTTGCTCGGGGTCCTCTTTGGTTTGCACAAATGCAAGGCTAGGGGCTTGATGAATATTGTTGTTGAATTAGATTCGTCTCTAATTGTGAATTGGCTAGAGAAAGGTAGTTGTTAGGTTTGGTACTTGGAGGATTTTTGGGAGGAAATAATCTTACTCACCCGAGGTCTTAATATTCGATTTAAACATGTGTTTAGAGAGGGAAATAAAGTTGCGGATTGGCTCGCTAAAGGTGGTAGCGCTGGGATGATGCATGAGTATATGTCGAATCATATCCCAAGGGAGCTCAAAGGGATATTACGCTTGGATAAGTACAGTTTACCATACATAAGAAGGAGGTAAGTGGTCCATTTGCCGCTCATGTTGTCGCTCACGTTGTTTACGTGGGTTTACGTGGAGTCGCTCGCGTTGTTTGCGTTTGGTTTGGCATTTTGTTACTTTTATGTTGGCGCGGTCACCTAAGGGACCTTGTCTTCATTACTTTTAATTTTACGTTGGCACATTCCGTCTTCGTTTCTTTTACGTTGTTTACGAATTGGTTGGCTTTCCGTCTTAGCTTTAGTTGACTTAGTTTTGGGTTTTAGTTTCTTCCTTGTTTTGGTCATTGATTCATAGGCTATTTTGATTTGAATTTTTGTAATCCTGTGGATCTTGGATGTTGAAATGGTGTTCCTCCGCCATAAGTGAGGTTTTCCTAATAAAATTGGGCCGGGATCACTATTGGACATGTGACCATGTCTCTTCATAAAAAAAAAAAGTATAAATATATAAAAAAATTGCAGGATATAAGAGATAACAGGGTAGAAAGCTTTAACATTCATCCTAAACCATCTAATACAACACAAGAAAAAAGCAAAAAAGATCTGGGGCCAATGATTTGACCCCTACCTATTTCCCATAAGAGGACGCCGCTTGAAGCAGTTTTAATATAATCCGATAAACAAGCTGTAATATTACGACCGCAAGCCGCAGTGAATAGATTTGTCCTACATGCCGCTGATTTGGACTGATTGAATAAGACTTTCATTACCTTTTTTCTATAATCCTTGGTTAAGAGAAGCGATAATATAGGAAGATAGCAAGCGCAAGAAGCGTCGAATCGCCTCCGGGTAACTGTCAGGAACTGTGGAGATGCGTGAAAACCACGCGCCACACTAGGGCACCACACTAGGAGAGTGGAGGTTGGTCGAAACTGCTAACCCCAAAAATGCCGCTCTTGGCGACGGTAGGTTCTTCCTAGTGCGGCGGCGCGTGGATCTCATGCTCGGTTTGGGCCGAGCGTGAGATACACGCACCACTCTTTTCGACAATCTGCTTCTGCCATCCGAAGGATAGGTGCCTGGGAAGTCTTGTTGTGCGTTTCATGGTAGTCGTGGGAGGTCAAAAAGCAATTGATCGGCACTTTTCCGTGATAGTAAAAAAACGAAGGAAAAACTAGAAAAAATACGGTAGGACAATGTCAGGACTATACAGACAAGAGGAAGGTGGGTGGAGCTGAAGCTCTAGCCACACTCTGGACGGAGAATATAAGATTTTTAGGCCTCAGGTAGAGATCGTTTTTTCTGGAGAGAGAAACAGAGAAAATAAAAACAGGAACCCAAAGTAATATGTTAATATCCAAGTAAATATATGCACAAAAAACAACCACAGTAATGAATAAATTTATTTTAAAACTAAAAGCAAAAAACTTATTAAAACGAGAAAGAAAAGAATATGAAAACGAAGAGTTTTATAGAGATTAAGAAAATAATAATAATTAAGATATCAAATAGGTGACAAGAAATAGAATTTAAGAGGATGAGTTTTTCCTAGTAAAATGGGTAAGGAGCTTATATCTTAAACGACATTGTCTAAACTGCAACAATAAACATTGCCGTTTTCGGCTACAAAAACAATGCCCAAGACTTCATTGCCCTTTCACTTCGCCTGAAAATTCCGTTGCCCTCGATCTCTCCTTCCTGTTTCTCTTTCTGTATCTGCTGTGTTCGTTAGCGAGGCATTCCAATGGATCGAGCTCAGTTGCTTCTGTTGGGGCTTCCGATCTTCCTGTTGTGTACAGACTTCATAAACCTCTTCACGCCCCCACCTCCCAAACCCACCCATCATCATCATCATCTTCCTCAATCTCATCACCAGCCCAAACCCCAACCGGTTCTCCACCATCAACCCCTTGATTTCCCAACTCAGGTCTCCCATATTTTCAAATTTATTTTATATGTGTGTGTGTGTGTGTGTATGCGCGCCTGGATATATGTATGATGTATGTTTTTGATTATTTATGTGATTTTATGCGTATAATATTCTATGTATTTAACACGGTTTCGGTGAAACGCAGAAACCGAGCGGCCCTGGAGGTATTGGCCTGGGTAGCAACGTCAACATCAACTTCTGTTCTTCCTGTTCTTACAGGTTTTCCCAATTTTTCTTGTCTATTGTTTAATTGGGTCGAGCTCTTGCTGACCATGATCCTTTGTTTGATTACTTTTGTTCAGTTATAGATTATAGTTGCAATGATGTGTGTATTTTTCTTTGGTGATTTTTGTAGCCAATTTGTTGATGTTGGAAAAGGAAAGTGAAAAGGAATAGTATAATATTTTAAATTTAATATTGTTCATGTGTATCTCATGGATTGCCAAAAGTCAAATATGAATTGTGGAATAAGTGGCCTAATTGTTGCTAAATTTTGTATTTGTATTGCGGGACGTACTGTTATTAGTCATAAAGTTACATTTTGATCTTTTCCCCGGCTAAACACTTAGAATTCGTTGGTCAATAAACATTATTAGAATTTTCAAGTTCAGGTAGTAGAATCTTTCTTTATCTTCTGAGTATTAGTAAGTTCACATGGCCAACTCTTTCATTCATTCTTATTTCCATGATGTTCAGCCCTCTCATTTCTCACCTACAATTCAATCGTAGAAACTGATCTTGTCCTCGGTCCTATTTTGACAATTTCAATCATGGATTAGACTTTATAATCGTCATCGGGGTAGTTTATATCTTTTTTTTATAATTAATAAGAATTTTATTACCATGAATAGGCATAACACAAGTACATAGAAAGTATACAAGAAGAGAAGAAATAGGGGTGGGCAGCGGGGCCCCGTCTCTGATGCCCCGCCCCGCTTCCGCTCCGCCCCCGCATGGCGGGGCGGGCAACCCTGTTCCGCCCATGCGGGGGCGGGGCCCCCCGCCCCGCATCTAGGGCCCCTAGCGGGGGCGGGTGGCGGGGACGGCCCAACCCCGCCCCGCCCCCGCTTATGTTTATATATATATATTATATATATATTTATATTTTACAAATTGTGTATATATAAATATATATTACAATTTGTTAGACTTGTTCACAAAATATGTATTGGCAAATTTAAAAACTACATAGTTTAAAAACTAATACACTACAATTTACACAAAATATATACTAGCAAATTTAAAAATTACATAGTTTTTAAATTATAGTCATATTTACAAAATTTAAATTTATAGTTTGGGTCTAAAAATGTATTTTTAATTACTTTTGCAATTAGAAATAATTTTTAAATCAAATAAAATATAGTATTTTTTTTAAGTAGAAGGAGGCAGAGCGGATTGGGAATCCGCCCCGCACCCCTCCCACCGGGGCGGGGTACCCCTCCCCCTCATCTCAGGGGCGGGAGACGGGGGTGAAAACCCCACCCCCCCGCCCCATGCAGGGAAGGGGTGCCCCCGCCCCGTAGGGGGCGGGTAGCACCCCTAAGAAGAAATACCTACATACAGCGACTAAAAAGATGGAAAAAACTAGAATAACTCCAACACATCATCACCATTCATTACATTAGCCTTAGCCCATAGACATAGAGTTTTAAAGAAAGTTTCCATCTTTTTCATATGATTTTGACTTGAAGTTGATCATTTTTCAATCTATTGCTTGTGGCAATGGGTGAATATGAGCCCATGACGTCAGCTCTCTATGGTGATCTTTGATATTCACCTGGTCAAGTAATCTATTCCTATCAGTAATTTTTTTACATGGTGTTTCAGAAACTGTTTTGAATTGAATCAATCCTTATTTTGTTTCATGTTTAAAATTTGGATATTTACTTACGAAGATAATTGGTGTTATCTCTTGCTTTTATCTTTTTCTTTCTATACTCACATCTAAATTGTTGGTTGTGCCAGAGGAAATGCAGTAACAATGAAAAATATGCTAGAAACAGCATTTCCTGGGATCAATGTTATTCTAGCAAACCACCCACCTCCACTTCCAAAACTCCTACTAAGCAAAGTGGTACCGGTTTTTCAGTTTGGAATCATTGGGATAATAGTGGCAGGTGAACAGATTTTTCCCAGGCTGGGTATGATGCCACCTCCTTGGTACTATTCCATGCGTGCAAATAGATTTGGAAGCATTGCAAGCACTTGGCTTCTGGGGAACTTCTTCCAATCCTTCCTGCAGAGTTCTGGTGCTTTTGAAGTATATTGTAATGGTGAACTGGTAAAACCCCATCTTGCAATAAACTTCGTACTGGCTTTTAGTCAACGAAACATCTTTTCATTAATCCCGTTTTTGTAGTGACCTGGATTTTGGGTCCCGGTACAGGAAACATGTAGAATATTCTTGGTGAGGGTAGCATATAAAAAAATACTCTTCAATTCGTGTGCTTCTCATCATATTATCTTAATGGACTTTGCAGGTTTTCTCTAAGCTGCAGGAGCATAGATTCCCTAGCGAGATTGAACTGAGAGAGCTTGTTGGCCGAAAACTCTCAAATTCAAGAATTGTGGATGGCGTTGGTGGGGCTCTCTGGTCCTAAGCGCTCTGTGAAGGCTGAAGTTTACTTATAAGAGGCGCCAATTTGCAGTCCGATACTGACACGCACTTGTGGGGTCAGAGTGAACTATCAGTCTATGTAACGTTTCTCATAATCACGTGGCGGTTAATTGGGACACCCTAGACGAGATGATGATTTTCTGTTCTTTTCCTCTTAGAAGAATCTGCTTCCAGTCATCATTAAGGCAAGGCAATTAATTTACGTTAACTTCAGGTCTTTTTTATACATAAATACATTAGTTCTTGCTGGCTTTTGGTTTGCCATACAATGGTACTTGCAGAAAGGGGCAGTTCTTTGACCTTGTTATGGCATTGCTTCATTCCTGATGGCCGAAACGGTTGGTATGGCTGAGAAAGTAGAAGCTCATTTCCAAACAGACGGGACTGCCCTTTTTAAGTAGGAGAGATAGATACACGAAGTAAGATTGCCTTTTTAAGTAGGAGAGATAGATATGAGAAGCGAGACTAATAACTAATATTGAGCATTTAATGCCGGCTGAAAAATCTAAGCAATAAATACTACAAGGTCTATTTTATTTGTCTACCTCTCTTCCACAAGAAACCCTCAAATTTAGGAAAAAAAAAAAAAAACTTAAAAAGGGGAATTTGTATGTTCTAAGGCCAAATAATGTTGCCTTTAATGCTAACAGATTCTGGTGCTGAGAGTGGTGGTGAGAGAGGTTATACTCTAA
Source organism: Juglans cinerea (assembly GCA_961763995.1). NCBI lineage: Eukaryota > Viridiplantae > Streptophyta > Magnoliopsida > Fagales > Juglandaceae > Juglans > Juglans cinerea. Next base: position 2,279,180 of record CAUIVZ010000008.1, on the reverse strand, counting down.
GGGTGGAGACTGCAATGCTTAAAGAACTCAGGCACCTTCTACTTTGGTCGTAGAAACAGTAGCAATAAGAGATTCCCAGGCTTTTAAACTTTACAAAAGTTCAAATTAGTGCAAAAAGAGCAAGCTTCCTTCCTTTGAACCGAGTTTTCATCCCTTGCTGATGAACTCAAGTGCATTCCTAAGGAGATTCTAATGTAAATCTCTTTATTGGCTGTCTCAGATGTTTCACATGTTTTTCCTTTGCCGAAACACCAAGACCCAACACATCTTGCTTCTACCTCATGAAATCGTTTATCAATTTACTTCATATATTCGGTCCTGTACCATGAATAGAATTAAAAAAAAAAAAACCAGTCTCGTTATCCAATGTCGGGAAAAGATTTATATGAATATCCCATAGTTATATAACTTACAGAAAAGACCATGGATACTATTGCCTGTCAGCTGGATTACAAGCACTAGATCATATTCTTATTTGAAGCCCGATTGCTGATCACTGAGAATAACCACTGCCATTCTGGGAATCATCCAGGGTCCATTCCGGCCCCGGACACAAAGTAGAACACACTGCATAAATTTAAAGCACATGCGGACGAAGCAAGTGTTTCATTTCATATTTGCCACCATTTTCGAGCCTCCATGGTCTTTACAAGCTCATTTGCCAATGATGCAAAGTCTTCGGCTCCACTTTGTAGCTCTGCTGTGCGTCTGCTGATTCTCTGATGCAAATAACAAGATGGCTAAGTTCAGGGGCCAATCAAGACGTGATTATAAAGATAAAACATATAAGGACGACTTCAGATGGAAGTACATGAAGATGCTCTCTTTCCCCCAAACCTAGAATAATATATAATCGGCCACAGTAGAATGAGAGCACCATACCTATACCTCCTTCAAGGGAAAGAGAAATACTATTTAGGCTAAGGGCATGTTTGGGAAACTATACTCATCTCATCTCAAAATTTCTCAAAATTTTCTTCTCAAACATCCCTCAAACACAAACACTTTTTAATTTCAAATCTTCAACTTTCTTATCTAATCATTACCTAATCATTACAACTTTTTCAAACTTACAAACAAAACATAAAAAATAATACTACCTTTTCAAATTTCAAAACAAAAATTATATTCTAACAATATTTTAACTTTATAATATTTTTATTCAACAAATCATTTCACTACTATTCAAAAAATTCTCATCTTATCTCATTCCCCAAGTATCTCCTAATAGATCATTGATAAGACGTTTATATCCATACTGTATTGGTGTCTAATCAATCTTGGGTTTACCTATCAAAAAACAAATATCCATACTGTATTGGTATGACCTGCCATTATTTTCTCCAGTTTTTTAGGTCCCATTTGAATGTTGAGCTGAATTGAGATGAGTTGAGTTCTTTATGAATAGTAGTGAGTTGAGATGGCGGAGTGAGTTTTGTGGGGCCCACCTAAGATGAGTTTAGATGTGTTTGGATGTTAAGATGAGTTTAGATCTATTTATGGGAAGTTGAAAAAGGTTGTGGGTCTAGCGTGTAAAGAAGTATTGAATTGAAAAAAGTTGTGGGTCCCACATGTAAAGAGGTTTTGATTTGAGATGAGTTTAGTGATTTGAGAGTTGGGTGTTTTGGATGTCAGACTCAACTTAAAATTAGACTGAAACTAAATTGATCTCAGTTCAGTCTAAGTTCCAAACGGGGCCTAAAGTCTCTTGTTCAGATCTCCCCCCTTTTCCTAGGAAAGGAATCCAAGTATAAAGAAATAAATCCAACCTAGATTCTAAACGAGTTCTCATCGAAATACCCAAAGGACAACCTACCTCCAATTTTTCCTGCCGCTGTATGAGCTTATCTTTTGCATGTGCAGCCACCGAAGAAGCATCCTGAAATCCATTACCACATTAGATAACAAATCCATCCAGTGAGCTGTAAAAATATGGAAAAGATAACTATTTAAACTAAAAGCATCATGAAATTACCCCAGCTTTTCTGTATGTAGCAACAATTTCTTCAGGGGTTCTAATTCTGGGTTTTGTATCATCAGTTCCACCTTGAAAAAGTCTTTCCCTCTCTGTCCCTTGCTCTGTAGGTGAAACACAATGTTATTCATCAAATTGTATGAGTGAAATAAATTAGTTTCTTTCTTTCTTTTGATAATTCAAAACACATATTAGTCAAAATTAGACAACCTGATTTACCTGTCTTTATATTCATAGAATCATGGGATGAAGTAGAAGCCGTGGGTATAGGTTCATCTATTTCAATGTCATCTGTACCAAAAGCATGCAGCGAGAAAAAAATTCAACAGCAAAAGTTTAGCCAAGAAAAAAATCCAACATCAAATAACAAATCAAAAAAAGAGGAAAAGAATGTAGAGATAGGCGGACAAATCAGAACCTATGTTAAGCTCCAGTTCTTCCTGATGGTCCGTAACAGCTGGACATGGGTCTGAGAATGGTGACTTTGAAAATATGGCCTCCAAATGAGTGAAATTAAAGTTAGGAGGTATGGTGATATCCTCGGAATGGACCATTTTCCCCCCTTTAAGACCCTTGATGATACCACCAAGAATTCTAGGTTGGGTACTCTGTAGCCAAATCGAAAAGCTATGAGAGAAACATCAATATCTTTTTTTTTTCTTTTTTTTTTTTTTTTTTTTTGTGATAGGTAAGAAACATCAATATCTTCAGATGAAAAATCTATAAAAACAGGAATTATATCTTCAAACCTGCTTTTTCTTCTGAGTTGAAGAGAAACTAAGGGCAGCATCTGCAGCAGCTGCAAGAACTTTATCGTGGAGACAAGGTAATGATTCTGGAATCCTAGAAAAACCAAAGCACAATCCCTTTTCAAAATCCTATCTATTTTATTTAATAAATATTCAATGATCTTCACCCATCCATTATAACATTAGATTCACAAATATACCTGAAATCATTTTCAGCAGCTAACAAAGAGACAAACGCCAATTCACAGCCACTTGCCTGTAGAAGTTCCTCAATATCAGAAAATTGAATAATCACTATACCACTAAACTTGCACTCAAGAACTATGAGGAATTAGTGAAAACGTGTTTGGCCGAAAAATATTAAATTAACACACCAACCCCATCATGGAGACAGTACCAGTGTAATTTGCCCCCTATCAGAAGAACTCATTGCCTTGTCCATGTTTGCCTTAAAATTCCACCTTAAAATTGTCATCAAGGAGCTTTCTTTCACCAATTCCAAATCTGGCAAAGATCTGCCAAAAGAAAATAATTGCTGGCATCGCTTATTTGGTGGTTAGTGATCCTAGCTGGATGTGCTATCATAACAATAGTGAAGAGAGAATTCTCTAGCAACATCTTATTTTGATGGACCAACAAAATAAACTAATTTGGTGTACTTGGTTTGCACCAAAATTAGTTAATCGATGAAGTTTTACTAATAAAAAATAGTGGATGCCCTATAATCTATAAGTACCATATAGATAATTATTCTACCGAGGGAGGAACAAAAGGGAAGAAAAAAAGCACTTACCTTATTTCAATCGCTCCTGTCTGAAACAGCAAGACCAGTCCACAAAACTTTTCATCTTTCTTTAAAGTTGTTGTCCAACAGCAACATTTTGCATGTTTCACCTTTCTAATGGCTTTATTATTTCCCTAACAGATAATATCCTTTTAGCTTGCAAACAGAAGATCCTTCATACTCTAAGGTAAAATAAATAAGGGACATAGGAGCACCTGAATCACAGATTTTGTAGAGTACAAGTGCAAGGAATCCTCACAACAAAGCAAAAGAACCGAATCCAACAATCTTTCCTCAGAGGATGCAGTTACTGAAGAGTGCGGTTCACCCTCAAGTGAATTTACTCGAACTGTAGTAACATTGGGCATGGGGTCATTCTTCATGGGAATATCCTCATGGGACTCCGGCTGTGTTTCATTAGAGGTTTCAGAGACGGACATACTGACCGCTGGAGTGCAAAAACTCTCAGAATTTAGAATAAGTGAAACCAAACTTTGAAGATATCTATTGCTTCTAGAAGAACTTGTACTTGCCTATAACATACATTGAAATCGCAACTGATTCCTTTTTCATGTTCCATGGCCGGGCATTGATTGTGTTACCAGTACCACTGTCAATCACATTAATCTTCGCATCCTTTGTTAAGACAAACATTACTTCTGCTGCAGGGTTGAGTGGGATCTTTGTTTCGGAGTGCTTTGGGCTTTTGACAATGCCATCAGTATGTCTAAGTTCTTTCCAAGTTATTGAAATGATTGGAGAGCTAGAAAGACCATCTTTCCAGAACAAAACTGATAATGAACTTGTGTCAAGCACTGCAACCTGAAACAGAAGCATTGCCAAACTCATCACAAAAATGTTTTTGGAGAGATCTTGAATAAATCAAGCAGAAGTTCACTCACACGACCACATTCAAATCCTACAGCAAGTTTAGACCCACAATTTGCAAAATGTAGTGCTTGCACAGAGGAACTAAGAAGAAAGAAAACAGCTCTACATTGAAGTCCTTTTCCTTGAGGCAAAATGTGAACTGCAAAACAAGTTTAATATTCTCAGTTAAAAAAAATTAAGGCATTATTATATTTCAAAAAGGAGGTAAAGATATCCAGACACAGAAACTATAACATACTTCTGCAGCAAAGGGATAATGTAGATGAAGATTTTTTTTAATTGAACAAAAAAGTGGATGCAGAATAATACCCATACCACTAGATCAAATCAACTGTATTTAACTATTTTAATTAATCTGGCTGGAAAATTAAGCATGGTAAAGAAAATATTTAAAGTCTTAGTTTAGAGTTAAGCCTCGGAAACTGTCCACTCTTGCTCATAAAAGTTTCAGGGTAAATCAAGTCACAAGGATGGCTTTTCTTGTTTGTCTTTCAAACTCATGCTATTTAATCATCTTCATGTTTTTAACTGCTCACATTCAGTACATGATTCTTCTAGTCTGTACTCAAACATGAGCATTATCTGTGAATAAATTATATTTCAACGTCTAATTTTAAGCATATTGATATCATACAAACTTCAAACTGTTAATTTAGAAGCCCAACCACCCAATTTTTGACAACCAATCATTTTTCTCCAACCAAAGGATTATACAAGATCATCATTTCAAAACAAAAAAGGACGTTTCCAAAGTCTGTTCACTCTTAATATTTTTATATGCGACTTTACTCATAAAAAAAATATGATTATATGCTACTTATCGAATAAAAAAACCATAGGCAGAATTCTAATATTATTTCTGGCACAGTAAGTCATAACTCAAGCCAAACATGCACAAATAGAAATAATGTACTATTTAGAAAAACATGGAGGTATGTCCCATTAAGCATAACTGGATATGGATCACCTTCATTTTTAGTCTCAGTGACAAAGTGGAAGTTTGTCCCATCTGAACAGCCTTTGAGGTCATAGAGACGAACCTAGACAAGTCAATGCAATAAGAAAATATATAGTCCAATGTTTCAAGGCCTCAAATGGAGTATCCAGTAAAGAATTCTGACCAGACCACTTTCATTGCCAACAGCCAAACTTAAATTGGAGGAGCAGAAGTCCAACTTTGTCACTGAGTCACTTAAACCAGCCACTTTTATACCTTGCACCTACCAATCAAATTAGAAAATTTGATATAAAAAATGTCCTCCTTTCATAGGAGAGTATATGATGGAAGTTATTTGATGGAACTCTAACCTCGCCTTCTATAAGACATATAAAAGATAAGACTGGATATGTGGCATCCCATATCCCAATGGACCCATCAGAATAACCTGCTAAATACACTCTCTGAAGACCATTATCTTTAGTAATAGACAATTGACTGGCTACACCTCCGGTCAAGGGCCACCGTGCACCACTAACCGGGGTCTCTGTCGAGGCAAGTTTCCTAACCGAGGCTGCCTAAGAGAACAGTAAGAAGAAAAGTTAATGATAAACAAAATGAATAGTAAACTATAGGCGGGCAGTCAAATATACAAGCCACTTGCTCTGGCAAAGATAACCTGCCAAATACAGTCTGTCAGCCTCATTTATCTTTAGAAATAGACAATTGAATGTTATACCTCCAACAGAGCCTTTGAGAAGTCCCCTCCAGTGGGGAATTTACTTAGCTTTGCAACTGTCATGAGAGGATTAGATATCGGTACCACTGCAGGAAACTTCATGGCAGAGATGGATGGTCTTCTCTCTTGCTGAGAGACTAAGGCAGATAGACTAGCATCATCATAGAAATGTAGCTGCCCAGGGTTTGTCAACACAAAAAGATCAGCTTTCTGGTTATGCCCCATCACCCCAGCATTTGACAATAAAAGCATGTCTGCAAAAGAGCCAGGAAGCGTAAGGTCTGCACGACCAACACATCTTAATGTCCCGGATGACCATTCGAGAGTTACAACCTGTAACAGAGAGAATTTTTAAAGAGTAGATTTCAGGATGCTATTATTTCAAACCAAAAAAGCACCAGTCCATCAACTCAGTAGTTGTTGGGTTGAACTGACAACAACCAACAACAAAATCAACATTGTTAATGCACATTATAGGGCAAAGGTACCTATATAAAATAGACATTGTAGGGTAAAGGCATTAAATTTACTATTTAAACTGGTCAAGCTGAGACATAGCAGGGACCAAAAATTATTTCTGAATCCCTGGATAAAAGTAAAAAAATTAAACCAACACGAGATCAACGTATGTGAAAAAGTTTGCATATGGCACATTACTTTTTATCACAGTCATACTATCATCAAATCTATGTCGTACATCTCTAGGCATTGAAGAATTAAAGAGAAGATTAAATAGCTATGCATAACAAACCGTCAAAACTTCATCAGATCCTATTTCATCACCACCATATATAAAAAGCTGGCCATCACAATCATTACGGGATCTTTGGTTTTTGGACCACTGTAAGACGATGACAGGGAGTTTCCTCTCTGCAGATGATAATTGTAGCTTCACAACCCTGTTTGGTGATGATATAGCTTGTTGACTTTTAATTGATGCAGTATGCAATATTTTCCAAAATAATATATCTCCATCGATGTATCCCACAGCCAGAATGGATCCATCGGAAGATGCCCAACAAAGAGCACTTATCTCCTTTTCTCCTAGATGATCATCTAATGTATCATCTGGAAGATTTGTAATCACTTCATTTGAAGAAGAATCAAAAACTCCATCCTTCAATTGGAGATCCTTACCACCTCCAACAAAGAGAATTTGACCTTCAGAAACATCCCAAAGAATAATCAACCCATGCTGATATGCAATCAATACTCTGAAAAAAAAAAGATGGAAAAAAGATAGCAATAAGTCCCAATAGACAATACTGTAATATATATCAATATTTCTGTCATACCCTCAAGTACTGAGGATATAACTCCATCAATGTAGACTCATGTTATCAAGAAAGCGTTATGCCATGCGGATTAATAACTACATATGTTCTTGGAAAAAAAAAAAGAAGAAGAAAATACAATGTAGAGCAGGACAAGTCTGAAGTTATATACTGTGCATATCACTATTGTCTCTCTACCTTTAATCATAAGAACATTCCTCTCCAATTTCCAAATACTTAACTCTCCCCCATGACATCAAAAAGATTGATATGCCGTTGCCTTCGAAGTACAATTATGTCTAGATTGATTTAATCAACAAGTAATTGCAAGAGATGGTAGTGGCTTTAGCTGCTAAAATGACAGTAATACATGCCTTATGAAATGAAAGGGATGACAATACAAAGGAGAAAACAGCCATGACTGTTTCACGCATCGCTTATGGAAAACATGGAAATTTAATTATGGCTGATTTTCACAGGATTTCTTTTCTTTTCTTTTTTTTGATAGGTAATTTTCACAGGATTTCCAACCATAGATTTTCTGGTTTTCATGTGATTTCAAACAATATCACACAAGGAGATTTTCTAATATGTCTGGATACATTCACAGAGAATTACTTTAGGAAAGCCATGGTTAACCAATGATTTAGACAAAAATCCTGCTTGCGTTCATTTATACCAATAAGAATATAGTACCACAATCCAAAAATACCAAATTCCTGGATATGTTATTATATTACTTATATTCAAAGTAATTATTAAACAACCAAATCCCATTTCAAATTCAAATGCAGGAAAGTAAAGTGGAAAACGTTAAGTGCTTCTTGTGTCTTGCCTATTCCCAGAAGAAGAAGGTTGAGGAAGAACTCCAACAATAGGTTGGTCACTAGGAAAGGGAAACCCAGCGGCTTCTGATAAATAGAACAAAACAGTGCAGTAAAGAAAATTAAAGCAAGTTAAAACCGCAAAAATTTAATAAATAAAAGATATCTGACTAAAGTACTAAAACATTATATAAGAAACCATCATTTATTACGTATCATGAAACTTTGGAAAGTTGGATCTAACTTATTCTAATGCACAAATGCATCTGCATATATGCTCATAGCAGTTTGGAGTATCAAATCATAACAGTGTGTCACTCACGTGTCTACAAAAGCTCATTATATAAACTCAAAGTAATAGGTGCTTGCCAACAGAAATGAATAGATTCAATCATCCTGTTGGAACTTGTCTGTAACATTTTTTCCTACGATATAATGCTCTAAATTACTGTAGTATTTTATATGCATTGCCATATGTATGCTTAATTGAGGTCACATACTTAATTGAGGTCATCCGTTTGGGTACACAATTGTGCTCAGGTATTCTCAGATATTCTCAAATATTTACTTCCAAATATCACTCAAACACAAAACACTTTTCAATTTCAAATTTTCAACTTTTTCATCTAATAATTACCTAATCATTACAACTTTCCCAAAACTTCCAAACAAAACACAAAAAACAATACAACTTTTTCAAATTTCAAAATAAAAATAATATTCAAATATTATATTCAAACAATTTTTTAACTTTATAATATTTTTATTCAACTATTTCTCTCTCCTTTCCCAAAACCCAATAAAACATGTTAACTCAAACTATTTCACTACTATTCACTAACTATTCACAAATATTCTTAGTATCCAAACGGACCCTAAGTTAACAAGAAACAATATTTTTAACTATAAATGAGGCAGTAACACATGGTACTAAGTCCAAGGATGCGAGTCGAGTTAAATAGATTTAACTTGTAATTTGAAAAAAAAAAAAAGCATATCGTCTGAAGAAGATTTTAATTGAAAAAATAAAAAATTGATCACATTGCTGAACTCAGCAATGACATATTGGGAAAGGTTTCTTTCAACTTGAGTTAACCTTCATGTCCTCTACATTAAATTAAGTACCTCGTCCAAAGAAAAGTACGCACAAGGAAAGTACTATCTGATTTGGTAAATCAACTGGTCGAAAAGTGCTAGTAAGAAATACCACTTATAGAATTTGCGGAGATGTGATATGACAACTGTATAAGTTTTTCATCTTCGGCATCAAACTTAATGACAGACATCAAACCATACTCATCACCAACATACCTGCATGTTGTAATAGAGTAAACGTGCAACAAAGTTACTGTCAAATACCCAGTTCCATTCAAAGCAAAGTAGCAGCTGATTAACATGATCCTTTACAATTTAATTTGTTTTCAGTGACGGAAACACTCAAGAAGAGGATGGGAGGCTTTCTTTAGAAACATGCTATTGAGGTGGGTGATAAGTCTCAAGTCAAATCTTGACATGGTACAAGGATGCTTCATTAGCTGAGCTCTTGGATTTCCCTGGTGGCTCCCCTCAATGGAATGTTGGTTTCATGAAAGTAACACAAGATTGGGAGTTGGATGTCATCAATGAGTTTTTTGCTTTACTGTATTCTACAAAAGTGACAGTGAGAACAATAGGCAAGATCAGTTGGAGCCTCTCCAAGAAAGGTAGGTTCAAGGTAAGATCATTCTATCAGATCCTAACTAGCCAAGGCATGGATGTCTTTCCATGGAGGAATATATGGAAGACTAAAGCTCCTCTGAAAGCAGCTTTTTTTTTTTTCTTGGCAGCTTCTTTAGGAAAGATCCTTACGATAAACAACCTAAGAAAATGCTGAATCATGGCATTGGATTGGTGTTGCATGTGCAAAAAGAAAGGAAAAGGGTACATCATCTGCTTCTACACTGCGAGGTGGCCATGAACATGTGGAATGACTTTTTTGCAGGAATGGGATTATCATGGCTCATGCCTAGAAGGCTGGTGGACTTTCTAGCAAGTTGGAGAGGCCTCCAAGGCAATTCACAAGTGGCAGAAATCTGAAAGATGGCTCCTATATGTATGTGTTGGTACATTTGGAGGGAGAGAAATGATAGAAGCTTTGAAGATTGCAAGAGGACAATGAATGAGTTTGAAGCTTTCCTTTTTAAATTTTTTTTCCTTTTGGTGGGTCGATAGGGCTAAATGTCCATGAATTTCTTGTTTCAGTTGTAAATCCTAATTTGGTAAACTTGTGTATGCATCCTGTGTACTTTGCTATTCTTATTATCTTATAAATAAAACTTCTTGATTACCTATCCAAAAAAAAAAAAAATCAGCAACTTACATAAAGTAGGAGCCACTGATCACAGAAAAAGCAGTTATATTGGATGTCCACTGCAAACAACCAACTATACTCCTGCTCTCAAGATTCCAAACCTGCCAAGAATAATTAAGATATCAACCAATATAATGTATCAACAGCATTTCTAAGTGAAAGCACCTCCCAGCGTTTAACTACAATTCCGAAGTCAACTTTCTTGCTACATCAACTATCACCTACCTACATTGAATTGAAGGATTTGCAGGCTATGTTTTAATCATTTGATGTTGATTACCATTGACAAGGATTTAAGGAGATACATGATATAAAAACTCGACAAAGTTCTCTTGTTATTCTTCAATAACACCAAATGCTAAAGTCATGCTCGATAAAAAAAAATAGGGATCATGCAGTTGATTCAGATTCACTACCTGAATATCATTGTCGTTTGAAATGCTGACTAAATAACCCTGGTTTTGTAGAAACTGCCAAAGCATACTAAGTATTAATCTGCTGCTAAAATCAAATGAGGAAAGAAATAAAAAAATTTGAAGTTCATAGAGGTGAAAGGGTTGATAATGTTCCCAAAGCTGCTAAATTTGATATTGCTTGAAGACTTTGAATCAACTTGATTAATGCAGGTACATACCTCTAAGTTCTTGTAAGGCAATTGCTTCGGAGATATAAGAAGTCCTTCAATACCATCTCCACCAATAATTTTAATTCGCCCATCCCTACAGTAATATCATAATCATAAGGACACGACGTTGTGAGCTGTATTCTCCATTTGTTGATTTTAAGCTGCTAAATGATGTAATAAGAATTCAAATGCCATTATAAATGACTCCTATATGGTAACCACTGCACACTAAGAAAACTTTGTGTGGCAAGATTAGATAGCCTGATAGGCTTAGCCGCTTAGCAGTCTCTGTTAAAGACCCAACCATTGATCCAAAAGCCCTAAGACTATTAGATACTAATTTGGTTAAGCCTTTAACCCTTAGGATCATAACATTCCACTACGCTTCCGAATCCGACGTCTACTGCGGCCCACTCTATCGACACAAACCCGGTGGTAGCCCTTTCCCTTTTGGCGGCTTCACTCATTTATCAGTATTCAATGACTTAACACCATACCCATACATAGCACTAAGGCATTTTAATCTGGCCTATAGGTTGCCCCCTTCGTGACTTGAACTTGTGACATGGTCCCTGCTCTGATACCAATTGTTAAAGACTCAACCATTGATCCAAAAGCCCTAAGACTATTGGATACTAATTTGGTTAAGCCTTTAACCCTTAGGATCACAAAAGTCCCGCTGGCCAATGAATAGTTGCAGTAGTGCAGGGGGTTGAACGGCCATCATACATCCCCATAACCTAGTCAATTGCGCTTCCCTATTCTAAATTCTAGCAATATGCTCTGAAAGATATACATCTTGCCATATTTATTGCTGCATATCAATCTAGTCGACATTCCAAAAATTATTGACAGACAAACCACATTTGCCAAAAGAAATAATGACTAATGGAACTTCAAATATTCTGGTACAAAAAAAAATAACATGCAATTAATTGAAGAGAGACATGTAAAAAATTAGCATTCCCACTATGATGCGCAGGCCACTGGCTGATCCTAACTTCTAGCTTCAACTTCTATCATTACTACTAAAAGACAATATTTCAACTCTTTTTTTTATAAGTACAATATTTCAACTCACAGAGTCCCAATGGCCAAAAGGCGCTGAATCAGGTCGAAACCAAGAACCGATGCTGTGGACGGGACACCATAATGGATAGCAATTCGAGCATCCAAGTCTGCTGATGTCAAACCACCATGATGTGCTTTCCGCTATTTTTCAAAAAACAAGCAAACAAACATTTTTTCTCAATAATCGGTGGAAGCCCTGCTGTATCTCTATAAAGAATCTTTGCTAAGAAAATGACACCATGAAATAGGCGTGCATATAAGACATCACACAATGAGCATGCTTATGGCCAATGAAAAGAAAGCAAGCATGACCAATCGTCCCTGAACTGGACATCATTTACTATATTTCTATTATTGAAATTTGTAGCTAGTAGTCTACAACAGAACTTCAGCGCTCAAGACAATCCGTTAATTAATACATTAAAGAAATCATAGGAATATAACTTTGAAACAAACAAAGGAATGCAGGGGCTCTGCCAAGCCAAATCTGGAGATTTTCATAGAAAAAGAAACGCAAGATCACCAAAATGGGGAAAAAGATTAAGAATTCGTTAATGAAAGTAGAAGAAGAACTTGTAAAGCAAAAGCGGCAAAAGAGGGATGGTGGCCGGTGTGGCTTGCTGGAATATCACACCTGATGATGGTTCACCGCCTTCTGTAACAATCGCTTCGCGAACATGGCGACTTTAAGCTTCAAAGATTTTGAGAGTTCGAATTGTTCTCGTTGACGGAGAATCGGTATTAGTAGTGACTATACCTATGCAAACATTCTGTGAGCTAATAATAAAACTTTATTTGAAGTCCTGATCAATGAAATGGAATAGGTATTTACGAGCCGTTGTTTTTTATCCTGATGTATCCTCTGCGGCTTGTCTTTTATACGTTTTCGTGAGCTCATATATTTTTTAAATTAATGCTCCTTTAACTAAGTAATATAAAACTATTTATTTCAGTAGCTCAGATGGTAGAGCGCTCGCTTAGCATGCGAGAGGTACGGGGATCGATACCCCGCATCTCCATTTAAAACGACTCGTTATCTTTTTTTCTGTTTAATTAGCTTTTGGGCCCCTTTCTGCGTTACTTATGCTTAAATCAAAATACTCAGGCCTAGTTTATTTTGACAGATGAAATAAGTTAAAATTAAAGTTAAATAAAATATTATTAAAATATAATTTTTAATATAATTTTTATTTTAGAATTTAAAAATGTTAAATTGTTTATTTTATTTTGTATTGAAATTTGAAAAAGTTATAATAATTAGATGTGATAAGTTGAGAAGTTTTTTGAAAACAAACAAGGCCTTAAATGACCCACACTATAAGCACGGACGGTTATGTTTGGGTAGTGAGGTAATCTCAGCTGATTTATGAATAGTAGTGAAATAATCTCACTACCAAAAAAACAGTCATAGTCTACTTAGCAAATCTATACCACACACGAGAGAAAAAATAAATAAAAGCAAGTGTGTGGTATAAGATTGTTGAGTAGAATTTTTCTGATATAATATATGAGTTTTTCTACTTAAAAGTCCTACACCACACATTTGTTGAGGAAAAAAAATAAGTGTGTAATGTATTGTTGCTAAATATAATTTTTCCATAACAAAATAAAATAAAACATGAAAGCTCCAGCTAGATTGGGTTGGTCCCATATTCCTTGGCATAATGCTATAGAGGCATCACCTGGTGAGTTTTAGTGCGATGTAATGATAGACTGCTTGAATATGCGCTATATAAAATCTCTGTTGAAATTGTTGAGTTATGGAGTCTGGTTCACGCCGCTCGAGCGAAGAGTATAGCCGCTCGAGCGAAGACAAGACAGAGAGCCTCGCTCGAAGGAAGCTCGACAGACCGCTCGAGCAATTGCAAGTCAGAGAGGTTCGCTCGATGACCGCTCGACTCACCGCTCGAGCGGAGGGAAGACAGAGAGCTTCGCTTGAGGTACCGCTCGACTCACGGCTCGAGCGATTGCGGGAAGCACGTTCGCTCGACGCGGGCTCGACACGCCGCTCGAGCGAACATCCTTAATTCTGATGAATTAGGGTTTCCGCCGTACAACCTATAAATAGTGTTTTGTTTTGTCTTGTACTGTAGCTGAGTGAACAGTAGCCGCTCTACACTGTTGTATTGTGATTCCTCAAGAAATAAAAATCCTCTGCAACTCCCGTGGACGTAGGCAATTTGCCGAACCACGTAAATATTGTGTCGTGTGTTCTTGATTGTGTTGCTTTTACTTTATTTGTCATCGTTGGTGTGTGTGTACTTTGCATAGTATTTCACAACAACTGGTATCAAGAGCCAAGGTTGGATCTGAAAGAGAATGATGACTGGAGATAGAGTGAACGCACCCGGGATCGAGAAGTTTGACGGCACTGATTTTGGGTATTGGAAGATGCAGATTGAGGATTATCTCTATGGGAAGAGGCTTCACCTTCCACTGTTGGGAAAGAAGCCGGAGAGCATGGCTGATGCTGAGTGGACCTTGTTAGATCGACAGGTTCTAGGTCTTGTTCGGCTGACTTTGTCAAGAACAGTGGCACACAATGTCAGTAAGGAGAGAACCACGGTGGATCTCATGGCGACTTTGTCAGGCATGTATGAAAAGCCGTCTGCGAACAATAAGGTGCACTTGATGAAGAAACTGTTCAATCTGAAGATGTCTGAGGGTATGTCTGTAGCCCAACACTTGAATGAATTCAATACGATCACAAATCAACTGTCATCTGTAGAGATTGAGTTTGATGATGAGATCAGAGCGTTGATTCTGTTGGCATCGTTGCCAAACAGTTGGGAGGCCATGAGGATGGCTGTGAGTAGTTCAGCCGGTAAGGCAAAACTGAACTACGATGACATACGTGACATGGTGCTTGCTGAAGAGGTTCGTAGGAGAGACATGGGTGAGTCTTCGGGTTCAGGATCTGCCCTGATTGTTGACAATAGGGGTAGAGGACATGGAAGATCAATCTCCAAGAGCAGGGGAAATAGCAAGATGAGATCTGGGCAGCAGATCACATGCTGGAGTTGTGGCAAGTCGGGCCACATCAAGAGAAACTGCAGGAATCAAGAAAGTTCTGATGATGATGCAGTGAATGTAGTGGCAGAAGAAATTCATGATGCCTTACTTCTTGCAGTGCATAGTCCGATTGATGATTGGGTGTTAGATTCAGGGTCTTCGTTCCATAGCACTTCACATCGAGAAATCATTCAGAATTATGTTGCTGGTGATTTTGGGAAGATGTATACGGCTGATGGAAAGGCACTGGATGTAGTGGGAGTGGGTGATGTGCATATCACACTTCCAAACAGGAGCGTGTGGACTTTACAGCAAGTCAGACATGTTCCAAATTTGAAGAAAAACCTGATCTCTGTGGGACAGCTTGATGACAGCGGTTTTGCAGTAGCATTCTCTGGAGGTGCTTGGAAGATCACTAAGGGTGCGCTGGTCTTAGCGCATGGTAAGAGATCTAACTCTTTGTATTTGACATCAAGATCCAGTGATGTGCAAGGAAATACAAGAGTGCAAAAAGGCAGACTTGATCGCGCGAAACATGTGAGGAAGCCAAAGGGAGTCAGCTTTGTCGTTCCTCATGAAAGTCTGGGAAAGTTGGCTAAGGTTGCCAAGATCGGTTCGAGACCGGATGCTCCTAGTGCAGTGGGAGTTATGAGTCGCCCTAAGGGCGATGTATGTGGAAGACTGAAGTCGGACTTGACTTCAGTGCGTCTTCTAACATGAAGACAGGAGCTGTGAGTTGCAGAGGTGGAGGATATCATGTTTGAAGCATAGGGCTACAATGTGGGTGTACCAGTCTCCAAGTGGGAGAATTGTTGAGTTATGGAGTCTGGTTCACGCCGCTCGAGCGAAGAGTATAGCCGCTCGAGCGAAGACAAGACAGAGAGCCTCGCTCGAAGGAAGCTCGACAGACCGCTCGAGCAATTGCAAGTCAGAGAGGTTCGCTCGATGACCGCTCGACTCACCGCTCGAGCGGAGGGAAGACAGAGAGCTTCGCTTGAGGTACCGCTCGACTCACGGCTCGAGCAATTGCGGGAAGCACGTTCGCTCGACGCGGGCTCGACACGCCGCTCGAGCGAACATCCTTAATTCTGATGAATTAGGGTTTCCGCCGTACAACCTATAAATAGTGTTTTGTTTTGTCTTGTACTGTAGCTGAGTGAACAGTAGCCGCTCTACACTGTTGTATTGTGATTCCTCAAGAAATAAAAATCCTCTGCAACTCCCGTGGACGTAGGCAATTTGCCGAACCACGTAAATATTGTGTCGTGTGTTCTTGATTGTGTTGCTTTTACTTTATTTGTCATCGTTGGTGTGTGTGTACTTTGCATAGTATTTCACAACAGAAATGATTGCCGTAGAATGCTCGTCCCACGTTGTCAAAAGGAAAAGACTATTAACTTCTGGAGATGCAAGACATAAAAGGCTTCTAAACACGCAATGGATCACGGTTGCTTGTGGAGATGACTTGAATTGGTTCTGGTGTACCTTTGGAAAGGTGCGTGGCAGCGTGAGTGGGGGGTGGCGGCGGAAGCACTTTGGTAAGGGCACTTAGTAGAAAAAAGTGGCTATATTGCGTAAATCTAAGCTTTTAAAGTCTCTTACAAACAAAAAATAAATTCGCCAAAAAAAAGTAAAATCAAAGTCGAACGGGATAGATGAAGAGAAATAAGTGGGAAAAGTCTGTCCTAGTGACTAGTGAGAATAGAGACCAAAAAACCACCGACTATGGTGGCGTGTGGGTTTCACTATGCAACTATAAGGAGTTTTATTATTCATCATCCTTACATACCACACAACATACTTATTTTTATTTTTCTTTTAAAAAAATTGATTTTATTCTTCCTAAACTAATTGAGTTCTTCTACTCATCATCCATACATTACATATTTGGTAAGAGAAAAAAATAAAAAATTATGTATAGTGTGTGGTGATGTTAGAATATCACTTTCAGTTAAATCCCGTGAAGAAACAGAGGGGTACTTGACAGTTAAGTTAGTTGAGAATGAGATGTAAATTACTGATCCAAGTTGCAGATGATGTATAGTCTTTATGTGTATAAATACAGTGGTTGTATAAGCCATTAAATCACACTTTCATATCATAATGAGAATTACACAGTTTTCTTCCATATCATAGTTTCAATTTTCAACAATTTTACGTGGTATCATCGTGTATACAAGATTCTGCTGCTCTCTCTTCCTTTCTTGTTTCTCTTCCTTTCATGTATAGTCTCAAATATTTCTTTATTTTTTGCTTCTATGGCAACCTCTGATCCTATAGCAAATTCTACTTTTACAGCAAATTCTGCTTCTGTGGCAAATCCTTCTAATGATTCCTCAAGTAGTTACTATCTACATCCATCTGATAATCCTGGAGCTCTTCTGGTTTCCGAGATCTTTACTGGTGAAAACTATGTTGCATGGAGTCGATCAATCTCCATTGCTCTCACAATGAAGAACAAGATTGTTTTCATTGATGGAAGCTTGATTCAACCTAGTTCTAATGATTTTAGGTTTCGAGTTGCTTGGATGCGAGCAAATAATCTTGTTCTATCTTGGTTAATGAACTCCATTGCAAAAGAAATTCGTGGCAATATGCTTTATTTTACAAGTGCATTTGATATTTGGGAAGAACTCAAAACCAGGTATCTTCGAAGTGATGGTCCACAAGTATTTATCTTAGAGAAATCCCTTAGCTCTATTTCTCAATGATCAAAGTCTATTACTGAATATTTTAGTGATTTATAGACCCTGTGGGATGAGTACATCAGCTATCGACCCATTCCAAGTTGTTGATGTGGAAATCTAAATAGATGTTCATGTGATATGTTAAAGAACCTTACAGAAAGGCAACAATCTGACTATGTCATAAAATTTCTAATTGACTTGCATGATTCTTATTCAATGATGCGAAGTTAGTTCTCCTTTGTCTTTCATGAGCAAAGTTTTTTCTTTGGTACTGCAAGAAGAAAGTCAAAGATCTTTGACAAATACATTTGGTATTCCCCTTGATTCACATGCCATGATTGCTACACAACCACAAACAAACTTCAACAAATGGTGCTCGATTTACAAAACCAAAAGGCAAGACAGATGTGATTTGCTCCCATTGTGGTTACTCTAGTCATCTTGCAGACAAGTGCTTTCAACTCATTGGGTATCCACCTGGATGAAAGGGTCCACGAGGCAAAAGATTCTTTTCTACATAATCTAGTAGTATAAATTCACGGTTGCCCATTGCAAACAATGCTTATTCTTTGGAGCCAAATTCAAGTATCTCAAATATATTTTCTAAGAACAAATTCAAAATCTGCTGACACTTGCAAATAGTCTATCCAGTTCACACATTAATCCTAATTCAACAGCTAACACTGCTCCTACCTCAGGTAATACTTCTTCTTGCAATATTGTTTCATCTTCCAAGAATCATTCTCCATGGATTCTTGATACTGGAGTAACAGATCATATGATTTGTTCTCTTCATTTTTTCAACTCAATTCATTTACCTACTAAACCATCTCTAGTTCATCTACCAAATGGCCAATCTATTCCTATTGTTTTTACTGGAAGTGTCAATTTCTCTTCTGACAAAACCTTGCATAATGCCCTTTATGTTCCTTCTTTCAATGTTAATCTCATTTCTGCTTCAAAGCTAACTAAAGACAAATCTATTGGTTTGTTTTTCTTTCAATCCAAATGTATTTTGCAGGACCTCAGCAACTGGAAGATGATTGGGCTTGCTGAAGTAAAGTCCGGTCTATATCACTTACAAAAGTTCCCTGTTAAAGCAAAAAGTGAAGTACCTGAATCAATCAATTTACCTTCTGTTTCTTTAGCCAACAATTGTAATATAAATTTTGATATTTTGCATCTTCGATTAGGACATATCCCACCTGCAAGACTACAAATCATTAGTGCATTGGAGCTTACTGTACAAGTTTCTCATAATCATACTTGTGAAATTTGTTCATTAGCTAAACAAAAGAAACTACATTTTTCTGTATCAAACAGTTATTCCAATAAAACTTTTCAGTTGGTCCATTGTGACATTGGGGGCCCCTTTTCCACTACATCATACTCTGGTTACAATTATTTTCTAACATTTATAGATGATTTCACACGTTTTACTTGGCTTTATCTCATGAAAGCTAAAACAGATATTCGTACAATCCTCACTAATTTTGTTCCTTATGTTCATAATCAATTCAACACAACTATTCAAACTCTTAGAACAGATAATGGTCAAGAGTTTAATATGCCTATTTTTTTATCAAGAACATGGCATAATTCATCAACTGTCTTGTGTTGAAACACCTCAGCAAAATGGTAAGGTTGAAAGGAAACATCAACATTTATTAAATGTAGCTAGAGCATTACTTTTTCAATCCAAATTACCTCTTTCTTATTGGACTAATTGTGTATTAACTGCTACACATCTAGGGGTAAGAATCGGGCGGTCCGGACCGAAAAAACCGACCGGACCGGCCAATTCGGTCCGGACCGAACCGGGAGTGGTTCCAGTCTGGTCCGGTCCGAAATTCAAAGGACCGAATGAATTCAGTCCGGTCCATGGTTCGGTGGTTTTTCGGACCGGACCGGACGGAATTGAATATATATATAATTTAATAATTTATATATATTAAGTATATAACTTTTATTTGACTAATTAACCTAATCCTATCACTAACTCATCATTAAGTAATTATTAACTAATACTAATATTTATAATTTTATACTAATAGTAATATTTATAATTTTATAGTAATACTAAATTACTAATATTTATACTAATACAAGTATTATATTAATAGTCTAGACTCTACTTCTAGACTCTAATAATTAATATGGTATTAAAAAAAGTATATACTAATAGTATATTAGTAATAGTCTAATATAGACTAAGACTACAGTTAATAGTTATAGTTATAGTAATATAGTTATAACTTATACTAAATCACTATAACTAATATTAGTAATTTAGTATATTACTAACATATAGCTATACTATATTACTAATAGTCTAGTACTAATACTATTAATCTATTATATAGTTATAACTTATATTAATCATGATTGATAATAACTAATCACTATAAGTCTATAGTATTAATGTATTATTTTATAATATATAGTATTAATATCACTATATCATTATAATATATATATATATATATATATATACACACACTATAAGTCTATATAGTATTAGTATACTAATAGACTATAATATGGTATTAAAAAAAAATATACTAATAGTCTAGTACTAATACTATTAATCTATTATATAGTTATAACTTATATTAATCATGATTGATAATAACTAATCAGTATAAGTCTATAGTATTAATGTATTATTATATAATATATAATGTTAGTATCACTATATCATTATAATATATATATATATATATATATACACACACTATAAGTCTATATAGTATTAGTACACTAATAGACTCTAATATGGTATTAAAAACAAATATACTAATAGTCTAATACTAATAGGCCTGTGCAAGAAGCCCGATGGGCCGATCAACTCGCATGACCTGATTGGATTCACCCGACAATAGTTGGGTTCATCGGGTCAAAATCATCTAACGGGTTCGATAACTCTCATGTCGGTTGAAACCGATCACCAACTATATCATTTTGAGGTCCAAGCTCTTCTCCTCAAAACCCTAGCCACCTCGCCATTCCACCTCACCGTTCATCGTCACCGTTCGTCATCGCCGGCGAAGTGTCGAGCAGCCC
The DNA here is from genome assembly GCA_961763995.1 of Juglans cinerea. NCBI lineage: Eukaryota > Viridiplantae > Streptophyta > Magnoliopsida > Fagales > Juglandaceae > Juglans > Juglans cinerea. The sequence goes on along the minus strand of CAUIVZ010000008.1, from coordinate 2,258,199 downwards.
TACAAGCCAAACATCACTTATTCACCCACGATTAAGCGACTCGAGTCTGAATATTAACAGATCTGCCTCTTCCTATTTCTCGGAAAACTTTCTCCTACCATCCTTTTCGTCTTACCCAACACAAATACAAGTGGAGGCATAAAAAGCAAACCTTCTACACAGTCCCAGTGGAAGAAAGGAATCCTTCTCGAAGAACAAGCAGTTCGTAGCCAGCGTCTTTGTGTGGCGGCTTCATGACCCATAAGAACGAGACCCCAGAGTTCATGATCTCGTGAGCTATTTCGTCCACCTAGGCTTGAGTCAAGTAGACGACGCTGCCGAAGGAGATATACACGACGTATCCATCAATATGCAGAAGGGTTTGTCCAAGTTCCTGTACTGGCCCGTGTTCTATCCGGCCAACTCTAATATTTTAGGGTACGTTGTTTTACTATGGAAGGGAGTGGGACCCAGCTTGTTGCTGACTTCTCATTGGGTTTTGTTTCATTATTGATTGTGTATTGCTTTGATTTTTAAGTGGGTAAGAGGGTTTTATACGTCTGGTTGGTTTCTGAGGAACTTGAGGAAACAAATTATACGCGCTGTGAATCCTCGTCAAGAACAGGTAAGGAGAAGTTATAAAAAAAAAAACCGATAGGTTTTACTCGACCCGAATGGTTCGGGTCGGATCGGGTTATTGTTCTCTGGGACATGCCTGCGGGCCAAGTCGGGTCGGGCCAAAACTTTCTTGGGCGGGCCAATGTGCAGGCCGAAATACTAATACTATTAATCTATTATATAGTTATAACTTATATTAATCATGATTGATAATAACTAATCACTATAAGTCTATAGTATTAATGTATTATTATATAATATATAGTATTAGTATCACTATATCATTATAATATATATATATATATATATATATACACACACACTATAAGTCTATATAGTATTAGTATACTAATAGACTCTAATATGATATTAAAAAAATATATACTAATCACTTATATTAATCATGATTGATAATAACTAATCACTATAAATCTATAGTATTAAATTATTAATGTATTATTAAAATTAATGTATAAGTCTATAGTATTAAATTAGTATTATTAAATTATTAATATTAATGTATTCAATTATTAATGAGGAAGAGATACGGATACCTCATCTGCCAACTGCCAAGAAGCCAAAACAGCACCGTTTAGTATAAAATAGGACCTAAACAGCACCGTTTAAGTCTAGGAGGGGCAGGATTTTGAAACTGAGTTGCGTGAACTCAGTTTTTTTTTAATAAACCGTATGTTGAAACGGCGCCGTTTCAACATTAGTTCCCCCCCCCCACCCCCCCTCAGTGCCCTCACTTCCCCAATTCGCCCCCTCTCCCCCGAAAGACGATTTTGCGATTGGGCGAAATGATAAACGGATAAACCCTAGCTGTCGCATCCCCCCTCCTCCGGCACCTCGGTCGCCTCCCTCCGTCGAGTATTTTGGTACTCTCTCTCTCTCTCTCTCTCTGGTATTTAATCTTCGCGTATTTTGATGGTGTTGAGTCTTGACTCTCGTTGGGTGTTGATTTTGGTTTTTATTGCCAGACACCGATTGTCAATTTGTCATGACCCAGTGTAATTTGGTGACTCTTGAGTCTTGACTCTTGTTGTGAACTTGTGTCATGTGTGGCAAAAAAGGGATTTACAGAAAACTTACGGGTCAGGACAGGGACTCCGACATTTTTTTTTTTGGTTGAAGCACAATTTTGTTTTGTTGGTCGAAGCACAATGGTAGTATTGTGTGATTTTTGGCACTCTTGCATTTTAGGCTTTAATGGTGTGATTTTTTTGTTGGTCAACTATGTATGTGTATATATATATATATATATATATATATATATATATATATATATATATGAGTTGAGAATCTGAGATGCATATAATTTGTAGAAAAATATAACTCATATATATATATATATACATACATATATATGCTCATATATATTATATAGTTGAGATGCATGAATTTACAAGGCTTTAACACTATATATTAATGCTTGTTTTCTAATTCTTTTGTTCTTTTGTCTTGTTTGTCCTGACTCCATTTTATAGATGGAGTCTTCTACAAATGATGTGCAAGAGTCAAGACCAAACATGCCTCCACCCTCACCCCCACCCAATGTAAGTGATCAATTAGTTAGTGGGTCACAAAGAGGTAGAGTTAGGTCTTTTGTTTGGGATCACTTTACAAAAATTCTAAAAGGTGATCCAAGTAAACCTAGGGCTGTATGTAATTATTGTGGTGCTTCGTATGCATGTGATACGAAAACCAATGGTACGAAACATATGAAGTATCACATTGAGCATCAATGCAAGAAATGTCCGTGTAAGAAGATGGATAAATCTCAGACGACTCTAGGTTGGAAGGTGGAGGGAGGAAGTGGTAGTGGTAGTGAGGGACTTGTGCCTATTGCATTTAGTGTTGAGGCTTGCCGACAAACCTTAGCAGAGATGATTATTCTTGATGAGTTGCCCTTTAGGCATGCTGAAGGAGAGGGTTTCAATAAGTTTATGCTTGTGGTTTGCCCTAAGTGGGTAGGGATTCCATCCCGTATGATGGTTGCCAATGATTGCTTTAATTTGTTTTTAAAAGAAAAACAAAAGTTGAGAAATGCTTTTCGAGGGCAGCGAGTTTCTTTCACCACGGACACATAGACATCTGTGCAAAACCTAAACTATATGTGTTTGACAACACACTTTATTGATGATGGTTAGAAGTTACACAAGAGGATTTTTTCCTTTTGTTTAGTTGAAAATCACAAGGGTGATACTATTGGTAAGGGCATAGAGATGTGTTTGCATGATTGGGGGCGACCAAAAATACTTGCACTCACACTTGATAATGCAAGTTCTAATAATGGAGATGTTTCTTGTATGAAAAAAAAAACAAAGTATAGGAAATACACGATCTTAGAACATGAATTCTTGCATGTTCGATGTTGTGCCCACATTTTAAACTTAATTGTTCGTGAGGGGTTAAAAGAATATGATGAGTCTATTGCGAAAGTAAGGGGTGTTGTGAAGTATGTTAAATCCTCCCCTCAAAGGTGGAGTACATATCAGAAATGTGTGGGGTTGGAAGATATTCAATCTAAAAGCCAAGTTTGACTAGATGTACCGACTAGGTGGAACTCCACCTATCTTATGTTGGAGAGGGTCTCAAAATTTAAAAGGGCTTTTGATCGGTTGGAGGAAGAAGATCCGTGCTTCCTTAGTAGTATTAGAGATGATGATGATGACGATGTCAATGATAAAAATGTAGACCATGTGGTGAATACGAGAAAGTCAAAGAAGTTAGGGCCTCCCAATGCATCCGATTGGGCGAAGGTACAGTTGTTTGTGAGGTTCCTTGCATTATTTCATGATGCAACTTTAAAATTCTTGGGGGGTGAATATGTAACTTGTAATGTTTTTTTCCCGGAGTTGGTTATTATTAAAGATGCCATTAATATGGAGTGTGAAGAACGAAACCCCGTGGTGGGATTAATGGCCACAAATATGAAGAGAAAGTTTGACAAGTATTGGGAGAACTTGGAAAATCAAAATATGTTGCTCTATGTTGGTGTTCTTCTTGATCCTCGCTACAAGATGCGATATCTTGATTTTGGGTTGGGAAAAATGTATGCACATGATCATGCAAAAAAACTTGATTTTAGTTGGAAGGAAAAAATGCATTTATCCGCATATATGAGGCATACATGGAAAATGAAGAAGAGCATTCTCCTCAGCGCACAAGTTCCCAACATGAAGATGTAGCTCCTTCAGCTGACAATGTAGCTAGTTGAAAGGCAAAAATGATGGTTGAATTTAAGCAACAGTTGCAGTCAGAAGATAGTTTGACAAGTAAGTCAGAGGTTGATAGATATCTAGCTGAAAGATGTGAGGATGAAGATGATAGTTTTGACCTTCTAATTTGGTGGAAGGTGAATTCAGTTAAATATCGCGTACTTTCAAAGTTTGCACGTGATATTCTTGCAATACCGGTATCTACTGTGGCTTCTGAATCTACATTTAGCACAACGGGTCGTGTACTTGACCCTTTCCGAAGTAGTTTAAATCCAATGAGTGTTGAGGGTCTCATATGTGCACAAAACTGGCTTCTTCTTCTACTCCAATAAGCCTTAGGATTTTAATGGATGAAGTTGAGGAATTTGAGAAGCAGCTGGATATGGGTATGTAATAAAATTACCTTTGATATCTTTTGTGGTTTATTTTGTTTTATCTTCTATGTTATGTAACTTTATTTAACTTGTTTTGTTTTAAATTTTTATGTATAGAACTTGTTGGGGACCCGAACTTTGCTGATTCTGTGGAGGGGTCAAATTCAATGCCTACTGGCCCTATACCCAATGATGATTAAAGACTAAAGAGGTGAGAAGATTATAATCTCTAAACTCTACCGACGTTATTGATTATGCTAGTTTGGATGTAGCAGCTAGAATTTTGGTCTCTACTTGATACTTTTTTTTTTCTTTTTTTGTCGCAGCCCTACTTGATATACTGCAGTGTCTTAATTTCAGACAGAAATATAGGCCAGTCCTGACTCCTGAGTAACTGAGTTGAATATTAGTAAGCTGGATGTAGCAACTAGAATTTTGGTCCCGTTATATGTCAAGTGCTTAAGTTGTTAAGTTTTGGATTATAATTTGTAATCTGTAATTTGTAATAACTTTTGTATTATTATTATTATTATTTTGTTTTTGGTTTTGTTTCTTGTTTTTTATATAGATTAGTTTTTTTTTTATCATTGCATTTTTCAAAATCAAGTTTTTTTAATAGTTTTAGTTAAAAAAATGTACGAAATTTGAAATGGGCCGAAAATAATTGAAATTGGGCAAAAAAAAAAATCAGATTTAGATGGGCTGAATGGCCCATCTTAGGCATGTCCAAACCGACTGAACCGACCCTGGACCGGACTGGACCAAAATGGATCGGACCAGACCTATATGTGACTCGGTCTGGTCCAGGGTGGAGAAATCTTGAACCGAATAGGTCCGGTCCGGTCCACAAAATGGCCCAAGACCGGACCGGACCGGACCGAGATCAGCCCTATACACATCTTATCAATAGAAACCCTTCATCTATCCTAAAAAATCAAACACCATATTTCCTTTTGTTTCAAAAACCTCCAGATTATAACTATCTTAAAGTTTTTGGATGTTTGTGTTTTGCTAGCACAATCACAAGGCATCGAAACAAATTCTAACCAAGAGCCTCAAAGTGTCTTTTTCTGGTGTAAGAAAGCACAGCGAAAAAATACCTCAAGCTCAGCTTATAAAATTGCTCCACAAGTTTCTCCAGATTGACAAATCCCAAATGTTTTCTCTTAGTGGCGAAGTGTATTACGTAGTATAAAACTAGAGTAATACTTAACAAATCCACAGCCTAAATATCTTATCAAGAGAGAACAAAATGATAGAAAATTTTTGTGTATTTCAGATGATTCCAAAAACCAATTGAGGATGACTATATATAGTCCACCTACACAAGGCTGGCCTTAAAAGGCCTGCCTTCAATTGCCAAATTAAATGGCAGTAACGCATGGCCATGCGTTACAATGCAGTTAAGGAGGGGGTCAGCCCCACGTAGGCGCCCCTCCATCTAATATATCTCACTCGCACACAGTGGGTATGACCCCAGGTCTGCATTTCTCTAATGTTCTCAATTTTGTTCATATAAGTAAATAAGTCGTGCAACCACCAAGCACATCTGTAGAAAGGTGGGAGTACATACACCAAATCTCTCTAAGAGAAGACTAGCATAGTAACATCCCTAAAGTGTATGGTCATATCCTAGACTCATTTGATCGCATCAAGATCAATCATTTTTTAACCCTCTTGAGTTAAAAAAACTCAGAACAATGCTTGACTACCTCCAAATCATTTCAATGTGTTCACAACCTTTAGCCGCTACCAAGATGTAGCGTCATAGTTTGACGTCAGCAAACATTATTGAAGATACGATATCGAAGAGTCTTCCCTTTGCACTCATATCACTCAATTTTGGTCGAATCGCTTTCCCAGCAATGCCTCTTTAGACCGTATCAATCATGGTCATAGACAACATGCGAAAGTAGCAGACACCACAACCTCCATCTCATGACATAGTCAAAGTAAATGATATTTTAAAAAATGAGACTCACACAATGAGAAAGAGGGAAGCCTTTTACTCACTTACTCATATGGTCGTATAAACACATGTAGTATGAAACACATGCTACGGTGGATTTCTCTTTCTCAAATAGCATATGTCTATATCAACACCGTACAAATCTTAGTCTAGCCGCTCCTTAAGCGTCTAACCCGAATTAGTCTATTTGCACGCCTACAAGGCGTTAAAGAAGATCTCACATCTGGCTAACTACAGGCTACATTGATGGTGGGGTAACCCATGCATAGTCCTCTCAATGGACCTCATCTTAGCTCCTACTAAGGCGACATAACTTTGTGTCAACCAACTTATCCCTTTGGACAAGTACCTAGGGACACAATGTCTCATCTCTACTCGCTACTCAAGCGCTAGAGGCGATCGCTCGTGTGAGTGAGCCGATCTAAGCCTGTTGACATATCTTGTGTGTGTATTAGAAAAAACAATACGATAAAGACAAGAACTGAATCATATTGTATTAATATCCCAAATGAAAGGTTACATCTCAATGTCATTTGAAATACAAATTACATTTACAGTCAACGCAGTCCTAGATTCCTAACATGAGCCTCAAAGACATCTCTTGCAATAGGCTTCGTTAAGGGACCAGCAACCATGCGACTCGTAGAAAAGTGTTTAAGAATCACTTCCTTTTGTGCTACAATGTCTCTGATATATTGATATCTAATATCTATGTGTTTGGTTCTTCCATAATACTTTGAGTCTTTAGCATATGCGAGAGCTGCCATGCTATCGAAGAATATCGTCACAGGATTTGAAGTATCCGTGCCAATGTCTAAATGCTTGAGGAACCTCTATAACCAAATAGTTTATTGAACTGTTGCAGAATAAGCTATATATTCTGCTTCCATGGTGGATAAAGCTATACAGGGTTGTTTATTGCTGCTCCATGTAACGGCGCCTTTGTTGAGCAGAAAGACATACCTAGTGGTTGATTTGTGCTCATCTAGGTCACTGCCCCAATCGGCATCAATGTAACTTCTTAGCTACAAATCTGAACCCTGATAGCACAACACATAGTCCGCAGTTCCCTTGAGATATCGCATAATCCTCTTGACTGCTTTCCAGTGAGCCAGTCCGAGATTAGATTGGAATCTACTCACTAAACCAACTGCATAGCATATGTCAAGTCGAGTACACATCATTGCATACATCAGACTACACACAGCATTAGCATAAAGGACACATGCCATCTTTTCCTTTTCTCTTTGAGTCTTAGGACACAACTCTTTAGACAAGTTCTCGCTTCTTGCAACAGAGGTGTCAATGGGTTTGCATCCATTCATTAGAAAGCGCTCGAGAACTTTCTTTATGTAAGTCTGTTAGGACAAACACAAAAGTCTCTTTGAGCAGTATCTGTAAATTTTAACTCCAAGAATGTATTCTGCATCATCCATATCCTTCATCTCAAAATTGAAGGATAACCACTCTTTTGTGGTGACTATCAACCATTTATCATTTCCAGCTAGTAGTATTCGTCAACATACAATGACAACATAATGAAACTCTTCTTAGACCTTTTGACATAGATACAATAGTTCTCTGTGATCATCGTAAACCCATTCGAGAGAATGGCTCGATGGAATCTGAGGTACCATTGTCTAGATGATTGCTTTAGGCCATATATAGATCGTTTGAGCTTGCACACTTTGCGCTCTTGACCTTTGACCACAAAACCCGTTGGTTGATCCATATAGATCTCTTCATCTAGTTTTCCATTGAGAAATGTTGTCTTAACGTTCATCTAGTAGAGTTTCAAATCCATGTTTGCTACTATAGCTAGAATCAGGTGAATTGAGGCAAACCTCACCACTGGTGAAAATGTTTCCTCATAATCTATACCCTCATGTTGGGTATATCCTTTCGCCACTAAGCGAGTTTTGTACATATCTATTGATCCATCTGACTTGCGTTTGACCTTAAGAATCCATTTATTCCCAATAGTCTTACGCCCTGTCGGTAGATTAACCAGATCCAGACCTGGTTAGTCTTCATAGACTCAATCTCATCATTAAGAGCTTTCATCCATTCATCTTTAGTAGAAGATGAGAGAGCCTCATGAATTGTCCTAGGCTCATCATCGTCATGCAGAGCTATCATAAAAGCTTTCCCTTCAATCTCAAAACGACGACGATGAATACTTTCACGTATGCTTCTACGTGGCTAAGGTTGTTGTGATTGATTGACAAGTGGTGCACTCTCACTCGGATTCAAATCCTTTTTATAATTTGTAGGAGTTTGAAGAATTTCTTCTTCATTCTCAACTAAATTCTTTGGAGCACTTTCCTCTTGTTCCACAATCTCATGAAATTCTAAACTCCTATCAACCTCACCTCTACTTGGAAATTCATCTTCAATGAAATACACATCTCGTGACTCAATCTCAGTCACACTTCCATCAGATTGTTCACCTATTAACACATACCCTTTAGAGTGTTCTGAGTACCTTATAAAGATACAATTCTTCTCTCTAGGGCCTAACTTCTCATACTTATGAGAAAGATCGTGAACAAAACCCGTTGAACCCCATGGTTGCAAGTTACTCAAATTGAGTTTCTCGCCAGTCCATAGTTCATATGGGGTGGAAGTTACTGATTTGGAGGGCACTCGGTTAAGAATGTATGCAGCAGTCAAAAGTACATCCAAAAAAAAAATGGTAGGTTTGCTTGAGCTATCATTGACCTAACCATTTCAAGCAGTGTTCGATTTCTCATTTCTACCACGCCATTTTGCTGCGGCGTATTCGGCATCGTCAACTGTCTTTTGATTCATTTTTCATCACAAAACTTTTAAAATTGCTCAGAGAGATATTCTCGTCCTCGGTTAGTTCTTAGAGTTTTTAAACTCTTGTCTAACTAATTCTCAACCATTCTTAGATATCACCTAAAGCATTCAAATGCTTTAGACTTATGGGAGATTAAATATACATGACCATAACGTGAAAAATCATCTATAAATGTAATGAAGTAGACACATCCATGTCTTGTCCTCACACTTATTAGATCACAGATGTCTGAGTGGACTATTTGCAGTGGAAAAGATGCCCTAGTGGCTTTTCCAAACGGTTTTCTCTTAACTTTTCTTATTAGACAATATTCACATGTGGACAAGATGACCTTAGAGAGATTGCCTATCAGGCCTTCTCTAGCTAACCCAGTCATTCTATCTTGCCCTATATGGCCAAGCCTAGCATGCCATTTATATGAATCCAAATTATCAGATTTAGAAAGAAAAACAATAGACTCATTTATATTTGAATAATCCAAATCCAATATCATAAAACCGTTTTGAAGAAAAACATTACCATAAAACACATGGCCCAAATAAAAGGAAACACAATTGTTTTCAAATACAATTCGAAATCCAAGTCTTAATAGAGTGACTACAAAAAGTAAATTTCGTCGGATCTCGAGAGCGTATAGCACATTGTGGAGGAAAAGATTGCAGCCACCCCGCAAGTCCAACTTGTAGGTACCAAGTCCCAGTATCTCCACGCTAGCTCCATTCCCCACCTTGATATCACAGCTCTCAGCTGGAATCCGACAATACTCCACAAATCTGACTTTGTCTCGCGCTATGTGTTCGGTCGCTCCTGAATTAACAGTCCACACAGGATAGGAGTGAGCAACCATCACATGGCTAGCTACAAAAACAATGCAAGAAAAGTCAGAGTGTACCTTTTTCGGCTCAATGCAAACACGAGCGAAGTGACCATTCTTTCCGCAGTTGAAGTACTCTAATTTTGACTTGTTCTTCTCGCGCTTGCCCCTCTTGCTGCGTTGAGAAGTTCCTAACACATTCTTAATTTGTCCAGCAGCTATCACATTCTTAAACTTCTTGCGCTTAGACCTTGATGCCTTACGCGAACCAGAATCAGCTACATAGGCCGTATGATTGGGCTTAGCAGCCTCTAGGCGCTCAGCCTCCAATTCCAAGTGACGCGAGACATCATCAAAGTTTTTGATATTCTCGTTATGCGTCAGGTTCTGGCTCATATTCTCCCAAGAATTCGGTAGTGATCTTATCACTATCTGGACTTGTTGTTCATCAGTCAGGTTGTTTCCTGCCGACTTAAGTTCGTGGATCATGGTCGACATAGCCCTAAGATGCTGCTTCATTGTGTGGTCAGAGTGCATCTTAAAGAAGTCAAACCTCATGGTTAATCCATGCAACCTAGTGGCTGAAGTTCCACCAAACTTCAACTTCAAAGCCTCCCACATGCTTTGAGCAGTGTCATAGATCTCAAACTCACACATTAGATCATTGTGCATGCTGCTTAACATTATTATGTGTGCATCGACTTTAACCTGGCTTTGATACCAATGTAAGAAAGTACAACGGAAAAATACATCAAGCTCAACTTATAAAATTGCTCCACAAGTTTCTCCAGATTGACAAATTCCAAGTGTTTCCTCTTAGTGGCGAAGTGTACTACATAGTATAAAACTAGAGTAACACTTAACAAATCCACAACATAAATATCTTATCAAGAGAGAACAAAAATAAAGAGAACTTTTGTGTATTTCAAATGGTTCCAAAAACCAATTGAGGAGGACTATATATAGTTCACCTACACACGGCTGTCCTTAAAGGCTTGCCTTCAATTGCCAAATTAAATGGCAGTAATGCATGGCTTTAGCCATGCGTTACAAGTAAATAACGCATGGCTTTAGCATGGCTTAAAGCCATGCGTTACAATGCAGTTAAGGAGGGGGTCAGCCCCACGTGGGCGCCCCTCCAACTAACATCTGGGATATCCACCAAATATCAAAGGTTACAAAGTTTTTGATCTTCTTACTCTAAAAATCTTTGTATCTAGAATGTGGTTTTCCAAGAATCCATATTTCCTTCAATACCAAATGCTGTTCATACACCATTTGTCTTTCCTGATTTTCCTCAAATCTATGACTCTATAGAATCTGATATATCTCCTTCAAATTCTGTTTCCTCAAATTCGCAAAATCAAAATCGAAACCTTAGAAGGTCTGAAAGAATCAAGCAACCTCTTGCATATTTACAAGACTTTTACTGTGAAAATACAACTCAGACAGCTTCAGCATCTCAAGCATCTCTCAGCTGCAATTCACCTTCTTCTTCTAGTAAGTCTAACTCTATATTTCAATTTATCTCTAACTCACAATTATCTCCTCGATATAAAGCCTTTGTTTCTCCTGTTTCTTCTACATTTGAACCAAAAACCTTCAAACAAGCCATCTCCCACCCTCAATGGCAAGCTGCTATGGCGATTCACCTTCTTCTTCTAGTAAGTCTTACTCCATATTTCAATTTCTCTCTAACTCACAATTATCTCCTCGATATAAAGCATTTGTTTCTACTGTTTCTTCTACATTTGAACCAAAAACCTTCAAACAAACCATCTCCCACCCTCAATGGCAAGCTGCTATGGCAAAAGAAATAAAAGTTCTTGAATTAAACAAAACTTTGGAACTTGTCATTTTACCTCCAAATAAGACTGCAATAGGTTGTAAATGGGTTTATCGTGTCAAATTTAAAGCTGATGGCACAATTGAGAGGCATAAAACTAGACTAGTAGCAAAGGGATACACTCAACAAGAAGGTCTTGATTTCTTTGACACTTATTCACCTGTTGCAAATATGACAATTGTACGAGTTGTGCTTGTTGTTGCTGCCATAAAGTATTGGCATTTACATCAATTAGATGTAAATAATGCTTTCTTGTATGGAGATCTCAATGAAGAAGTGTATATGCAGCGGCCACCAGGATATTCATCCTCTAATGACCCTTGAGTATGCAAACTTAAGAATAGTCTTTATGGTCTGAAACAGGCCTTAAGACAGTAGTTTTCCAAACTATCTTCTTCTTTGCTTCAATTTGGTTTTATTCAAGGCAAATCAGATTCATCCATGTTCATAAAACAAACCTCAGCAGGTTTTATAGTTCTACTCATTTATGTTATGATGTTATTCTTTCATCTGATAGCTTTGATCAAACCAATCTTGTAAAGAAATTTTTACATGATTCCTTTACAATGAAGGATCTGGGTGAATTAAAATACTTCTTGGGTATAGAAGTGGCTAGATCAAACAAGGGTATTACTTTGTGTCAAAGGAAATATGCCCTGGATATTTTGCAAGACAGTAGTTTTACTGGTTGCAACCCAGTAACCTTTCCTATGGAATCCACTCTAAAGCTGACTGCAAATGATTCCTCCTCTCCTCTATCTAATCCTGCATCATACAGAAGACTTGTTGGTCGACTATTACCTCACTATAACAGACCTGATCTGGCTTATTCAGTTCAAGTTTTAAGTCAGTTTATGGCTAAACCTAGCACTACACATCTTCAAGCTGCTAAAAGAGTGCTTCGATATGTTAAAGCTACACCAGGTCAATGAATTTTCTTATATGCAGCATCTTCCTTGCATCTAAAAGCATATTCTGATAGTGATTGGCTTGGCTGCCTAGACACTAGAAGAAGTGTGACTGGTTTTACAGCTTTTATAGGAGATTCTCTTATATCTTGGAAATCAAAGAAACAACCTACTGTTAGCAGATCATCTGCTAAATCTGAGTACAGGGCTTTAACATCTACAACTTGTGAGCTTCAATGGATAGCTTACCTTCTAGTTGAGAGTTACTCATTCTCAAGTTGCATTATTGTACACTGATAGCAAACATGCTTCTGATATTGCTTCTAATCTTGTTCATCATGAAAGGACCAAGCATATCCAGCTAGATTGTCATCTTGTTCGAGAGAAACTACAAGAAGGCCTCATCAAAATAATTCATATTCATTCAAAGAATCAGCTAGCTAACATATTAATTAAACCTCTCGAATCTCTCAATTTTCATTATCTTATTCGCAATATGGGAATGATTAACATTCATTCTCATCTTGAGGGGAGGTGTTGAAATATACAAAGCCTTATAGAGGGATTGGAATTAAAATTCCCTGAAGCCAAACAGATGGGTACTTGACAGTTAAGTTAGTTGAGAATGAGATGTAAATTATTGATCCAAGTTGCAGATGATGTATAGTCCTTATGTGTATAAATACAATGATTGTATAGTCCTTATGTGTATAAATACAATGATTCTCATCTCAAAATATTTCATTTATTTATTAAAATATATTATTTTAATGCATACAAACATTCATTTAAATAATAAATATTCTTAAATGCTGTACGAGTTTATCATTTGGATATTCTCAAAAAAATATTTTCTTTTCAATATTTTTTAAATATCTTTAATTATTAAGTAAAAAAAGTTAAAATATTTCAACGGTAACTTTGAGAGACGTTATTAACATTTTCTTTATTATTTATATATAATTTTTTTTAAAAAAATAGTAGGTACACCGTTGCACCCATAGAATTTACCGAATTCTGGAACGATCGGTACACCCAAGAAGGGCGATAATTTTAAGGTGGGACTCACATTTACACAAAAACTTATGAATTATCATCTCTCATTTATTCCTTTAACTATTTAGAAAATAAACTTTTCAACATTTTATATCCCATTGTCATTTGTCACAACATTCCGAGAAGAAAAGAGGACTTATAAAAGAAATTTGGAGTATAATTAACCGGAGAAGGAAAGAAACTCGAGCCGTTTAACTGTAGCTTCCGTCGTCCCTAATTCAAGCAACCTATCAGCCTAAACTTGCGTGCTCACTGTCCGCCATATCCTAACTCCGTTGCCATGACAATTTTCTCGTCCACAAAGCGAGGTCCGTTCCTTCTTTGTGTTCTGACTAGATACAAGACTTCCGATGGAGATCGGAAATGGAGTGTTGAAGAGTCCTTAGGTTTGGAAGGATCTTTAATTGCCTCACGATTAATCACATAAAAATTGAATTCAATATTGGACTTCGCACTTATACAGGACTTTTAACTGCCTCTTGAGTGGCTTTTACTGTTCAATCATTCCCTTGGTGCTTTGAATTGGTCTTTGTGCTGCTTCTGCTAATTACTATTAGCTTGTTAGCAGTTTTTTCCATGAGGCAGTTATTGCTAATAGTCGATTTCGTGTTCATTCCAATGAATATTTAATTGTAATGTCTTGCAGATGATCTTGACCAAAATGTAAAAAGTTCTTATTTTAATTTACCACCACTGGATGTTTCCATCGCATTCCCACAGGCAACTCCAGCGTCCGTCTTTCCTCCTTGTGGTAAGAATGCCCTCTCTCTCTCTCTCTCTCCCCCCCCCCCCCCCCCTTCCCCCAGCCAGCAGTGTTACACATCCGGTGTTCCGAATTGAACATAACTTGATGAATTAAATGAATCTGATCATTCACAAACATATACATAAAACTTCATTGATCATATAAATATAAATAATTAAATTTACCTCTTCCCATCCGCTTGTGCTTTTGGAACAAGTGGTGATTTCACATAGTATTAGATCATAAGTTCAAATCCTGACTCATTGCAAATGAAAAATTTAGTAGCTTTGGTAGTCCCATTGCAAAATGAGTGATAGTTTAGGGAGTAAGATGTAATATTCCCTAATTTAGGTGTAAATGTTGCTGCTTACTATCAGTTCTTGGCATTTCTTAGCATCAAAATTAGGGGAAGCTTGAATCTACATTTATCTAGCAGCTCCTTTTGAGATTTTATTAGTAGTCTCATGAGGTTCTTTGGACTAGGTGTCTTTTGCTAATGTATCATGCTGCACGTATGACATGTATCATGCTTACTATTGAAGATGATTATTTGTTGCTATTTATTATTTCCGTTTTTTCAGATAAAAGATTGTTCTGATAGTTATTTCTCAAGTATGTGTATTCTTATTCTTTTTTTCTTTTTTTTTTATAAGTATGTGTATTCTTATTCTTAAGCAGCAAGAGACACCAAATTATAGGATTTAGAGCATATAATCTTTATTTCCCACACATGGCAGTATATTTTTTCACTCTGTGTAATTCCATTTTATTGTGCATTGCCTTGGCATTTTCCATTATTATCTAGATTATTTGAGGCCATTCTATGTCTTATCGTTGCATATTGGCCTTTAATTATCACAGCTTCAGACTATTTTCAACTTGATGATCTATTGACTCCTGAGGAGAAGGCCATCAGGATGAAAGTAAGACAGTGCATGGAACAAGAAATAGCTCCAATAATGACAGAGGTGTCTTTCTCATTTTACTCTTATTATTCTCACTATTGCTCTTAAGATGTACAAAGCAATTTCGGTCTGAACTGAGGCAATCTTTCGTATTTTTTATTATTATTTTCATTATTGTAATGTTCTAATTAAAAAGTACAGTTGTACATTTTTTTCTTTATCCTCAGTATTGGGAGAAGGCCAAGTTTCCGTTTCATGTTATTCCAAAACTTGGTGCCCTGAATATCGCAGGTGGCACAATCAAGGTAGCTTTTGCATCTTCTTCTACCCCCAACCCTGGCATTTTCTCTTCCTCTCTCTCCCCTGAGTGGTGTAAGTTGTGGTGGATAGGATGCTTAGCTAGTTCTGATTCTCAGGGCTATGGGTGTCCTGGTCTCTCCATTACTGCATGCGCTGTTGTTTCAGCAGAGATTGCTAGAGTTGATGCAAGCTGTTCCACATTCATAATAGCGCAGTTATCATCTCTGGCAATTGGTAAGATCTTTAGACTAGCTTTGTTTTGTCTTTACCTGATAAAATCAAATAGCTAATTTTCTTTTTCCGACAAACAAACCAACATGCAGTTAGTAAATCACATCATTGTGTTATTTGTCTGGACTGCGTAGTATAGCATTGTGTGGATCAGAGGCACAGAAGCAAAAATATTTACCATCTTTGGCACAGTTAAACACTGTAGCGTGTTGGGTAAGTATCCTACTTTGGAATCAAGTATAGTGTAGGATTTCTGCATCTTTGATATGCGTTTCTGTGAAACTTTGAGTTACTTCAATATGTTGTTTCCACACCTTTAGGCTTTGACTGAGCCTGGATATGGAAGTGATCTAAGTGCTATGAAGACAACAGCAACCAAGGTTCATGCGCTCAACTTCATTCTATTGATTTATCATACGCATAACGTCAATTTCCATTTATGCATGTACACTCACATACATATGGAACACGATATTCTTAACTTCTGTTTAATATCATTTGGATTGGTATGACTAGGTGCAAGGAGGTTGGATACTTGAGGGCCAAAAGCGCTGGATTGGAAACAGTACCTTTGCAGATTTATTCGTTATTTTTGCGAGGAATGCCACAACAAAGCAGATAAATGGGTATGTTATATGCTGTATCATATACAGAACACTTCACCCAATCATTTAAATCAAAAGAAAAAATTACACCAATTTACTAGAAAGGTTTGCAGGAAATCCCTTTTTCCAATGAGATCTATCATGTGTTTTATAGTGCTACTCCCTATCACTTTGTTGTCTATGGTTCTGCCTTATACACAATCATCCTCAGATATTAACTTGAGTGAACGTTCCTTATAGCACGTTGGCAAAAATGCAAACACACCTTGACACGATATTGGGGTTTTGAATGGTTGTCATGTCGAACTCCCTATATGCATGTTACAAACTAACCCGTGTCCATTCCCAATGATTTTTATGTTATTTCTTTTACTTATTTCCATCAATATTGGACATTACAAAATCCATTCTTCTTTGATTTGTCACTTGAGAGATAGATCTGCATTTAGTTAACAGTCATAAAAAACTGATGTGACATGTAAACATGATTGCATCGGAGTGGACAATTTTAGACACAACTCACGAATCCAACACAAACACGACATTGGATTTGAGGGTTAGGGTTTAGTCTAAAACCAAGCCAACCTGATTAGACACGATGAATAAACGGCCCAATTTTGTGTCAAGCCGCTTAAGCTGTTTAATTTAGTTACATTTACACTATAAAAATGTAAACTCAAAAAGTATGTTAGTAACTTTTGTTGATGCTCAATGTAGATGCTTTATCATGTTTGTTTTTGGAATGTAATGCGATTTTTTTTTGTTATGTGCTTGTTTATTTTGATGAATTTTATTGGCTATAATCATATTTTGGTTGAAATTTTCTAAGAAGTTGGGTTATGGTTACAGATACCAATTATCAAATTGATTTTGCTGTGTATCTAGCTGTGATATGTATAATTGATATGCTTCTGTCATGTTTAATTGCATTAACCATGCCAGTTCAAGTATTTGGGTCAATTCAACCCATTTTTATCAAACAAGTCAAAAAAATTTGAAACGAGTTATATTCGAATCAACTAAACACGATCTATTTATTGAACAAGTTATGCAGGTCATGTCATGTTATCGATTGATTTGAATGGGTCATGTCAAGGTTGAGAGGTTTGATCTGCTCAATTAAATAAGTCATGTTAGAGTTGAACTCATGGCATGATCCGATGTGTACCCAACGCTTGAACCCAACTCGGCACCCTATAAAAGTATGGAAACTATAACATAGTTTCAAACATGTGCAGGACTCTTCACCTATATTGAGTCCTTTGTTTTGTCTATGTACATATCTTATAAAGTACTACCAAAATAATTCTCCTTATAGAATGCAACCCTTCAAACCTCTCTGGCCATTGGCCTCGATATACAAAATGTAAGATAGGAAAATTTAGGCTCCTTAGTTGCCTGTCATTTGCGAAATGAAGTGGATTTTGTACTGGCTTTTGTAAGGAAGCACGTAATTGTTGGGTTTTCCATTGGGATCCTCTCTTCGTGCTTGTGTAATATTTATGTTTTCTGTTTCAGATTTATAGTAAAGAAGGATGCCCCTGGATTAACAGCTACAAAAATAGAAAACAAAATTGGCCTGAGAATTGTTCAAAATGGAGATATTATATTAAAGAATGTTTTTGTCCCTGATGAGGACAGGTTACCTGGCATTGATTCTTTTCAGGATGCAAACAAGGTACAGTTGTGAGGAGTTATGTTGATCTTGTCCCTCATAGTTTGTGTTATCTTCTTGGTATGGGTTTCTGGTTGATTATCATCCATAAATGCTCCGAATGGCATCTTTGGTTGAGATTATACATCCTAATGAAGTCCAAGGCAAACAGCACATCCTCATGTCATACTCTGGTCATATTTTTTGAATTGATACAAAGCTTGTTGCTACATAATGTGATTTCTTAGTCAGGATTGGAAATAGAAATATGGTAATATGTTTATATGAACGTAAATGACTGCTTTAGTTTTTCTTAACCATGGAAATACATACCTTAGCACACGTGTAGAACAACCAATTAAAAAGTTAAACGTACATCCAGAACTTCAAAGTTAGTTTAGTCAGCTCTGAAATAGGTTGATGTTTTCAACCATAGTCCTGGCTTCCAAGTGTTACAATTTCAGAGTCTGCAACTAAGGTTCTTTACCTGGAACACCGAAATGGAGGGCTAGAAAAGAATATGCAAAACAAGCACTCTTGGGTGTTCTTTTGCCCTCATTTCAGTACTGACATGTTATTTCCTCTACCTTCTGGAATGCATCAACTTCAACCAAACCAATCAGTAGCAGTTTACTTCACCATACATGCACTCAGCTACACAGTCCCAGCAAGATAGGGCAATCCAAATTTGTTTGCTGTGTCCATAAACGAATATTCCTTCAAATATTATTTTAGAGAAATCTGCAGTACTTTTGTGCATGAATGTGAAGTGTGTACATTGCTGTTTTTCCAATTTCCATAGTTTCATGCTTTTGAGTATTCGTGTATGTTCCTTGTTTTTCATGTTGCTTATCTGTAACTGCTCACTCAAACAGATACTTGATGTTTCACGCATTATGGTTGCCTGGCAGCCTATTGGCATATCAATGGGCATCTATGATATGTGTCACAGGTATCAGAGTAAATGCTTCTCTTCTTTGCTGTAATATTTTAATCTTTTGGTAAGACCTGCTCTGAATTCCAACCGATCTAAAGGTATCTGAAGGAGAGGAAACAGTTTAGAGCACCACTTGCAGCTTTCCAAATCAATCAACAGAAACTTGTTCATATGCTGGGTAATGTTCAAGCAATGGTTCTAGTCGGTTGGCGCCTCTGCAAATTGTATGAGAATGGAAAAATGACTCCAGGTCAAGCTAGTTTGGGAAAGGTACAATGGGTAATCTTTTTATTTGTGATGCATTTTCTGTTCCTTGCGCTGAAAATTTCTGTAATTCTTCAGTCATGGATCACCTTGAAGGCAAGAGAAACCGCTGCAATTGGGCGGGAGTTACTTGGGGGCAATGGAATTTTGGTCGATTTTTTAGTCGCAAAGGTATTCGATCCCTCTCTATTAGATATTCTTCATTTTTTTTCTAAAGAGTACTGGGGCTTCATTGCAGGCATTCTGCGATCTGGAGCCTATATACACATATGAAGGCACCCACGACATCAACAGCCTGGTCACAGGTAGGGAAATCACTGGTATTGCCAGCTTTAAGCCTGCTATATTGCGCAAACGAAGCCGCCTGTAAGAAATGTAGATTTTCTTCCTCAATGAGAATCAGTTGTGACGCCCCTCAAGAGGTGAATAAGTTACACAAATGATGTTTAGATTACGACAATGGAACTGAAATAAAGTTTTTTTAAAAAGGCCGAAATTTTATCAGTCTTTTATTAGTCTCTACTATTGATTTTGCTTATTACTTTTTTTTTTTATAGGTTATCAATAAGTTTTATTCATAGGAGAAAAAGGCATTGCTCAAATGAAGTCTACATAAGAAATACCTAACTAGGGTTTACAACCGAAAGTAGAAAATCATTGACATTTAGTCCATTAAAATTAATGACCCCCGCCTATAAGAACAAAGTTTTTAAAAAATTGAACTTTAAGCTCATCTATTGTCCTTTTGCGATTTTTGAAGCTTCTATCATTTCTCTCCCACCAAATGCACCAATACATACATATAGGGGACATTCTCCATATTGCTGCCACTTGAGGATTACCTTGGAGTCCTCTCCAGATTGCTAGATAATCCACCAGTTTAAGAGCTAATCTAATTCTCGCAAAAAAAAATCATCTCACTCTCACAATGTAAAAGCAAGTGATCTATTAACTCATCATTCTTCTTACATATGCAACACCAATCCAACATCATTACCCGACGTTCCCTCAGAGCATGTAGGCTGGAAAATGCAACTTTTATCACGTTGTTATGGTTTTGTTTACTTCTTAGAGAATGTAGGCTGCTGGACCAATCACAAATTAAGTTTTTTTTTATTTTTCATCTACCATTGAAAGTACATTGATCCTAGATGCTTCCACCACCTAAGCTTCTTCTCGTGGCACACCATTGCAACACAAGAAACCGGCCCCTGAGTTCACGTTCACAATAAACACTTGGGTAGCTTATAGGAGGAGTATACCACCGAGCACCGAAAATTCCAGTTACTAACAGCAAACACTGCTACTACGTAACTCCTACTTGAAACCAAACCTCAGAAAAAAACTAGCTCATTCCCACTTGATTCTGGTGTTTCAGCTTCTCTTGCAATCCCAAAGTCCTAATCCTGAGCTGAAGCTGAGCAGCTGCGGCTAAGAACCTAATGCTTTAAGCTGGCCTCAGTATCTCCAACACGGCCAGCATGGTGTTTGTTCTCAGCTCATCAGCATTAGCCAACACAGCCTCCAATGCCGATTTCCACTCCGGTAACACCTTTTCACTTCTCTCCCCATCGGCTGGCTGCCTTCTAGCTCTCCCACGCCTCTGAATCTCCAGCAACGGTGGTGCCGCCACGCTCTCCTAGCTCTCCCAAATCTGAGTTCCTCTTCTCAAATTTGGTGGCAATGCTATCGTGCGGAGAGGAGCTCATCGAGGTAGTGTTCTTGGCAGACTAGCCAGCCTTCCAGAATGGCCTCAAATGAGTCAGCAACACTGGTGTGTCTTCTTCTTGTCCCTTGCCCTTTTGGCATAGAGGCAATGCAGAGAGTAAAAAAGAACGATGGGTTGTACTGGTTGTAAGAGCATTAGCATTGACTTCATCAAAAGTCTAGCCAAATACAAAATATGATGAATTTCAGCAAAATACAACTGCATTGGATTAGCTAAAAGGATGAGTGTGAAACTTTGAGCTACAGTAAATGAATGGGTTTCTTCAAATATGAAGAGTTACTGTTCATCAAACAAATCTATTTTTTATTCACGGTTTCATCGGGCTTCACGAATTTTCCTCCCCGTGTGTTTTCTCTCTCCCTTTCTCTCTTATCCTCGCTTTCGCAGTACACCTTCTTCTCAACTAGGTTCTTCTTCTTCCTCAACAGAACTACACACCCCCCACACCTATATATCACAATTGCTCTGCAAATCGGAGCCTAGTGACCATTATCAGTTTGATAAAATGTCTGAGAGAGACATGATCGATGAAAAGAGAGTTTATTTTGGGATTTAGGCTCTAGCCCAGCTGTTAGATGAGTTTATTTCGGGAAGAGATTGGATTGGGTTTGGAATAAGTAATCAGGAACAAGGATGATTAGGTTCCATCTGGGGTTGAGTTTGGGTCTATCTCATTGCAGGAGTGGCAGAGTTGGGGCACCACGTCTCCTGTACCAGCCATGGACACGAAAATCATTGAGGAGTTGAAGGCTTTGGAGATAGATATTGGTGCCCAGATGAGCTTTGGCGGTAGTGGTGCCAATACGGATATTTCAACGTTTTTATTTGACTCTGTGTGGTTTTTGCAGAGGCTAAAAAAAAAAGAGTCTTTTGTTTTTATTTTTTTGTGAATTTTTAGCTTTCAATATTGTTTCTTTCCCTACTTTTCTCAGCTACGAATTGGAGCTGGGTGTTGGAGAACACTCACTTTTCATTTTATGGGTTCAGAAAAATGGATGAATTAATTAGTTGATGTTAATTGTTTGTCTAATAATGTATATATAGTTAGTGTAATTGCAAAATATGAAAAGAAAATTAAAAATATTATTATTAAAAATAATATTAATATTATTATTTTGATGAATCTAATAGCTAATCTAATGTGGGATTATGGATATGGAGGTTTTAAATTTATGGAAAACATATGCTTTTCATCAAATTTTGAAGATAACTTTAATGAAGTCAATGTCAATGCTCTAAGATATGGTATGAAAAATAGAGAAGAGATAACAATTAACTTTGTTCGTACATATATATATATACACACACCCACTAGTAAGAGCACACACGTGCATTGCACATGTGACCAGTTGTAAAAACATGAAAAATATTCTAAAAATAGAAATTTCTTTTTTTTTAACTTCAAAAATAGAAATTTCTTGTAAAGAGAAAACAGAATAAAAAATATAGTTATGAAATGTAATAAATGCTAGTATTCGACAAATTTATATATATGATAGTGATCTTACTTGGCTACCTGTCAATCCACAATGAACCAAAAAATGAGAATTTAAATCCATACAAATTCTCGAGTTTAACTATGAATTGACAGAATTTCATCTATATTTTAAGATGAAACTTACAGCATGCATGTCTGTTTTCTTCTACATGCACGTTTGTTTCCGCTAAGATAAACGACAACACTTTATATTTACATGTTAATTTCACGTTTAAATTTCCTAAACCTGTTCCCTATCAAAAAATAAAAAATAAAAACATCATCAACTTGTTCTACGTCTACAACACTGAGTATGCATGTCCCCACGTGTCCAGGAAACAAACACAGTAGCAAACTTGCCACCGCCTATATGTTTCAGTAAAAACAACTTGTTCGCGCCTCCTTCCTCATTCGATATGTTCCCCACAACCCAACAGCCAGCAAAACCACCACAGAAGTGCTCGCTTAGCCACTGCAAGGCCATCATCACCGCTTCCTTCCTCTTGCCTTCAAGGTCTTGCCTTCAAGGTATTGCCGTTGCTGCCGCTTCAACATAGCCACCATGCTAACCACCATAGTTCAGTTTCTCCACACTATCTGAAACCCAGCCCAACGTCTCCACCCACACACGTACCCAAACAACCATGTTTTCAGGTCTCAAGTTTAGCTAAATTCGTGTCACAACTAAAAGAAAGTGCATCAAATGGCTTGTTTATTTTTGGATTATAAACACATGTGGGGATCCATAAATGTGGAAGACCATCTGTGCAAACAGACCTAATTGGAAAACGACCAAGATCAATAGACAAAACATGATCATGAGGCCTAACTCCAGACTCAATGCAACTAGAAGATCAAATCAAAACTCTATTTCTTTTTTAAGGATGTTTATCCATAATTTTATTGAATAACCCTCACATACGTCGAAGGAATATCATAATAACAGTTTCAGCCATATTGATGAAAACTCAAGTACAAGCTGTTATAAACAAAAACCAAAGTCATAAATTATAACTCTATATATACACAGTGACCATTGAACAAGAAAATTGTTATGCCAATATAGTCAAATCTTGTCCCAATATTCCTTTACTGCCCACTGAACTCCCTATAAGATCAAACCAAACTCACAGTGCTAATGTCCATATACTGATAAGATTAATCTTCATGACTTAAAAAAATGAATAGTTTTAACTAGATTGAATTATTGTTGATTCAATCTGTACTGTACAACATGCAACAATCAAGGTGGTCAAGCAGAGATTGTGGTGAAAATTGAAGACCAGAGCTAGCCAACCCATCCAATTTTTCATAGTGGTCTAAAACGTCTTCTGAAAGTGTACATGTGCGTGCTTTATTCAAAGCCTTGGCATTCCCTTGAGGAGGAGGAAACTAAAGACTGATTGACCCCCGCACCACTGTAAGCCACCGACTAGCCATGTCTCTTCCACCCTGTGCCGGCAAGCACGCAGGAAAAAAACTTGACCGCCATAGCCCAGCCGTGAGCTCAAGTTGAGCATCGTTGGAGGGCACCAAGAGCCACAACTCAGTCAACCCAGCTGTTGCCTTTACCGGAGGCACCTTGGTGAGCCTCCACTGCTCAGACCCATCACCGTGAGTCTCACTCGCCAACCCGATTAGCCCCACCGTCAACCACCAAAACGGTGCATGCGAAGCCTCTAGGCACGGCAACAACGTGCTCATCACTCTTTGTGGTGATGTTATGTTGCTTCATGCAGAACATAGGATAATAACTAGAAAATAAATCTGATTTTATACTCAAAATAAGTCGGTTCAAGCGGCGATGAAAAGAATAACATTTGGAAAAGAATTTGGCAGTTGGAAAAGAATACAGCAGAACCAAAATCCAGACATAGGAGAATTGAGACAAAACAGAAAAATGAATAGAAAATGGAGGCGGTGGGAAACAGGGGGAAAAATAAATATAGAATCTGATAAGATGACAAAAAAGGAATTCGAGAAGGTGGATGGAAAACGGGAGAAAGAACAAAAGTAAGGATAAAAAGGATAAAATCGTAAATAGACTAAGAATGGCAAGAGTGACATAAATGGAAAAAAATATCAAATGAAGGACAAAAATAGTAAAAAAAGATGAACGAAGATAAGAGATATATATATATATATATATTATATATAATAGCAATGAGTAACGTGCAATGCACATTTTCCTAGTGATTAATATCCACAAAATGTAAAAATAATATGTTTTTTTAAATAAAATTAATTAGTCAATAATTTAATGTACAAGAGTAGAAAAATAAATTTTAACAAGCATTATAATGATAACAAAATGTTACAGTAATATGAGTAATATGAAAATTAAAAGATTTTATATATTCTAGCAATAGTTTTCTTAACAAAATATATGAATTGTAGAATTTAACCACACTACTCAATGACTCAGGGAGCACTAAAAAAATCATTTATTAGTAAATTAAGAATATTATGAGATTTAAATTATATTAAAAACTCTAATTATTTATATGATTTTATTCTCTTAAAAATATTTAACAAAACTCTATTTTTTATTTAATGATAAAATATTAGTATTTTATAAATTAAAGTTGAATTTATATTTTAATTATCTACTTTAAGTTTGTTTATTTTTAATGTTTTAACATCTACTGTTGGATCAATTTTGGAGATTCAAGATGAAGGGTTAAGATTTAAAGTTTCAAATCTTAATTTTTCAAATCAATGTTCATTACTGTTGGCTTTTAACGTGAACAGTAATACTGTTCATTATTGTTGGCTTTTAATGTGAACAGTAATAGCTGTTCATTACGGTTGGCTTTTAACATAAACAATAATCATTGTTTATTACACTTTAACATGAATAATAATTATTGTTCATTATTGTTCATTATTGTTCACGTTATACATGCTTTTAAGATATAAGAGGATATAATATATTTGTACAGGGAAGTTGGGGATATAGGAAGTTGGGATCGTTTCCAACATTGGGACAGTTTTTTTTTTTCCTAATTTTCTTAGCGGGAAGTGTTGGATGAGATACTTTCGAAGCAGGTTTGGGTTGGAGAAGGTCGAGGGCCGAGGGCCGCGGCCATTATTATAGCTTTTTATTATAGATAAATGATAGTTATAGTCGTGAGAATGTAAGTATCGTGTAATCACTTAAAAAAATAAATAAATAAATTATTCACATGAAAAATAATATTTTTTTAATAATAAAATTTATTTTTTTTCAAAAAGATTACATAACTCTTGGGAACTTCACAACTATGGATTACTCTTTATTTTAAGGGTGGTGAAGAGGCGGCAAAAGAGACAAAGACAGGAGATAGGACTGTGGGAGCGAAGTGAATATATGCATTTTAAAAAAAAAATATAAATACACGACATTTTACATAATAATATTTTGAAAAGAGGAATAATTTTATAAAATGTCTTATAAAATTAATATCATTTTATAAAAATATCTTTATTTATAATATGTGTTGTGAAAATTATTGTGTAAAGTGTTATATTTATCATTATTATTATTTTTTCCCGAGGAATCTGAAACGGGGGTCGGTGGGTCTCTCTCTCACGGCTTCTTCTAAGACCACCACCGACTTAGAGAGAGATTCGGCGACTCGATTGTACGGTTTGTCGCAATAAAGAGAGGAACGGTGCAATTTCTCTAATGTCACTTTACATATTCACGTTTTCACCTCCAGATAATTTTCTTCCCGTGACATGATGATACCGTGTATTCAGTTATTATAATTATTTTTTTAATAATAAACATCCACTTTTTTTCAAAAAAATACATAAAATTTTCACCTTTTAAAACTTAAATACCGATGTTAAGGAATAAGAAATGTTACTTATCATTTTTACATCTGATTTATCATTTTTGTTCTTCTATTTAAACATACATATTTATACATTAATATATATGTATTTAAATAAATAAAATAAAATAACAAATTACATATTATGTGATGTAAGGTTTGATAAATAAATTTTTCCTTTAAAAAATATGATTCTCTTTGAGAGAGGGAGGCCTTGTTTTGTCTGTGTTGGGCTGGACTCTTGTATGGTGAAGAATCTATACAAAGTGAAACCTTTTCATATTTCTTGTATCATTCCTAGATATATATACATATATATATATATATACATATATATTTATGATAGCCAACTTTATCTTTGTCATAGTAGATGAGGCTATAGTATTGATATTTTTTAATTTTTTATAGCTATAAAATATCTTATGACAAGTAATAGTTTACATACAGACTTGTAGATAACAGCAAGTGGGTGTTAACATATGAGAAACGATAGATCCACAATAAGTTATACAACATCCTACGTGGCATTACTTTTCCTTTTTTTTTTTTTAATTCTTACACAAGGCCTTGGCGGGACTAAAGTCAGTGTTAGCGGGATGTTTAACAAAAAAAAAAACCCAGAAATTTTTCTGAGAGTCACGCCGCACCTCGCATCTTCTACCCAAATTTCAAACCCAAAATCCGGCCACCACCATCCACTCCAGTGCCGAAGGTAATTCTCTCTGTAAATCCGGCCACCACCGTCTGCATCAGTACTGCCGTAGGTTAGTCTTTTTACTGTCATTGTTCTCTTTTTCTTCCACAAAATCCTTGTTCCGGCCACCATCGTCCACATCGGCATCGTAAAGAGTTCTCTCTTTGAATAAGGCCTTCGTTAAGCTCCAATCCCACTCCTCCATCTCTCTCTCATGGTTCGACTTGGAGTCGCTGGAGTCACGAGAATAAACTTTGCCCCATGCCACCAAGAACCCAACCAAACTCCACAACATATCCATCTTCTATACAAAAGGAAAAAAATAATTGCTTTATACGCACAAGGGTCCAAAAAACTTTCTTGCCATTTCCTGGGAAAGAATCATATTTACACTCACAATCACATAATCCTAACCCAACAAAATCATGGATTTACCCTATCGAACTAGATTCAAGCAATGCTTGTCTCTAACACATACCCTCTCTAGTGTTTTTTTCCTTTGATTTTAGAGAATTTATTTAGCCTAATTTTTATAAGGACAATGGAGATGTTTAGTGTGACCTCTGTTGAGTACACCATGTGGTCATACTCTGTCATGGAAGCTTTGGCAATGAAGAATGTTTTTGCTGTTGGGAAGTCTTTCGTGCGACCTTCTGGTATAGCTTCATGTGTTAGCTTTTTTTCTTTTTCACCATGGCTTGTTTCCACAAATTATTTTTTTTCCCTGATATATTGCTCTGTTTTTTCTTTAAAGTCAAAATATTTGTCTGCTTTTGGCGTCCAATGCATGAAACCTATTTAGTGTCCCAACAAATAGCTGTAAGGAGACTTTTTCTTTGAAAACAAGCAATAAAAAATATCATACCAGTTAGTTTAAAACAATGATGGCACATTGCCATCCCATTAAAAACTCAGAAGCTCCAATGTGTTCAACAGTATCAAGCAAAGATAAATACATATTGGTAATTTATTCGGGTCTAGTTGGTGGTATAAAAATAGTTCTAAGATTTTATTAAGATGGTGCTTTTTCGAGTTTCATAAGCTATTGGCTTCTCATGCACTGTTCTGAGAGAAGTTGTCGACATTCTTAAAATCCAGTCATTTAAATTCTATAGAATGTAGAAATATGCTCTTATCTTTACAAACTAGTGCACGCACTTGCTTTCTAAGGATAACGAGCATGAATAATGGATGATTAGAGTTGGTGGCATTGACCATAAACAACAAATACCAAATCCTATTCATGCAACTCAGGTAATTTCTAAAGCAACTTTGATCATACAGTCTATCTGAGCATCACCATGCATCAAAACTATAATCTAAGTAATTTCTAAAACATATACACTAGATCAAGCAGCCATAGTACACCATCCAACTTTATTGCCTGAAATCATAGTTATCTCATATCAGTTAACAATATATACAAAACCTATGATTATGTTTCAGCTATGTAGCTTAGCAGTAGATATGTTGACGACCCAGGCAAGCTCATGGCTTTTAAAGTTCTCTTTTTTTCCCTTTCATATTTTCGTATGATTTTGTGGGTACAAGAAGCTGTTCTAGCTTTCTTTCCGGGGTGAGTATGTTTTATGCCTCAATCTTTAGTTTTGATTAATTTGTTCTAGTTATAATGGAACTGCTTGAATTATTTATAATATGAAACCTAAACTTAATTAAGAGGATGTTGGAGAATGGAGGTTTTGCGAATCTTTACATTTGTTTTTGGGTTATTTCCTAAACATTGGATGTATTTAATGTGTTAGCTATATACTTCTCTTCTTTTCTATAATTCTATAATACAATTATGTATTTATATAATTCTAACCATATTGAACAATTCTAATTTCATAATGTGTGGTGATGGTTACAAAATTTTTCTGTTATTGCTCAATATGCCACAATGATTTTTATTTTTAGTTGGGTTAAGCATGGACAACCTTAGTTCCCCTACGCTAAATCCACTTCACCCTCATCATTGTCTCACCGATCGGCACTTTTCTTCTAATTTAAAATTGTATTTTCTCTGTTGTCCCAAATCACATCTTGCAAACCCAAATTTGGTTTTACATTTGATCCGGTTTATTGGTGCTGGGTGTTCTATAATTTTTGGATTTTTTATTGTCATTTTTACAATTTTTCTGACCTTGAGGTTTATGGGTTTTGGTTGTTTTGATTGGATAGGATTGGATTTAGGGATTGGGTCGATAGTAATTTGATCTAGTATTGTTGAGTTTGTGATTTTTTCTAATTTGGGTTTGATTTGGGGGTTACCTTTTGCTTGGTAGCTGGAAAAATTAGTGCAAAATGATAGAGAATAAGACTATCAATCTGTTTGTTTATAGTTTTATGCAAAACTGGTTTGTGGGATTTGAAAGTATATGGAAATAGGAGGTGTATGCAGGTCAGTTCAGTAAAGCTTTGGGTTAACCTTATCTTTTATACTTCTATTGAGTAATTTTGTTCAAGACTCACTGCATAATGAGTATATAACGTTGCCTCGTATATTTAATACAATCCATATAAAAAAACATTTAACGCAATCAGTTATTATGATCAATATAGTGAATGAATGCTTCTAGTATCTCTTAAATGGATTGTGCTTTGTAGCCTTTGTTAAACTGTGACTTAATTGAAGTTGATTCTAATTCTGAATATATGGAACAACTTATCAAAAAAAAAAAAAATACAATTCTGAATGTATGGAACTTGTATTTTAGTTAACTTTCTAAGTTCTAACACTCTGATTGAAGCCATGATATTTCTTTTAACGTTGCTTCACATATTGTGACTATAAGTGTGGTAGTTATTTAATTTCAGCTCTGATGTAGCTCTAGATTTAACTTTGGGCAAGGAAAAAGTAGGTCCTAGATATAAGTCTCATTGGGCCATCATTTCACTTGTAGAGTGATGAATCTATGTTGCTCTTGAATGAGTCGCTATAGATTTATCATGATTTTAAGTTAGCTGAATCTTCTATTGCATTTTGTTTTATATGTTGAGCTTGTTTGTTATTCTCTTTAAGTGATTTTTGTTGAGACTCTTGATTGTTATTTTCATAGTAATTTATTTTCTTTCTTCCTCATCTTTTTTTAGTTTAATTTATAAAAATGAAGTTTGTTTCAATTTTACGAATAAAACTTGATATCTAGAGGTTTCTAAAGTGTTTGTGCCCTACATTTTAGTTCTAAACTGTTTATTTATTCTTTTTCCAGGTAAAATTCAACTCGCAAAGTGAATTGAGGTGTTAGAGAAGCTGATTGCAAATAGAAAATGACCTGCAGAAGCTCATTCCATGAAGCCTCAACAGCAAAAGAGCAAAAGTAGGCAATATAAATGGAACCAATCCGATGTGAAGTAGAATTAAAAGAGAGAGGACCAAAAGCCATGGATATAGAGTAGCACTTTGTGTGTCATGGATTTTTTTTCCTTATCTTGAATTGTGTGCCGTAAATTGGGTAGGTTATATTTTGAGCTGTGTTCACAATTTGAATTGTGTTGTTGTGAGTGTAAGAAGTATTTTGATTGTAAGTTACTTAAATTGTTTTGAATAAAGTCCTAACAACATCTGCTTATAAAGTATTTTGATTTTAACTTCTGAATTATGCTAATGAAATTGAACCAGGTGTTAAACTGAGACATAATTGTGTTCAAATGTTTTTTTTTTTTTTTTTGGTCTCTATACAGCTGCATCCAACTTTTTGAAAATGCATCTTAGTGTGTAAACCATGATCAACCACGCAACAAACATCTATCCCCACAAGAAACAACTGTCCATCTTCACATGTTAGGAGTTGTGTTTGGCTACCACAACATCCATTTCTCACTAGTACTCTATTTACACACTAGAAAGATGCTTAAAACCATTAAAATTGCTTACAACCATTCAATACTTTTAATAACCAGTAGAGCCAAAAACATGTCAAAAAGAACTTGACAAATCGTTAACACCAAAATCATTAAACATGGTTACAACCGTTCAATAACATTACAAGTGAAAACCAAAAAATACATGTACAAAATACAAAATACAACTTGTACAAAATACATATTTTCCCAACATGGTACACCAACTCCCCAATATTTACAACTTGCACAAAATATAAGCTCCTCCCCTCCATTACAGCCATGTACAATTCAGTTAATATACTCCAAGTCCCACATTGCCAAACCACAACAAAGTCTCAAAATGACCACAAAATATAAAGTCTTCTACTTCAATCATAGTGAGGATAACAATATCACTAAAGTCCCAAATCTTCATTAAATGTAATCTGATATCAACATCATGTTAACTCCATTTTTATTTGGCTAAAAAATAAAATATATATATATATATATTTAAAAATGCTCACGAGTGTCTATATCTACATCTTGGCTGATAGGAAAATGAGTGCCCTCATTCACCAGCGAAGCTGTGTGAGGTTGTATCTATAAAAACACAAAACAAAAAGAACATGTTAAAATAGAAACACTAAAATATATGTGGAAAAAAATAAATAATACCGTTATTATTGATTGTGCAGTCAATGGAGTACTAAACTCAGGTAGGAGATGAGTTTGGGTCTCATGTTCAGATAATTGAATAGACGTCTGATAACCCAAAATGAATAAATGTTAGAAGCAAATGTAAAAACAATTATATACGCACATATTAAAATAGAAACACTAAAATATATTGTGAAAAAAATAAATAATACCGTCATCCTTGATAATGCAATCGATGGAGCACTAAAATCATCAAGTGAGATGTGAGTTAGGGTCCCGTGTTTAGATAATTGAGCAGATTTCTGATAACCCATGATGAAAATATTTTAGAGACAAATATAAAAACAATGGTATACATATGATTTAACCAACACACCAAAGCAGGTGAGTAACCTTATTTTGTTCACTCTTTCGGGTTTTTAGTCTTTTTCTTGATTTTTCCAATGTAGACTATTTTCTCTTTGATGGTGGTCTCCCTTTACTTTTCACCTTGATCGGGCTTAACACCTTATCACTATTGCCCTCGGCCATCTGTATATATTCTCCACTATGTTCTAAATGACACATCAACTTATTATAACCCTTCTAGCTACAAGATGCGGCTGATGCTATTTCATAAAACTTGTGAACCAATTTATGATATCGTTGTGCCTCAGGATTTTCACAATGCTCATGGTAATTGCTCTTCACAAGTGTATATCTTCGCCGCAAATCTTTCCTCCAACGATCAAGGATATATTTTGAGGGCAATTTGTCCTTGTTTAAGTAAGTCAAGACACGCAAAGCATGTCTACATACTATCCCTTTGAATTCAAACAACAGACAAGTACATTTTAATTCAAACTCATCCTCATTAAATGTAACCCAAAAATTCGCATGTTTTATGAATCCATCTCTGATCTTCACCTTGTCGGCCACCTGATAGGTATATAATCCATCTTCTAAGCTAATCAAATCAGCACAACAGTATAAAAATCCTCGAAACTCGTCCTGAACTTCTTTGAATTTTGTGTTGGTGTACACTTCTTGCAGTTGCCTCTCAATGGAATAATAACTAATACATGGAAGCTGAGTGTTGAAGGAACTAAAATCAGCATCCGTCTCATTCTCAACCTTTCGTCTCAAGGCATTATCATATTGCTCAACAAATTGTTTTAAAGTTGTTTTAGAATTTACATATCCATCAAAAAAGGCATTCATACTTTCACTCCGTTGCGTTGTAGACATACCGGCCCAAAAAGTGGTTTTAACATAGGTTGGTACCCAAAGATGCCTCTTAGAATATAGCCAAGTCAACCATGCATTATCATGGAGGTCATAAGCCGTGAGTAGTGCTTGCCACTGCTCCTCAATTTCATCACAAGTTAAAGAGTCATATACACACTTTTGTAACAACTCTTAATAGCTTCATACTCAAAGCATGCCCCAAATTTTTCCAGCAATTTTTTCATAATATGCCACAAACAGAATCTGTGTTTGGATGTCGGAAAGACCCTTGCAATTGCATTTTGCATTGCCTTATCTTGGTCAGTGATTATTGCATTTGGAGATCGGCCACTCATACAATCTAACCATGCTTCAAACAACCATTCAAAAGTCTTTGTATCCTCACTTGATATCAGCCCACATCCTAGTAAAATAGATTGACAGTGATGATTTATCCGATTAAAATAGATTGACCGAGATGATTTACTCCCACAAAAAGAGCAAATGGCATCTTGTATGCATTAGTCAAACATGTAGTATCGAATGTTATTACGTCTCCAAAATATTTATAAGCAGCCATACTTCTAGCATCCGCCCAAAATATATTTCTTAACCGGTTTTCATTATCAACATCCATCACATAATAAAACCCCTCATTCTTTTTTTGCATTTTACGAAAATAGTTATGGAGTGCTTCCGCATCTCCCTCCCCAAGCCGAAGTAGCCTTGCCTCACAAAGGTAATTACGACAATCTCTTTCTCCGAAAGACAGATTCTCATAACCCCCTACATCAACAACAAGAGATTTAAAGTTTTTGCACACGCGTATTTCGTTCATATCATTTACTTCAAGTTTCCTTTTTGTGTGAGAATCTAACTTCTTGTGGCATCGAAAAAACCTTGCTTTACTGGGACTTAAAGAATGAGTGTGTTCAAGCACAACGAATGACAAGGTAAACCTTTCATCAACACATAGAGCCGCATTAATCCTAGCCTTGCACCCAAATTTCTCCATTGGCTTAGGTTTAATAATATTCAAAGATGTCCTTCTTGATATCCCTTCCCGCACACATACAAGAGTGAAGTATTTTAATTTTCCATTATTCCCAGTCCTAGAACTTCTCTTCACCATCCCAAACCCTACCTGTTTTGCATATTTCATATAGTATGATCTCACTTCTTCTTCTGAATCAAAACACATTCCAACTTTCGGTTCTTTCACGATTTCATACCCATTATTTCTACTATCACTTTCCATAGCATCACCCTCATTATCCGCATGTGATACACCGGACTCCATTTACTGCATTAATAAAATAATAAATATTTATATTAAAAAAACACTTCACATCTAACTATTAGTGATATTAAAAGAAATGGTAGAGTTGTTTTTTTACTAGGTTATGCAATAATTAACTGTCAAAGGTTCACGACAATCAATAAATAAATACTTCCCAAAAGTGGTTTTGAAATATATATACATGCAAAAATAAAATTTACCGACATGTAGTGGATGATGAGGTGTAGTGGAACATTTGTTTCATTTGGCGATGTCGGGAGAGCAACTTGTGGCGTACGACGTCGGGAGTGGAGCTGCATAGTGATACATAGGAAGGGGAAGAGAGTTGGGCGTGGAGGTCACCATTGGCTTGTGGTGGTGATCGATGATTTTCATGGGCCACAATTTGTGGATTTAGCGTAGGGGAACTAAGGTTGTCCATGCTTAACCCAACTAAAAATAAAAATCATTGTGGCATATTGAGCAATAACAGAAAAATTTTGTAACCATCGCCACACATT
The DNA here is from genome assembly GCA_961763995.1 of Juglans cinerea. NCBI lineage: Eukaryota > Viridiplantae > Streptophyta > Magnoliopsida > Fagales > Juglandaceae > Juglans > Juglans cinerea. The sequence continues at coordinate 2,223,737 of CAUIVZ010000008.1, read as the reverse complement.
ATGAAATTAGAATGGTTCAATATGGTTAGAATTATATAAATGCAGAATTGTATTATAGAATTATAGAAAAGAAGAAAAGTATATAGCTAACACATTAAATACATCCAATGTTTAGGAAATAACCCAAAAACGAATGTAAAGATTTGCAAAACCTCCATTCTCCAGCACCCTCTTAAGTAAGTTCAGGTTTCATATTATAAATAATTCAAGCAGTTCCATTATAGCCAGAACAAATAAATCAAAACTAAAGATTGAATCATATTACATACTCACCTCGGAAAGAAAGCTAGAACAGCTTCTTGTACCCACAAAATCATACGAAAATATGAAAGGGAAAAAAAAGAGAACTTTAAAAGCCATGAGCTTGCCTGGGTCGTCAACATATCTACTGCTAAGCTGCATAGCTGAAACATAATCTTAGGTTTTGTATATACTATTAACTGATATGAGATAACTATGATTTCAGGCAATAAAGTTGGATGGTGTACTAGGGCTGCTTGATCTAGTGTATATGTTTTAGAAATTACTTAGATTATAGTCTTGATGCATAGTGATGCTCAGACAAACTGTATGATCAAAGTTGCTTCAGAAATTACCTGAGTTGCATGAATAGGATTTGGTATTTGTTGTTTATAGTAAATGCCACCAACTCTAATCATCCGTTATTCATGCTCGTTATCCTTGGAAAGCAAGTGCGTGCACTAATTTGTAAAGATAAGAGCATATTTCTACATTCTATAGAATCTAAATGACTGGATTACAATCCACATAATATAGAAGAAAATGTTAATAAAAGAGAGAATTTTAAGAATGTCGACAACTTCTCTCATAACAGTGCATGAGAAGCCAATATCTTATGAAACTCGAAAAAGCACCATCTTAATAAAATCTTAGAACTATTTTTATACCACCAACTAGACCCGAATAAATTACCAATATGTATTTATCTTTGCTTGATACTATTGAACACATTGGAGCTTCTGAGTTTTTAATGGGATGGCAATGTGCCACCATTGTTTTAAACTAACTGGTATGATATTTTTTATTGCTTGTTTTCAAAGAAAAAGTCTCCTTACAGCTATTTGTTCTGCCACTAAATAGGTTTCATGCATTGGACGCCAAAAGCAAACAAATATTTTGACTTTAAAGAAAAAACAAAGTAATATATCAGGGAAAAAAAATAATTTGTGGAAACAAGCCATGGTGAAAAAGAAAAAAAGCTAACACATGAAGCTATACCAGAAGGCGGCACGAAAGACTTCATAACAGCAAAAAGTTAAAAACATTCTTCATTGCCAAAGCTTCCATGACAAAGTATGACCACATGGTGTGCTCAACAGCACACTAAACATCTCCATTGTCCTTATAAAAATTATGCTAAATAAATTCTCTAAAATCAAAGGGAAAAAACACTAGAGAGGGTATGTGTTAGAGACAAGCACTGCTTGAATCTAGTTGATAGGGTAAATCCATGATTTTGTTGGGTTAGGATTATGTGATTGTGAGTGTAAATATGATTCTTTCCCAAAAAATGGCAAGAAATGTTTTTGGACCCTTGTGCGTATAAAGCAATTATTTTTTTACTTTTGTATAGAAGATGGATGTGTTATGGAGTTTGGTTGGGTTCTTGGTGGCATGGGGCAGAGTTTATTCTCGTGACTCTAGCGACTCCAAGTCGAACCGTGAGAGAGAGATGGAGGAGTGGGATTGGAGCTCAACAAAGGCCTTATTCAAAGAGAGAACTCTCTATGATGCCGTTGTGGACAGTGGTGGCAGGAACAAGGATTTTGTGGAAGAAAAAGAGAACAATGACAGTAAAGAGACTTACATACGGCTGTACCGATGCAGATGGTGGTGGCCGGATTTAAAGAGAGACTTACCTTCGACACTGGAGTGGATGGTGGTGGCCGGATTTTGGGTTTGAAATTTGGGTAGAAGATGCGAGGTGCGGCGTGACTCTTAGAAAAATTTCTGTGTTTTTTTTTTATTAAACATCCCGCTAACACTGACTTTAGTCCTGCCAAGGCCTTGTGTAAGAAAAAAAAAAGGAAAAGTAATGCCAAGTAGGATGTTGTATAACTTGTTGTGGGTCTATCATTTCTCTTAACATATATACTTATAAATAACACAATTTTTTAGAAAATTGAAGAGAGAGACAGTTGGGTAAATTCACTGGTTGGATACGAATTTTAGGCTTTTAGTTCATGCTGGTGTTGGATATGAAGGAACTGGTTTTTTTTTTTTTTAAAAAAGATAATTCATTTAATTATTACATGGTAGGCACCGGTTGGCCTTTTTTCAATTTATATTAAAAATAAAATCTCTAGTTATTACATATCAGGCCCGAATTGGCCAAGCTGACACACTAATCACCGATTCTATGGTTGTCAATCTTTATTAGAGAATTACTATAGTTACAAAGAGATCTTACAAAAATAAATGCACAAAATAGCGTGACTTCATATGATACGTTAGATCTGCTTTATAATAAAAGTAGATTTACAATTTAAAGTATCACATCAAACCACATCAATTTGTAGATTTATTTTTGTAAAATATTTGTTTATTTATTATTATTATTTTAGCACAACATAAAATAACATTGATAGAATCTTAAAGATTTAATCTTACAAATTGGCTCAATCTCATCTTGCAAAAGACTACACCAGCTCCTCTCATCAAATTAATCCAATAAGATCCACTGGTTTAACAAGTTGGTTACTATGACTCAAGATAAGCATGACTTTTCCCATCAAGATAAGCATGATTTTTGTATACCCAAGAAGGGATTTTGAACTTGAATAGTGGATATAAATTGGGTGACCTAGGAAAGTGAAAACTTGCAATAAAAGAAGTGGTGTTCTTGATACATGGAATGGTATTAATGGAAAATGATGAAGTATAATGGCTAGAGAAAGGAAAGAGTGACATGTGTCATCTTGAAAATACAAATGGACAAATGGATCCGACCCCAAGAGCATTAGTAGTGGCCTAGCCATTCTTTGGTCAAATTTTGACTAGAAAAAAAGAGTAATCTTATACACCACACTCTCATCCTATTTTGATAATACTAAATGGTATGTGGAACATTCATCACCATTAGATGATAAAAAAGTATGCAATAAATGATCATTTAATGGTGATAAATGTGCAACATCATACTTAGTGGGATGAAGGTAAGATGGTAGTATGATGTATAGAATTTTTCAAAAAAAAAATGTTATTTGCCCGTTCTGGCAAGTTTTCTTCGATCTCAAAAACTTCCTCCCCTATAGCTATTGTGTCTACTGTCCTGAGGGTTACTTCCCATGGCAACATCTGTTCCTACCCTATTGATGCTGCTCGTGCTAATCGATCTGCCTTCCAGTTGTCCCCTCTAGGAATTCGTTAGATCCGAAAATACTGGAACTGACAAGATTTCTCCTGGACATGATGGAGATACCTTATTAGCTTCAGTCCTTTCACCGAATAATCTCTCATGATTTGGCCGACCACCACCTGAGAGTCTGCTTTTATTACTATTATCGTTCCGCCTGACATTTCATTTACAGCCAATCCCATGAGCACCGCCTCGTACTCCACTTCATTGTTCATCACCTTGAAATTCAATCGGATAGCATGAAATGCTTCCACACTGTCGTTTGTTATCATCCCATGCCCCCTCCTACTTGACATGATGAGCCATCGACCTGTACTAGCCACAGTTCCTTCTTGGGTGCCTTTGGTATCTCCTCGGGGAAGTTCGTCAATTCTGCGACAAAGTCAACCAAGATTTGTCCCTTGACAGCAGTTCTAGGGACGTAACTAATGTCATACTCTCTCAACTCGATGAACTATTTCACCAGTTGCCCTGAAGTGTCAAGCCTTTGAAGCACCTTCTGCAAGGGTGTAGAGGTTATGACCCTTATAGGGTGGGCTTGAAAGTAGGGGCGTAATCGTTGTGCCGATGTCACAAGCATGAAGGCGATCAACTCTATCTTTGGGTATCTCTTCTCAGCCCCTCTAAAGGCTTTGCTGACATAATACACCGACTTTTACTCATTGCCCTCATCTCTAACTAGAGCAGCGAAAACTGCATCTGGGGTGGCAGCCAGATACAACGACAAGGGTTCCCCTTGCTTGGTTTGACTAAGTAGTGGTGGGTGGGTGAAGTATTCTTTCAACTGCGCAAATGCTTCCTCACATCGTGCATCTCATTCTTGGGCCTTCTTCAATACTTGGAAAAAGGGCATGCACTTGTCCGTTGAGCGGGACAAGAACCTACTGAGGGCCATTATTCTCCCCGCCAGTTTTTGGACATCATTAAGAGTGATGGGCGACTTCATCTCTATGATTGCCCTAAGCTTCTCGGGATTTGCCTCGATGCCCCTCTCGAACACTATGATAAACTTGCCCGATTGTACCTCGAACGCATATTTGGTTGGGTTGATCTTCATCCTGTATTGCAGCAACACACCGAAAGCTTCCTTCAGGTCTTCCATGTGTTGCCCAAACTCCATGCTCTTTACCAAAAGGTCGTCCACATACACTTTCATATTTCGGTCGATCTGATTCTTGAACATTTTGTTGACCAACCTTTGGTAGGTTACTCTTGCATTCTTTAGTCCGAAGGGCATGACCGTGTAACAGTACAGGCCCCGATCGATTATGAAGGTCGTCTTATCCTGGTCAGTATGGCCCATTTTGATTTGATTATATCCAGAGTAGGCATCATTGAAACTCAACACCTTGTGACCCCCCGTGGCATCGAATATTAGATCTATCCAAAGAAAGGGAAAGCTATCTTTTGGGCTGGCTTTGTTGAGGTTCGTGAAGTCTACGCACATTCGCCACTTGCCATTGGACTTCTTCACTAACACAACATTTGACAACCAGTCAAGGTACAAAGTTTCCCTGATAAATCCAGCTACCAACAATCAATCCACTTCTTCTGCTATCGCTTTGTACTTCTCAGTACTGAAATTCTTTTTCTTTTGCTTAACAGACCTTGTTTTTGGGTTGACGTTCAGTCAGTGCTCTATCACCTCTTTGCTTATTCCTGGCATATCCTAATGATTCCATGCAAAGATGTCTTTGTACTCCAAGAGGAGTTGAATTATTCGGGTCCTTTCCTCCTTCGCCATTGTAGTTCTGATCCTCACATGGTTATCCAACTGGGCTGGATCAAAGGGAACGAGCTCTAATGGCTCATCGACTTCTCCTTGTCTCAGCGTTTCCTCGTCTCTTGTTTCTACCTCCGTCATGAAGACTTCAGGTGTAGGCGGCGGGAGGGTACCATCGTTGTATTCCCGCGGCTCTACTGTTTTTACATCCCGCTCTCCTTTCCTTAATTCCTGCACATAACATTCTCGGGCAAGCACCTGTTTTTCACGTACCTCGCTAGTTCCCACTTTTGTGGGAAACTTCATTTTCAGATGGTAGGTGGATATGATCGCTCTCAAGGTGTTCAATATTGGCCGACTTATAATGGCATTATATGCCGATTGCGTTCTTACTACTAAGAACTTAGTCAGGGTGGTGGTGAGGTGAGGGTCAAATCCTACTGACACAGGTACTGTAATAGACCCCATGGGTTGAATTGTATCTCCCGTGAACCCCTTCAATGTAGTTGGTGCTAGGTGAAGCTGACTCATACTCAACCCCATCTTCATGAAAGCATCCCAGAATAAGATGTCTGCCGAACTTCCATTATCTATCAATATCCTCTATGTCATGTAATTTGCTACCAGCATTGTTATCACCAGTGCATCATCGTGTGAGTATACTACCCCTCGAGAATCCTCATCACCAAAAGAAATTGGGGGCGAGGTTTGCACCCGCGCCTGCTTGACAAGACTCTCCACGCTATATATTTCCTCATACCTTACCCATCTTGCATAGGCCTTTCTCCCGACGAGGTTGGGCCACCTCCTACATAACCTCCAGCCATGGTACAGATCTCCCCCAAGGGTGGATTTTGCTGATCTATATCTAGCTTGGGTCAGTGATTTCTAGGTTCCTGTGATCTCCTAGCCCTCTTAGGTGATTCTCTCATCCTCGGGCTCTCGCTTCGTTTAGGTTTACGCTTTTGCCTCCTATCGTCTAAACGCCGTGGTGCAAAGGCATTTTCAACGATAATGTGTTCCAATTCTTTGTTACCCTTCATCTCCATCTCTTCTATTTTTTGTTTGAGCGTGTGACAATCTTTAGTTCGATAACCATTCGCCCTGTGGTACATATAGTACCTTTGAGTCTGCCACTCGCAATCTTCATCACGCCTAGTTCCCTTCGCCTTGCCATGGTCTTGCACACTAGAGCAGTGTACATGGTTACTATTGTATCGCCCCGCATGTGTTTCTCGTTTTCCCTCGTATTGATTCTTTCTTGGCCTTAGACTACTTTCTCGGGCCTTCCTTCAACGTACTCTCATCCTTTCGCCCTGGCCTAGCGGTGAGGGCGATCAACGTATCCTCGACATTTACAAAGTCATTTGCTCGATCCATAAACTCCCGCAAAGTGGATGGGATTTTCCTCGCCAATTCAGTCATGAAAGGACTCCTTGGCCAAATTCCCCCGAGTAGCGCTGCCAACATGATTTTTTCGTCTTGGTCATCAGCAGTCATTCTTTCCCTATTAAATCGTGCCAAATATGCCTTCAAACTCTCGTCCTCCCTCTACTTTACCGTCAATAAGTACGATGTTGGCCGCCTCCGCCTCGACTGGCCATAAACTGGGTGATGAACTGCCTTCCCAATTCCTCAAAATTCTTAATGGAGCCTGGTTGTAGCGCCCCAAACCAACCCCGGGTTGCTCCCTTTAACGTCAAAGGAAAAGGCCTACATGCAATCTCTCCTGGGAACCCATGAAGAGTCATGTGAGTTTTAAAAGTCTTTAAGTGCTCCACCGGATCCTTGGAACTGTCGTACATGTCTATCGATGAGACCTTGAATTTCGATGGTAACGGTACCACCATGATATCCGAGGTGTATGGTAAGTTGGTGCTGGTCAGCAACTGATCAACTAAAGACGAGGTTCCTATCTTCTTGGTCATTTCCTTGTATTTATCCATCAGGCTGTGCAAGTCGTGGTGCATCTTCTTTGTCTCCTCGTTCTCCTGAGAGGCTTTACTCACACCCATGATGTGAGCCTTCATCTCCACCCTGTTAACCTGACTGGGCGCTGTCTTCTCCTAATGGCCCGTTCTTCACCTTGAGAACCTCATTCTCCTTTCGTAACGACTCAACCTCGGTGGTGAGCCTTCTCACTACTTCTTTCATTTCTGCAAGCCTTCCTTCCATGTTTCGTGACGTCTCTTTCTGATCTCTAGTTGCCTGAGATTAAGTGGTGGTGGGCATGTGAAAGGCACACTGATTACAAGATAGCTGAATATCCCACAGACGACGCCAACTATTGAAGACGTGTTTCACTGTTACGCACTCCCGATTTCCTGCAACCAAATAGTAAGAGCTCTTGGGGGGTTGAAGGGGACCTCGCTGATGCCTAAGTCAGCAATTATATGAGTATTCTTAGAGCTAATTATTCCAGATCCTTTCATTAGCATACCTAAGTCATTTAAATAGAGGGTTTGCCTTCTTAAGATCACCTAGACTAATTGTCTTGCCTACTATTTAAAATTTGAATCCCAATCTCTTCATTCTATCCAATTGTTTTGAATGAGTGAATATTCTAATGGTCCTAGGATAAGCGGGCAAGCGTTCCTCTTAGCAAACTTACCTGAGCCCTATCGGGTCAGGGGATTTGAGCCTTGAGTAACTTGTTGGAGTCAGGCCCAGGGTGGCACCCCGCAAGCCCTTATGGTGGTATTAAAGTCCTTCCAAAACCAATGTCAATACTTTAAGATCCATATCTGAGCAAATATAAAATGCATAGAAAAGCACATTAGCATTACTGACTCATGAGTTGTTTTTTCATCATTGAGAATTACAGATAACCAGTTTTTCCACTTAACGTAATTCTTAAAATTAAATAATATAATAAAAATGAGATGAGAGTATAATATATATATATATACACATATAATTTTTATTTTATAATTATTTGATGATCAAGATTCTTTAAATTGGTTTAATAAACAAATAACACTGATTTCATAATATGTTTTTTAAAATATTTAATATTGTTGTACATAAATAACAATGCAGACTCCTTAGTCCTTGAAGGCAATTTTTAAACTGGCAATCATGATTCAATTATTTGGTGCTATGTGTCTTTAGGGAAATTTTCATACTCCAATTCTTGTGTCTTTATACCATGGCAGTTATAAGTGTCTTGTTAACTAGGCTGCTATTCGGCTATGTATGCCTAATCAGTTCTGTTATATACAGTCACTTTTGTGTATTCTTTACACACTTTATTAATGTGATTGGCCAAAATAGTTATTTTATATTTTTAAAAAAAATGTGATGCAGCCAATCACATTAGTATAATACTCAAGGAATATACAAAAGTGACTGCAAATAGAATTTTTGCTGCCAAATCCCTTCCCTGCTCCTGCCTAGGCGGGAGACACTTACCAATCCTGCTCTCCTCTTGCATATGCGGGTACCTTGTGCGGTTGTCAAGTAGGAGGACACTTCCCAACCCCACTCCCCAACACTGTCCCTTAAATGTGGACAACGGCCTTATCTAGAATTCGCCAAATGAAATCCCAACCTATTTTCAACCACCAAATCGATATATCCAACCTTCAAATCAATAGATCAAATTCTAAATACACAATCTAAAAAAATAATACATAGATTCAACAAAAAAACATATAAGCCAAAGAAATGTGCAGAGAATCATTGCCCGTCGTGGTGGTGGGTATCCTCAGAAAATCGTTGCCACGTTGTTGCTTGTGTGTCTCTGTGCAAAGATCCACAACTACGTTGTGCCCCATGGGTCTGCATTTAGCTATGGGTCTGCGCAGAGACCCACTGCCATGATTGGTCGTAGGTCTGCGCAAAGAAGGAGAAGGAATGAGAAGGCGTGCCGACGATGAGCTGTCATGGCTATGGGTTTTTGAGGAGAAGAGGAGGAATAGAAAATGAAAAAGAAGAAGATGAGGAAGAGGAGATGAATAAGAATTTGTGTTGAACGACGAGCGTGAAGGAGAAAACTAATGGGAAGAAGGACTAAGAATTTGAAACGTCTACACAAATGATTAACCGGGTGAGCAGGCGGAGTACCCACTCGATCTCCGCCCCAACATATAAAAAGAAAGGAACAGCTATAGACATAAAGAGATTATATAAAGTAAACTAATAAACTGATGTGACTTAATGGAATCCGTTAGATCTACTTTATAATAAAAGTAACTTTACAAATTGACGTACTACATCAAGCCACATCAATTTATAAATTTATTTTTATGTAATCACTTTATAACTAAAATATTTTCTTAAAAAGAAACTGGTGATCCGCCCGCTAGCTCATCTACATGAAGCGAGCAGATTACTCGCCCAACCCCATGTTTGGGTGGGTAGATGAGCCGGGCGGGTCACAAAAAGTATGACCATGAAGATCATTTTGTATAGGACCCCACAATCAATCTCCATCATTAAATTTGACTCGGTATTTTTATTATGACTTACAAAATATTCTTCATATTTTAAATTTTTTAAATCGATAAAATATATTAAAAAGAATAAATTATCTTATTAAAAAAATTATACATTTCATCATGAAACTATCCCAAAAAATTAGAAGGTTTTGATGGATCCATGAAGCTGGTTCAGAACATTAACTAATGCTGCTTGATTAATAAGAGGAAGGAAAGCATCCAGATAGTGCCGAAAAAAGAGCACCAATTGTTCAAAGGAGGAAGAAAAGCAGAAGAAACCATGAGATCCTGTGCACCTAAGCACGTATAGCACATATGGATCGTTCTGTATCAAGACCAAAACCAATTGAAAATCATTCATGATTGCCAACTCAAGGCAATAAAAATAGAGAAATGTTTAGTTTACAAAGACATTACAAATTAATGTGGTTTGTTGCAGTATCAATTTGTGAGCTTCGCTTTCTAGTTTCTTTGAAATCTCTTTGTGAACACAACAATCCTCGTAAAAACATGATAGCAATCCAAAAATAAAAATATGATCTGCATACGAACAATAAATTTGTGGTCTCCAGTTCTCTAAAGTATGAACTCTGGCATTTGCCATTTCATTTCCCATGTAAAATAGAGTTATGGAAGCTTGTATTTAAGCACACGTTAGTATTTTGCAGACAGAAAACATGTAAGAGGAAAATAAGAGCGAACAAGAGTGAGGAGCAGAAAATAATCCAGAGAGGAAATCCAGGCAGAAAATATTTTCTGTCGATGCTTAATCGGCTCTACCTTACTAAATTTGAACAATTCTCTCTTTGATACAGCTTTTCTAGTATGTGCCTAACATCCGCCACACTGTTTAGTAATCAACCACACTCTGACCTCAATTACCACATGCATAGTCCCATTCTCTCGTCCCTGATCTCCTGCACCACCTCGCATTACAAGAAGACCAATTGCTGAGAAATTTGACAATTACTTCATGAAAAAACTAGCAAGTTCACCCTTCTCGTACATGGAAGTCAGAATATCGCAACCCCCAACTAATTCACCATTCACAAAGATCTGCGGAAATGTGGGCCAGTTACTATACTTCTTCAGAGTCTCCCTCAATCCATTATTATACTCTTCATCGAGCACGTCAACACTTTCATAATCAACTCCCACGCTTTCAAGGATGCCAACCACCCTCTGCGAGAATCCACACATTGGTGCACTTCTGGAACCCTTGATAAAGGCCACCACCTTGTTTTCCTTTACCAACCTATCAATGAGTTCCTCCAGTGAGACCGTCAGCTGAACATGACGGCCAGGAGTCAGCCGAAGATCAGGCTTCCTCTTTGGTGTCTGTCGGACCCAGGTGGCGTTCCCCGATTCATTACCTGGTGGGACCTTTCCAGTGGCTTTTATGTGTTCTTCCATCCATGATTTCCAAGCTTGGGTCAGAGCTGTTCTGTCAGGATCATCTACCACCCCGACCTACAATACAATTTTTTCTTAGTAAAAGGAGACACTATAGGAAGATATATTACTTTCATCATTATTGTGCAAAAGGAGACACTATTATCACAGGATATTGTTACCAAATGCAGCAAAAACACCAGTAGGTTTATCTCATCACATTTGCTTTTGTCTCATTAGAGGGAAAAAATTATCAAAATAGAAGCTTTTGGATGGAGATGACATTTATCAAGTTATTAGTTTTAACTAAGGTTAGTGATTTTGTAGATATATGAAAATCTTAATAATAGGTGAAAACATTTATCGCTCTACTGGTTTGGGTGCCAACACACTCATAAGAATTCCTGGGATCTAATCCTAGCACACATGAATTTGGCAGGGGTTTACTGATATTTTAAGGTGGGTACATGATAGAAGACAGGCATTTGAATATTCAGCTTGGTCACTACAACCAGATCCTGCTTCAGTGGAGCTTAAGCATCATTGCAGATGAAACATTCTTTCTCAAGCTTGGTAATAGAAGAAGGTTCAACCCTAAGTATTAACAAATTGGCAAACCACTCAAATTCAATTATAGCCATAGTTCACAAGAAATTAGCTAATGTCATTCCAAGGCCTATAACGATTCAGAAACTTTTAACAGTGCTTACCATTATGTATTTTTTTCATAGGCATTTGAAGCAGAGAATTTGAACAGCTCGCTATACTCACTCACAACGCTTTCATTTCAAGATGCCAAACTTTCTCCGTGCAAGAAATTAGAGCAAATCATTTACAAGGCCATAAACCCGTCATACCTTGACTGAGCAGCAGAGTTCCGGCACCGATTTCTGGTGCACAGTAACGCTCGCCGCAATGTTCCGCGATATGCCAATGAACTGAAGCTCCTCGTTCTTGTCGTAGATGGCGTAAACGCCGGCATCGGACGGAAAATTTCCGGAAAGTTCCTCGGATGCCGGAGGCACGGGGACAATTTCCGTTTCCGATAGATTCTTGTGAGCTAAAGCGATTGTTAAGGCGCGAGGTTTAGCTGTAGCGTTGGATTTCAGATAAACGGAGGAGACAGTGAGGCAGGGTTTAGGGTGTGAATAGAATAAAAGGTTAGGGGCGTTTGGGGGAGAGCGAGGGGAGCGGAAGCGAAGAGAGGGGGAAGCGCGAACTAGAGATAGGTTGACTGTGGCGGTGGCCATTGAGGGAGAGTGAACGGAGAATCGCTGTGCAACCAGGGTGAGCTTATCGGATATAATCACTGTTTGCTTTCGGCCTTTTATGTCTTGTTGGTCGTTTATTGTTTCATCGGAGACCGGAGAGAATTAATTGGGTGCAGCTGATAGTATCCTAACCCAATTCCTAAATTCCAATCCGTCGCGTAGAGTTACGTAAATTGTGGATTGGATTTGATTTGCAACCGGAAGGAACACAACATTTTTTACAATATTTTATATAATTATGTTTTAAATAAAAAATATTTTTATAAAACATTTTATAAAAATAATATTATTTTATAAAAATATCCACATCTTATAATATTATTGTGAAATATACTGTATATATCATTACTCACGGAGAGACTGCGGTGGACATGATTTACTCATCCAGAAATCTTAGATAGTGGCTAGGCGTGGTAGATTGACGGTTAGCAAGTGCGGTGGTAGGGCGAGTGTGACAATGAAGTGGGCCAATAGCAATAAGTTCGGTTTGGAAATACAATTATTTTCAAATATTTTCAAATTACTCTATTATTATTTATAAATTATTCACAAATTATTTCATAAATATTCACAAATACTCTTAATATCTAAACCAACCTTAAATCTATCTTCAACCTACCAAAAAGAGAAATGAGAAAAAGAAGAGGAAAATGACTGGTAAAATATAAAAATAAATAATAAAAATTTATCATTTTCTATCAGTTTAATCTTTTCGGACAAGTAGTGATTTTAAATGGTATCAGAGAAGAGATCCTAAATTCAAACTCTGACTCTACAATCTAACTTATTTAATTAAACATTTCACGTGTTGGGCCACTTATTGAGGGAGAGTCTGGTCTACAGGTGAGGGAGAGTGTTAAGATATAAAAATAAATAATAAAAATTTACATCTTCTTATCAGTTTAAACTTTTAAAATAAGTAGTGATTTCACAATGACATTTCTATCTTGTTGCTGGGGAAGGGAATTAAGAAGACAAATGAGAAAGAGATAAATGGAATAAGGAGATGAAGGGTTAAAGTCAGGTGGTTTAAGAGAGAGAGAGAAGCTCTCAAGTTAGCGAGAGAGAAATGTCTAACCTTAAGTCTCGTTTGTTTTCACAACTCATCTCAACTCATATCATCTCATCTAATCATTACAAATTTTTTAATTTTTTACACAAAATAAAATAAACAATTCAAGTTTTTCAAATTCAAAAAAAATATAAATATAAAAAAATATATTCTAATAATATTTTATTCAATTTTTAACTTTAATCTCAGCTCATCGGCAAAAACAAATGAAGCTATTCTCGATTTATAAAACATAAAAGAGATATATTGGAAATCTTATAAAAATAAAATTATTAAAATTTAAAGATTTTCCGTACAATAATGTTTATGCATAATTTGTACTTGGATCTCTGGAAAGTATCCCTGTAACGCCTCAGTCTCCAAAGAGGTCGGAGAGTTACTACCTGTCATTTAAAATCATCTTTCACAAGATAGAAGAATATTCCGAAATACTCCATCAACATAACATCCTTTAATATCAAAATAACTCCATAAATATAGATACATTTATTACTACCAAAAATACATAAAACTCTTTCTACACGGTCACCAAAATAATAATCTAACAAATAAATCAACTCATTAAGGCTTTAATAAAAGTGTCAACATCCTATTAACTAAATCGATAGAACAAATTACTCTTCTAAATAGTAGTCTCCAGAAATTCAGTACTACTTGCCCCCTCCACATAATAATCTTATTGGTTTCCCGCTTTCATTCTTAATTCTCAGCTGAAATATTCAAATCATTTGAAAAATATTGTGGAGATAATGGGGTGAGTTATCAACAACTCAGTAAGTAGAGAACATATACTAGTATATAAACATGAGCATTTATCAAAATTCAAAATGCTGAACAAAATATTTTCTTTCAGAATGCAGAATCAGAATACTTGTTTTTAAAATGCAAAATCGAAAATGTTACCAAAAATATAAGAGTGAAACTCTCAGAAAACATTCTTATTCAAAATTTCTTTTGACAGAACATAACTGAACATCTTCATCTTATTTTTTCATATCAGAACAAAGTCCATGTTTAACCCTCGTGGTAGGGTTGTGCATTCTGCGGAAAGCTAAGTAGAACATAAATCACCATAAATATCAAAGCGAATGCACTCAGAACAGAAAATCATTATTATATCTCGTTGTGTGCCAGAGGTCACTATTATATCTCGTGACAGAGTCAGAGGTCATTATTATATCCCATGACAGGGTCAAAGATCATTATTCTATCCCATGACAAGGTCATAGGTCACTATTGTATCCCGTGACTGAGCCAGAGGTCACTATTATATCCCGTGACAGGGCCAGATATCAGAGCAAAATAGAATTAGAAACACATCAAAATCAGAATCGGAATGTCATGCCACAAGTTTTTTAGATGCCACATCATACTAAAACAGAATACTGAACAAATTCAGATCATTTCACATTTTTCAAAACAGATTCAGAATATCTTCACGTCACATGCAAAAATTATCAATTTTCATATTCGCTCATATTTTTTTGAGTTCAATAACAGAGTGTAAAAAATAAGTTCATGTCTACACCGGTCATGCCAGAAAATACTTTATTCTTATATAGAAACTCATGAGTAATGCAGAATAAATAACTGAGGTCATTTAACATTTCTTTTCATAACACAACAACACATTTTCAAAATTGACCTTAGTCTATTTCATTTTTATGCAAAGCCTAGCATAAAAATCCCGCTTACCTAACTCTTGCGGAGAGTCACTAGAGTCTTGAACTTGAGCTCTATCAATGTCACGACCTAAACAGAAAATTATTCATTAACGAGTTAATACTCCATATAAATACAAATTCAATAAAACTAACTAAAATTTTGTGATTCAATTTAGCCCACACATGACATCATTTTGCTTCAGTTTCAATACATGGTATAAGCATACTCACACACAACTTCCAAAACATCAACCCAACATGCCATGTCCAACCAATTAGCTCACTTTCATAACTCGTTACAACATTGACAGCCAACAATCGTCGCAACCCAACACGACCATTCATAACACAAGTTCAACAATCAACATTAACTCAAATTATAACACCTAACAATTACAATAACGCCACACCATACAGTCAAATAATCATATTTATCCACTTAAAAGGCCATTTATCAATTCCAATAGTAACTTAAACATCCACCATAACCAACGTCGAACTCAAAACACCAATATTTAAATCTAAAACAGCCAACAAATCCCAGCATAAACCAATCACACAAACAACTGCATCATCCAATCCAACCAACCCCTTACTCCTCGGACTCAGTCCGGCACAACCAACCATTTCACAGTAAATATAAGTTAGCGTAAAAATACATTTAAATCTTAAAAATTCTTTGAAAAAAATACTTACAAAGATGAAAGGAAACTCTAGAAGATCGAGAGTGATGCCAAAACTGGCCGAGCAGCGGCGGACGGCGGTTTCCAAGCAACCGTCATGGGTCTAAAAAACTAAACTTTTGAACGGGGACAAACGAAAACTTGGGATGGCTAGGGGAGGGCTTAGGAGTGTTGGTGAAGTTACTGGTGGTGGTTGTTGGCCTTGGGTGGCGGCATGGTAGCAGTTGAAGGCCAAAACACCCAAATCGAAAATGGGGATAGAGGGGCTTCAAAGGTGGCAGATCGGAGCTGAAGAAGGGTATGTTAGGTAGCTGGAGGGCCGATGGTGGTGTGGTGAAAAGATGGTGCACAATGGTGGCGTGACGGCGGCGCTGGAACCAATGTTTTGAATACCGTACTGGACGTCGTACCAGTCAAGGCACTGGAACAAAATATTTCGGTACCGGTACCGTTAGGGCTGTAATCGAGCCGAGCCAAGCCGAGCCGGTCTTTGGCTTGCAGAGCTCGGCTCGACTCAAAATATTCGAGCTTGAGCTCGAGCCCGAGCTCGAGATTTTTTTTTATTCTTCGTTCGAGTTCGGCTCGATAAGCTAAACGCTCAACTCGAGCTCGTCCCACAAACGAGTTTGAGTCGAGTCGAGTCGAGTTCGAGCTCGAACTGTGTATTTTTTTTTAATAAGATTTAATAATTAATAAAATAAATAAATAAATAAAAATCTAATATTGAATTTATACAACTAACAAGTAAAACCTCTATTGAATTATAAAATTTTAAAAAATTTATAAATAATTAATATCTAACTAATTTATATTTATCCAAAATAACAATATATTATATGCCTACATATATTATTAATACATACACTTAATATGATATCATACATCTATTTCATATATGGTTCTCATATACTAGTATATAAAATTATTAAATTTTATCTACTAATTATTATACAAATTATAAAATATACGTATGAAGTATATATTCACTATATAGACATAAGTAATTAGATTACATATTATATATTTAATTATAAAAGTGATATGCTTATATTATTAGTTACTACATATATATGTGTGTGTATATATACATATATGTATGTATATATTTATCAATATATGAATGAATTTTAATCGAGTCGGGCTAACGAGTCGACTCGAGCATAAACGAGCGAGCCTTAGTCGAGTCGAGTCGAGTTTTGTCGGGTATGTGTCATTTACAATTCGAGCGGGTATCTGCTTTAACGAACGAGCTTTTTTTTCACGAGTCAAGTTCGATTCGAGTTTAACCGAGCGTGTACCGAGCGGGCTATCGAGTAGACTGGTTCATTTACAGCCCTAGGTACCGTTTCGTGTACCGTTTTGGAATAGTCGATATATGACTAAATTATATATAAATACATATATATAAATGATAAATAGTCTAATCTGAATTGAGGGTAAAAAAATGAGCTTGTAATTTGAAAAAATAAAAATAAAAATTAAAGTCCGAAATATCGATCGGTACGGGCTGAAATACAGGACGGTACAGGTAGTAATATAGGCCATTATTTGGGCCGGTACGAAATATATGTAATACCTGTACCGGACCAGTGGCTGGTATTGCATATTTCGGTCGTACCGGTCGATACGGTACGGTATTTAAAACAGTGGCTGGAACATAAAGACCGCGCGACTTTAAGCTGTGCATGGAGGCTAACGGCAGTGATAGAAAGGCCGAGACTACAGGGGGAGCGGCCGACCGGTGGGGAAGAAGATGGGAGGGGCGGTGTCGCTCACAGACTGTGCACGATGGCGCACTAGGCGGACGAAGAAATGGACGGGGAGAGGCGAGGGGGTTGTCGCGAGCGGGAGGAGAAAGAAGCAGAGGAAAGAAGGAGAAAAATGAAGGAAAAAAAAAATGAGATCTAATCCTCACAACTTAGATTATAAAATTCGAAAAAAATTTCAAAACATCAAATTGAATAAAATAATTCAAATGCAGTAACTGAATAAAATAAAATAGTAAATCCAACAATAAAATAATTTAAAATAAATAGCAAATTAAATAATAATTAATAATTAATAACAAAAAAGACATATTGAAATAGATTTCACAACTTACAATATCATAAAATAATATAACAAAACTCATATAATTTTAAAACGAGAGGACTAATAATAAAATAAATGAAAGAATTATTTAATTAAAATACACGTAAATACGGAATATCACAACCCTCACCTTGCTAACTGTCTGGACCAACTTGTTCCCTATATATAGTTCATCCCAGCTCCTAAAGAATTAATGTTCACTACTTATACAATAACATGTTGGAGAACAAGACCTAAAACTTGTATAATTTCCATTAACAAGATTTCTGGCCTATGGTCAATTTTTTTTATTTTTGTGGACAGTAAGTAGCATTATGAAAACTGTTTGCACTCCTCAATCGGATATTACAAGGTGTAATTAATTAGGCCAAATCCATTTATCAAAGGGATCGACATCATGATGATCTCTGCATTACCTAGTTTTACTCGATGTGGATCTGCAAATTACGTACCTAGGACCATCATTCCGAGGAGATTCTTCTCATTGGGTGCTTCTCCAACACGGTACTTCTTCTTGATAATTAAGGATCTCCAGGTTGGCCCAATTTCAGTTGTCCGGTCTGCGGTTGTTAGCTAGGCCGATCGTCGGCTGCAGCAGTAGCAACATGTGTGGGTTGCCTTGTCCATTTCAAGCACGATTCATCTTAAAAAATCAAGGTCATTACATTGTGAATAGCTTTGATTTCTAAGCAATGATAACTTTTAAGGAGGAATATATACATATATATTTATTTATATATATATATATATATATATGAGAAATGATAGTGGTAATCGTAAGTGTGCAAGTATCGTGTAATCATTTTAAAAAAAAATAAACAAATACAGGATCCACGTGAAAAAATAATAATTTTTTAATATTGAATCTCACTCTTTTTCAAAACGACTGCACGACGCTTGCGCACTTCATGATTGTATGTAATATTATTCTATATATATATATATACACACACCCCAAATAGAATATGATTATTTGAAGTGCTTCATTATTCATTATTCACTTGCATAATTTAATTTATAAAATTTAAAATTTAAAATTTATCTTTTAAATTAAATTATATCATATACGTAAATGGGTGTGACATAAAGATCTATTCATACCAAATATCTTATTGGTAATACTTAACTGCATTGACAATTCTGCAAAGCATTATTTCCCAACATGATATCTGAAAGCTAGATGACCTTAAGCGGCCCACCACAAATAGGACTCAATGATTAGGAGTTGATGAAATAATTGCATTTAGTTAATGCACATGAGCTAGTGGAATTAATTGATCAAACCCCCCACAAAGTAAGACAGGCATATATGGTACTAATCCTTGATAATTTAGTGGGACACACTTCATCACCAAGAGAATTCAAGATGTCTTAACAACTTCAAGGCTGTATGTTTCCATATAAAGAAAGTTTCAAAAAAAGTTTCTACAAAAGGTTCTCATCTTCAGTCTTATTTAGATCTCAAAAAGAAATTTTTATTTAATTAAAAGAGTAATGATACATATAGTCTTGAAATGCGCAAGCGTCGTGTAATTATTTTGAAAAATAGTGAGGTTGATTATTAAAAAATTAATTTTTTTTATGTGGATCTTCTATTTACTCACTTTTTTCAAAGAAATTACGCAGCTCTTCCGCACTCCACGATTACAAATATCATTTCTCATCTAAAAAATACAATTTTAAAAAGTCTTAGGGGAGGTTTGGATAATGAGTTGAGTTGAAATGAGATGAGTTGAGATGAAAGTTGAAAATTGAATAAAATATTGTTAGAATATTATTTTTTAATATTATTATTGTTTTGAGATTTGAAAAAGTTGAATTATTTATTGTATTTTGTGTGAAAATTTACAAAAATTATAATGATGGAATGAAATGAAATTATTTTTGTATCCAAACCTAGCCTAAACACCTTCTCAAATCTATCTAATTATACAAACTCCAATAGAAAACATATTTTAGATAGAATTGATCTCAAAACTCCAAGGGGTTGGCCCAAGTGAGGAATGCCTTAGTCTTGGGGTATCACTCCATTCAAGGTTCAAGGTTCAACAACTCATGGCTGCAAACAATTCTTTGGAGCCAAACATCCTGGTGAAAAGCGATTAAACCAGTTTCGTATAGGAAAACTTTCGAGGGTGCAGTGCACGGGACTGGAGTTTACTTTGCAAGGATGGGTCCGAAGGGGCTTTGGAGAGGTTCCCGACATAAAAAATATATATTATCTCAATTTTTCTATATGTTTTCACAAAATACAATAAAAAAATATATCTCAATTTAAAAAAAAAAATCTCAAATAATGAAATCCGAAAAAACAATTTCTCTAAGGGAGTAAATCTCGAACCCCCTCCTCTTTTGGAGGATGGGGGTGGTTTTCTCCTCATTCTCTGGAGAATAGGAGTTTGGATACCATTTCCTCATTTGGAGGTGGGGATAGTTTTTATCTCTGTTGTTTTATAGAAAGTGATACTTTTATTATGAGAGTTTTTAGAAATTAAGACAATGTCCATTGAAAATAAATTTGTGTGTGGGGAGGCGTACAACATATGTTTAGTTTGGTTTGTATTTGGAGATTTTCTCTGTATTGATTAGTTACAGCTATAACTTTCTTTATGGATGAAATGATCAAATCTATTTCCTATTAAAAAAAAAAAGAAACCTTAGGTAGAATCTCGATAAATTCAAATAAAACAAAAGGACCTAAAAATAATGAAAGACTGAAAAATCATCACGATTATTCAAGATATGTCATCGATTCTCAAAACTTTCAAAAGGTTACAAAGTTCAAAAAATTCAACGATATCATAATCGACTTGCACTCAAGGTTGCATTAGGTAGCTGCTGGCTTGGCAACATACCCCTATACAAAATTTCTTTAAGTAAGGACAGATATAATTATAGAGCGTAAAAGTATTATATAATTTTTTAAAAAAGAATATAGTTTATTTTTAAAATATTAATTTTTTTCATATAAATTTTATATTTATTCAATTCTTTTAAAAAACTTATGCGAGGTTTACGTAATCATTACTGTAAATATAATTTTCCTTCCCTTTTATCTTCTCTCATTTATGGTGGAAATGATTCACCGCTATAATTAATATATATATATATATATATTTGTAATAATGACTTTGTAGCTTGTTTTATGAATCATCGTGATTAGGAAAAGAACACAAGCTGTAAACCGACAGGGCGGTCAGGTTTCTGTTATCAGCTATATTGATAATTGATCTTTGTGAAAGACATTTTTAAATTCTAATGGTCCCTAATCTGGGTCACTACCATTGATCCAAATTCCATAAACCAGCAGCTAGCAGGCTCCGTAGTACTATTCCCTGATAAGACCCCTGGCCTTTTACAGTGACAACGAATTTTTTGAGGACAGGAGTCTTTATCACCTACTGTTATGGAAACAATACGGAGTCTCACTATTAAGCATTACCATTTCCACTAGAGTGGACTGTGATTGGAAATCCAAAGATACAGAGAGAGCCTGAGAGCGAGAGAGAGAGAGAGAGAGAGCGCTTTTCTTTGGTACTCTCTTTTAGCAAGTTGCAACAAATTACCCAATTCTCACCTAATATTAATTCTAAAAGGTCAACAAAATGGCATTAGCATAGTGGTTGGACCATCAAGTAATCTTCCTATATAAAGACAATGCAAGGAGCCCAAGATGTTAGCCTTTCAACTTAATTGCTAACCTCCATTTATATTTTGAAATAGGTAATAACGCCCAACCATACATGGCTTTAGCTTTACTCCTACTCAAAAACCCCATACATAAAATGGCCAC
Source organism: Juglans cinerea (assembly GCA_961763995.1). Lineage (NCBI taxonomy): Eukaryota > Viridiplantae > Streptophyta > Magnoliopsida > Fagales > Juglandaceae > Juglans > Juglans cinerea. The sequence goes on along the minus strand of CAUIVZ010000008.1, from coordinate 2,202,230 downwards.
CTCAGAAACCACTACTCTCAAAGTCCTCATCATTTTGTTGCATAAATTCCCCCACTGATCTTTTTTTCCACCATTAAGCTAATTCTGAGATCTTCACTCACGATCATCTCCTCCAATGAGTTTACCAGCTTCTACTTCATCAGGCACAATGAAACCTTCCAGAGGAAGGCCACCTCTGCCCGTCATTATTATTATAGTTTGTGTTGTTGCCTTCATGGCTCTCTTCTATACAGAAACCATTACTTTTCTTTCTCACAGCTCCATTTTCAGGCTCAAAACCTGTAGCAGAAAAAACTCTGTTAGAAAATCAAGTAAGTGTAAGCACAGCAACTTTGTTGTTTTTCTCCCCATAATTAGTGATGTTTCCCAGCTTGTCTATCGATATTAGTTATATTAACGTTGCACCGTCATTTTCCATGATCAGATGATAGAGCTGCAGAGAATCATGATATGGATAACTCATCCATTGTAGATGATAGGTTTGAGTTTGACCCGGAGGAATGCAATGTCGCTAGTGGAAAGTGGGTTTTTAACAGTTCTATAAAGCCCTTATACTCAGACATGTCATGCCCGTATCTCGATAGACAAGTTTCTTGCGTCAAGAATGGACGCCCGGATTCTGATTACCGCCACTGGGAATGGCAGCCGGAAGATTGTACCTTGCCTAGGTTGATGATCATAACATGATCAACAGTTTAATATTAATTCTGTGTACAAAAGTACTCTCACACTGATTACATGATACTTGGGCTGCTTTATTATATTATATGTAGGTTTAATCCAGAAGTGGCTCTTAAGAAACTGCGAGGAAAGAGGCTACTGTTTGTGGGAGATTCGCTGCAACGAGGTCAATGGCAATCTTTCGTATGTATGGTTGAATCAATTATACCAGAGGACCAGAAGTTCTTGAGACGGGGCCGCTCTCATACAGTCTTCAAAGCTAAGGTACGTAAAAAGAGATTTTGATTGAACCATTAAATTATTCCTCTGAATTAGAGTATGTGCTAAGAAAAGCTAATATTTTCACCCATTTATATATATATCCTTCAGGAATATAATGCAAGTATCGAATTTTATTGGGCCCCATTTCTTGTCGAGTCCAATTCCGATATCCACATTATAGCAGATCCAAAGAAGAGAATACTGAAAGTGGATTCTGTTTCAAAGCATGCCGAAAACTGGTTAGATGTGGATATACTTGTGTTCAATACTTATGTTTGGTGGATGAGTGGTCCTAGACTCAAAACACTGTAAGTTTTCTTGGAACCTAGCTAGCTGTTTCATTGAGAAAACAAAATGTCTAGCATGAACGTTATTATTGTTGCATGCGCAGTTTTATTATCGGTTGATTTCGGTTTAATGTCTAATTGAGCGCAGATGGGGATCTTTTGCAAACGGGGCAGAAGGGTTTGAAGAGTTGGATACACCAGTTGCTTACAAAATAGGTTTGAAGACGTGGGCCAACTGGGTTGACTCAACAATCAATCCCAATAAGACACGTGTCTTCTTCACTACCATGTCCCCCACACACACAAGGTCTCTCTCTCTCTCTCTGAGTCATTTTTAAGGTTTTTTTTTTTTTCCGATGGAATTTTTAAGGTTTTAAGTACACTTGAAACAAACTCCAGTTAGGATATAATTAAAGAAAAGGACTAATTTTAGTTCATTGACACTTCCATCGGAACTTAAACATCTTGCACCAACTCAAGCCCTGTTGATCGACCACTTGCAATATGTCTCGTCTGCACCTACTACTGCATTTCAGAACAAACTTCGATTTGAAGAATACATACTCTCTCTCTCTCTCTCTCTCTCTCTATATATATATATATTATAATAAGTGTATAGATAAAACGATGTTCTTCTTGCTAATGATGCATGGTAGTGATTTCCAAAGTCGAATATCTTCTCTGCAGAAGCGAAGACTGGAACAGCACAGGTGGATTATTGAAATGTTTCAACGACACAAAGCCAGTGATGAAAAAGAAGCACTGGGGAAGTGGTTCGGACAAGCGAATGATGAGTGTGGTAGCAAGTGTAGTGAGGAAAATGAAAGTTCCAGTAACAGTCCTCAACATAACACAAATCTCAGAGTACCGAGTGGATGCTCACACATCTGTTTACACAGAGACAGGGGGAAAAGTTCTAACTGATGAGCAGAAAGCTGACCCACTTCACCATGCAGATTGCATACACTGGTGTTTGCCAGGTGTCCCAGATACTTGGAATCAAATCTTTCTGGCACATTTGTAGCAAGAAACAAGTCCACACGGATCGATCCTTGCGCACGTTTGTGTCACAAACAAGACATGATCAATTATACATACCTTTTGTTTTGTTTTTTGTTTCTACATTTGTTTTTTGTTTTTTTGTTTTTTGTCTATATCCTTTGATTTTGTTTGCATGGTATCATATATAACAAAGCATGCATTCATTCATGAAATTTGATCTAATTCATGTCAATGGCCGTAAAAACCCAATCCACGGACTTAATTACCTAAAAAGAGCGTTATCATGAATATTGTTAGCAATATGACATGGGATTTTCATTACCGTACTGTCCTATATATCCCCTAAAGCTTAAAGTTAATTGTCATATATGTTTATACCTTCCCAAAAGCCACACTTAGCCAATATCAACTCTCAAATTTTGACAATAACTTAACAACGAAAAAATCATACAGACCACGTTTTGTATGAAGGAGTGTGTAGTAGCTCGATCGAGCGTCGACATTGCAGTAGTACATCTTCAACTTTAAACAAAAAATCTGTCATGTCATGTATGTTTGAATGAAAGTGGAAAAAAATATTTATAATTTTAATGCTAATTCTGTTAACGTTATGTATTATCAACTTGCATCCACGCAATGCATCACAGAAAAAATAAAGTCATGAAGAATTCCACCTCAGTTGATCCACTAGAACCTTCAGGAATATTCTCATCATGACTGGCAAATCTGTTATTTTTACGGCTGTTGTAACCACCTTTGATTCCCTTTTCTTCTGTATATTCTCATTGCCTTTACTTGTAACCATGAGCCTATATAAAGGGACGAATGTACTGAATATATACATGGAAAATATTCACAGAACATTATGTCTTTCTTTTCTTTTCTCTCTATTTCAATATGTATAAATCTATTCGAACGTTTCTTACGACAATTGTTGTTCGAATGGTTCATTTCTCATTCGAATGATGACGAGGTTGTTCGAAAACACTAGTATGTGTTCGAATGATAAAAAATTCAGAGTGTTCAAACCTACTATTAATATATTTGAACCGAATTTATGAATTTCAGTTCCATTCGAATGGTTTTGGGGTTTCTCGTTCAAACGGTGGCCAAAAAGTGTTCAAACGGTTATAAACAATAAATGTCTGTTCGAACTAAATATATTACGTTCGAGCGATAATCATGATAAAGTAAACAACAAATTTAAAATAAGAAAACTACATTTAAATATTATAATTAAAATATCACAATTGTTCAAATGTTGCATTATAGCAAAATAAATCAAAAGACGTACAAAAGTAAGAAAATAAGTTTTAAGTTGGTGGTGGCATTAGGTTCTAGGCTGATATTAGTAATTAACTGCATCTGTTTGAATATTTTTTGAGATTGAGTCTCCATCTTCTTTTGCATGTTTTGTTCCAATCGCGCCTCTATATTTGCTACCTGATTTACTAATTGCGCCTCCATATCCGCTGCCTGATTTACTAATTGAGCCTCCAACTCTCGTTGTTTGGACCTCAAATGTTCGATCCCGAGCCTTGTATCTTCTAACTTTTGAGAGTTGTTATTCAATCTGACTTGAGAATATGATAATATTGAGAAAGGCTTCAAGCAACGTCCTAAACCCCTCACATATCCAGAACAGGATCTAAAAACCTAAGAAAAGATCTCTACATCATTAATAGAAGATTCATCAGATGCGGTAGCAGCAGCATTTTTCCGAAGTGAAACCATCTTCTCCTACAAAAAAGAAAAATCATTAGAGATAGTATAAATAACATAAATATTATTATGCAATACAAATAAAAAAAAATTGAACTTACATAATTGTTTTTGCTTTGGGACTAGTCCAAACACGATCACGATTTGTATGCGATTTAGCATACAATTGGGTCAGATTATACTCAGTAAACTATCTTGTTCTTGCAGAAGGAGAATTTATATTATAACTTCAATCAATGTTGATATGTTAATATTTAACGAGAAGTAGTATAACGTTACTAATTTTTTTGATAGTTGATGAAAAAATCTAAAACTCGCATGATGGTATATCGTTAAATTTGCTTTGTTGACAATACTCATTTGCTACAAGAAAAGAAACAATATTATTACTATATATGTCTAAGGAATCTAACATATAAAATAAAATAAAAATAGCAGCGAGATTACCACATATATTGGATCTCCAAACATATCGTAAAATTTCTCTCATTCGTTTTGTGTCATATTTTGGAACGGGTTTTCACGCACCTCTGTTGCACTATTAAACTTTTGATAGTGTGCATGACATCTACATTTTGTACCTTCATAATGCATTGCTCATCAGCAGTATAGGTAGATTTTTCATCTTTTAATTATATAAATTTCTAGGACAACATATTTGATATATTTTAATTTACTATTAATAATAATTCATCCATATAGGTAGATTTTTCATCTTTTGAAAATGTAATTAATAGACTCAAATAATATTTATTTTAAAAATATTTGAATGTCTTTCAATAAATTTCTATGATTAAATTTATTTTCGATTGTCTGCTCGAACGACTATTATGATAATTCAAACTGTTTATACATGCATTCGAACATCATAGCAACCATCCCCGCCATATTTATTTATAATTTCCCACAAAAAAATAGTTTGAATAATTAAATCTCCTGTTTGAACGGGTTCTAACTTTCCTTGCCTCAATTGTATATACTTTCCTGCCAGTGCTTTTATTCGAACAGTTATGACAACATTCAAACATGAATTAAAATCCAGATCAAACTGTTTTGGGACCGTTCAAACGTATTTCTTTTCTGAGACGCTATATTTCATCCCAGAAAGTCTAGTTAGATCAGATATTTGTCTGTTCGAACGTGTAAAGACCTGCCACCATGTTTTGGGACAAAATATAATTTTCGTCCTAAATAAAATTTCATCCCTAAAAGATTTCGTCCCTAAAAATAAAATTCCTTGTAGTGGTTATTGCTTGTGTACAATTTTAACACTAATGTGCAAAAATTAGTTTTTCCTGTCCTTTCCAACTGATAAATATACATTATTTTTCACAATACTTTATACAACTATATTTTAAAATGAGGAATATTTTTTATAAAATACCTTTTAAAGTAATATTACTTCACAAAAATACTTTCATTTTAAAATATGTATTGTATAAAATGTTATGAGATGTATTGTGTGGGTATCATTATTCATGTTTAAATAGAGATTGAAAAACTTTTATTTTAATGGTAGTTGTGTATAAGTACTTGTACACGTATTATTAATGTTTATTTAATGAAAAATGATGTAGCCACCAATGAATTCCACCGATAAAAACTATCGAAATGTGTGTTTTTTTTTTTAATATTTGTATTTATTTAGTTTTTAGTATTGTATTTTTTTATTTTTCTGTATTTAAAAAAAAAATACAAAAGAATGAAAAAAATTCTTGAACACTCTACAAAAGTTCGGTAGTGTACTAGGTGTTTGTCCGGAGGTAGCAGCGCCCTTATTTAATTGTTTTAAATTTGGGCCGGTGGGCCTTAGCTCTTGGGCTATAAGTCCCCAAACTCCAACTTCTGCTACGCTTAAAGACGCGCCTATATATTGCGGGTTTCGTTTCCAACCGCTCTATTAATCTCCTGCCTTGTCCGAGAAGATACAGCTTCTTCCGAGTCTTGTCCGTCGCTTTGCCAAGGTTTCTCAGGTGAAAACCGATCAACGTGTACTGTACACTTCTTTGGGTTTCCAATAGCCGCTCTGGCTTCGGGTTTTCAATACGTGTTTATTAAAATACGATTAATTTGTTTCATCTCTTCAATTTCTGCAATCGAAGTTATTGCTGAGCTTCGATTTTTAGGGTTTGGTATTTGAAAGATTAATGAATTTCGGATATCTACTGATGTCTAATATTTAAGTGCCTTTTTCTTGGGCTTCGTTTGGTTGCTACAAGAATGAAAAAGTTAAGAGTTTTGTTAAATATTGTGCATCTTTGTGTTGACTGGTTTGGTATTTTTGTGTGCTCGATTTTATTTTATTTATTTTTCATTTTCTTGCTGGAAGATACTTTCATGGCGGGGGGCAATTTCATGCACAGAGTTATGTCTTACCTCGTGAACGAGCTTGTCGTTAATAGCCTTGCCAACAGGTACCTTGCACACCTGCCACATAATCTGCCTTGGGTGCTCGTATTCTGGTGTTCTGTTTGATATGTATAACATGATGATATTATAAAACAGAAGCTTGTTTTTCTATTCACCGTGACTAAACTTGTAAACCACGATCGGATCTATGGAAGCATTGGTTTATACATTCCTCTTAGGCGACTTTAGGAATAATCTTTTTCACTTTCTTTTTTGGGGAACTGCCTAAAGCTCCAACAAAAAAGATGAAATGATTTTTTATTATCTCTATCTCAATTGAGTTATTTGAGCCTCCCAATATTGGGAGATATCCAAAAAAATATATTATCTCTATCTCAAGGAAATTTTTTATTATCTCTGTCTCAATTCAACTAGTGTTCCCTTGAAGCTAAAGAATCTCAAATTTCCTTGATGCGATCTAGTCTGCGCCCCATAATATTTTTTTCTGCAGCTTACAAAGTTTGAGGAATTTTTTCTATATCTTGATTGTTTATATTTGCTTTCGGTTGTCTGTGTCAATAATTGACGAACATTAGCACGCAGATGAAGTTGAACATTCTCATAGTAATTTGTCTCACAATCGGCTTAAGAGTATTGATTATCTCAAAAAAATCTCAGTACATTTACTTTCTCTATCACAAGTGATAAACATTCAAAATTGTCTGATTACCTTTTTGTAGGTTTCTACCATTATCGAAGATGATTGCAACAATTGAGAACTTTATTTTCCTTTTATTTTGCATAATTATTGTCTCCTTGAATGACTGTTTAATTGGACTTAATACCTTAGATGAACTGGTTAATATAATGTTTTGTTGTGGTTTATCAGTCCTGCATTCCAGAGATTTGCCGTGAGAACATCCAAGAGGATTGAGGAGGTTTCAATTAAGGGTACGTTTACGTTCTTTCCAGTCCTTGTAATTTCTGTCTTCTCTTTTGGGCATTTGTTAGTAATTGTGCAGTTGTTTGTTCATGCAGCTGCACAGAAGAAACAAGAACTTGCTGAGCGTGTTAAAGATCTCTCTAAGGATTTTGAGGTTGGATTCTATGTCGTGTAATTTGAATATCATTCATTCGTTTATTATTTTAGAGCTTATAGCAATACATGTTGGATTTGGTTGCAGTCTTTCAAAAATCAGTGATCCGCAATGGTGGAGATGGTATTGCGAGTTTGCGACGACCATATGTATATGATTTTTCCTAGATTCTTCTTCCTCCTTTGTGAATGACGAAAATGAGTTTTGTAATTTTAGATTGCGAACGTGTAATATTATCCTAATGAAAACAATGGGCTAAGAACCTTCTAAATAAAATATTATTATTATTTTAGGATTTGAAAAAATTGAATTTTTTATTATATTTTGTGTGAAAATTAAAAAAAAAAATTGTAATGATTAAATTATATGAGTTGAGATGAGTCGAGGGATTTTTGCAAATTGGGCCTAGTAACTATTTTTATCTGACTTTAATATGGATGTGTAGTGTGGATGGAAAGAGGAGATCTGGAATTTGGGTTTTTGCTCAATAATTTGGGAATCAGAGATCATGATTTGTACTGTTGGGAGCTGGTGCTTGAGGATGACTCCTTGGCACCTTGCAATGGTTTGAAATATCCTTCAAGAAAGGAGCGTGTTTTTCTTTCTGGTACGATTTTTGCGAGGAAAAAAAAAAGGGTTTGAATTGTAAATGTATACAAGACATGATGGGAAGCGGGGAAAATAAAAAGGCAGACGACCGTTTCTGAAGACAATATGTAGGGTCCAAAATATTTTTCGAAGAAAATTGATTGATTATTTTGTCAGGAGGTTTAAAGATATTTTCTTTCTCGAATAAAAAAAGAAAGAAAAGTTCTGAAAATATATTTCGGTGGTTAGTTGGTATGCGAATTGTAACATTGATACAGTAATATAAATGAGAAATGATATATGTAATCGTAAATGTACAAGTGTCGTGTAATCTCTTTGAAAAAAGTTAGTAAATATGAGTCTAATATAAAATAAATAAATAAATAAATTTTTAATAGTGTATTCTATTCTTTTTTAAGAGAAACGCTTCTAGACAGTCTTGTTGTTTATAGGAGTAAAACAACTCTCCAATAAGCATCAGACACGTAAGAAAGTGAAGAATTAGCACAATACACAAGGATACAGGTGATTAAAACGGAAAGGTTAAGCATTGAAGGAGCTTTCACCCTTACTGTTGTCTTACTTTGGCGAGATATCCGACTAGGTAAAATATCAACTTCAAATCCCTGTCTACTTTCCAGTATAAATTATCTAAAAATAGAGTATTTTTGCATTGAAAATTTTTATTAGGCTCGATTGAAAAATGTAGTCTTTGTCGATTCGATTTTTTTTTTTCAAAACAAGAAGGGGATTTCTCGTTTCTTCTTTGGGTGAACTACCACTAGGTACTTGCTCCTGCAAAATTTCCCAAAAATGAAATCTAGATTTTGGCCCAGCATGTCCAATGGATCCATCTCCCTTAGAGAAAGAAATTGGTGGAATGACCGTGAGATCATTCAATTTGAAAGAGAAGCTTGCTTGCTGAAACCTTAGGAGAGGTTTGGATTAAAAACCTACATCAACTCATCGCATCTCATCATTATAACTTTCTTAAATTTCCACACAAAATATAATAAACAATTCAACTTTTTCAAATCTCAAAACAACTTTTCCAAATTCTCACACCAAATATAATAAATAATTCAACTTTTATTCTACTATTCACAAATCATCTCAATCCATCTCAACTCATCTCTGAATTCAAACCTCTCCTAAACATTATTTGGCATAAAGAACCCAACAACGGCTTAAGCTTGCTAAGCCATAAAGATCTTAAGCTTGCTTGCCATAAAGATCTTAAGCTTGCTTGCTGAAACCCACTGAAAGCTAGATTTTTATGTAGAAAAATCATAATCTACACCGGCACAAAGAACCCAACAACTTGTGAATAACTTAGAAAAATCTGTTGTAGAAACAACGGCTTTGAAAGTAGCTTCTACTGTAGATGTAAACAGATCAGGGGATAAATCTGCAGGCAAAAATCCATTTTCATCTGAGAAACCTTCTTATTCTTTTGTTAACAAGCCCCTGAGCTTAAGATTCTTCTCTAGTTTCTCCCACCTCTAGTTTGCCTCATCAATTTGCTGCTGCAACTGAAGAACCTCAAAATCTTTATTCTGAATTTCAAACTAAAATTTCTGAGCTCCGTTCATACTGGCTGGGGGGGTTGGAGCTCCGTTTGTGCCTTGGGATGAGTGTGGGTTGTGATGGAGTGGAAGACAAATAAAGTGGGGGAGGGCTGTATGAGACGTTGTGATCAGGTGTTTCCAAATGCAGAACATGTAAAATGAAAAGCTTATGTGGAGCCCTTCTATTAGAGGGTTGTTTATTAAAGAAGACCAGCCGGACCGGTCTCTAGGTTTTCTTCTTTTTTAAAACGATTACGCAATACTTATGTACTCTATGACTGTATGTAGTATTACTTCTAGAGAGAAATAGAGCTATCCGAGATGATTAGGGTCAGGACAATAAGCTAGGTGGAGAAAAGCAGAGAGGGCAACTTGAAGCCAGAACCAAATAGATTCTATGGCAATTACAACAGGACTGGGGATGACGAGTGATAGAGATGGGGGTGCAAGAACAAGCGATAAAGGTTTAAGAACGTAGTTAAGGGATTCTGCTAGGGTTAACATTAGAGATGAAAAAAAAAACAGTTGAGCCAATCGAACAGTGGTAAACGGTTCAGTTTGGATTTGGTCCCGATTCTCATGTTTTGAAAATTAATTTGGACTAAACGGGATTGAAATATATATTTTAATTTTTTTATGTTATATATATATAATTTAAAATTTTAAAAATGTATCACACAAGGCAAATTTATAATTCTAACAAGAAAAATGAAATCTTGATCCCCAAGGCACCACAGTCATATTGCTGAGAAGAAGATTACTAATCTGAAATCTTTTGGAAATAGAAATCATTATAATATTTTGCTTGAAAGTTGTTATTCGTCATTATAAAGCATTTATACTATTAGAAAAATTCTTCTCATAAGTTACTATTCACTATTCCACACTCCACACCATATAAAAAATACCCTCACATCCTATGAAAAAAATAACTATAAATATGAGGTGTGAAAGTAAATAGTGACTAATACATATAATTCTTCATATTATTATTATCATTAAAACCTTCAGAATGTATTGATAAGTACCCATAAAATAAAAAAAAGAACACCTGTTTCGGAAAGTAAAATTCTCACTGCACCAGAAAATGGGTGACATGCAAATTTCAATGAATTTTTAATGAGAAATGATACTTGCAGTTGTGAGTGTGCAAGCGCCGTGCAGTCGCTTTGAAAAAAGTGAATAAATATGAGACCCACATGAAAAGAAATTAATTTTTTAATAGTAGACCCCACTCTTTTTCAAAACGACTGCACGGCGTTTGCGCATTCTACGACTTTATGTAGTATTACTCATTTTATAGAGTTTGACAATTCAAAAATTGAATCACACTCTTAAACCGAATTGAACTAGACTAAAATTGAAAAATATCGAAAGTTTAGGTTTCAATGATGAATCAATCCACATTCGTTCTTAGATTTTCAAAACTGATTTATATCAGTTCGATTTAAAAATATGTCTAAAATCATATTGAACCAGACTAATTATGCCCCTAGTTAACATATTTCTTCGAACTTGCTTTTCTATCCCTGCCAAACAAAAAATATGAACCAAAACAAGAGCCTACCAAAATAAATGATTTGTAATTAAGAAAATGGTATTGTTTTTAGTGTCTGAACAAGAAAAGACTGTTGCCTTTATCTGTGAATTATAAACTTTTTTTTTTAGTAAACGGGTGTTAACCTTCATTAAGAAAGGACTTACAAAGTTTATTTGAAAAACAAATCAATTACAATCGTTAATATCTTCCCAGTACACTTTCGTGACTGACATGGTCTAGTCCAGACAGTAAATCTCTAAAGACCTAAATCTTTAGAGAAAATACCACATCTGTCCACGACATAGATTACAAAGCCCCATACCCTGTCTAAGCAGGGTAGGGTAAACCAAACCCCAACAACCCCGTCAACGCGAAGGGGGGACTAATACTCCATTCGGACCAAAGTCCGAAGGTACTAATTTTTTTAAGATTTTTATTAACCTAGAAACTACATTACACAAAGAAAACTACATAGAAAAACATAGCAACAAAAGAAAACGGAACACAGAGGCTGCTGTGGCGCGTGCAGTCTCTGGGAAGGGAACCGCCAATCGACCTTGGAGATCCCGGACTCACAAACTCCAGAAACGCCGCGCGTGGTGTTGGCAAAGGGCTCCCGGGTGGTGCGTGAAGGCCACGCGCCAAAAGACGCCGAAACTTCGAGCCGCGCGTGTGGGTTACTCGCCTCTCCGTTTGGTGCCGCATTCGGTGGTCTTTAAGATCGGCGGCAGGGCATCACCATGGCGGGGCGCGTGCTGGCCTGTGGCGGCGGGAAGACCCAGATCGGCGATTCACTCTTATTTCGCCTGAAAATACACAAAAACACAAAATAAAAACTACAAAGAAGAGAAGGGATGGAGGAGGAGGAAGAGGAGGAGGAGGAGGAGGGAGGGAGGGGAAGGGAGCCGAAGCTCCCACCCCTCAAGCCGGATCTGCGAAGGAGGTTTTTAGAGAGAAGGGAGAGGGTTTTTTTGTGAATTATAAACTTGAAACAAATACAGAAGTGCACATATATGTATATATTTATTTAGAGCAGCATATGATTTCGGTTCCTTAATTGGAAACATACACATTTTCCTTTCTAGACCCTGCACATAACATTTGAGATTCGAGAAATTCTGTGTTTTTTTGTCTTATTAAAGATTTATTGTATTAATAAGTATAACGTCTCGTTTGATTGTACAGATGAGATGTGAGTTGAAAATTGAATAAAATATTATTATAATATAATTTTTATTTTTAAATTTAAAAAAATTGAATTGTTTATTATATTTTGTATAAGAGTTTAAATTTTTTTTAATAATTAGACAAAATGAGATAAAATTAGATAATTTGTATAACCAAACTATGCCTAATTCAAGATGATAAAATGTAAAATTATTTTGAAACTTTATTTTCTTAATTTTGGTGTTGGTGCAGCTGAAGTGAACCGAAGTCACAGTCCGCCCAACTTTAGGCCCAAGGAAACCCAACTTGTTTGGATCGGATCTAAATCCGACATATCACAACGGGTCTGGTGTACCCGGCACCACAAGCAAAACCCCGAGTAGTTGAGGCACCTGAAGAGAGAGGGGTTTCTGGATGGGAAGATTCTTGCACTTACCATGGCGACTATCCTTTCAAGAACCCTGAATCATCTCCGCTACGTTAATCGAAATCTCAGCCAATGGAGGTCATCGATGCCATCTCCACTGGTTTCCGAGACGACTTCGAGTCGAGCTCTTCCTCTTCTTCAATCGGTTCGTAATGAAGTTGAAATATTTTATTTTTCCTCGTTGGAATCGAAAGTCTTAGGGTTTTAATCTCTCGTTTCTTCTACATGCTTTTCCCGTTGTTCCTCAGCCAAACACAATCCGTTAATCTTCTATGTTTTGTTCTTTCATTTTCAAGTTTATTTGGCATTTGTAACCGAGATTGGATATTTCAGGTTGTACCTCTAGGGCTTGGAATTCAGTCTTCAGCCTTATATCAGAGATGTCTGTTTAGTAGTTCTGCTGCCACTGTTAATCCAGAAAATCAAACATCAAAAAGTTCTGTAGACGCTAAATCTGGCAATGGAAAACACTCCGGAGGATCACACGAGAGCAGTGACGCTGGAAAATCTGTTCGCGGAGGGGTAATATATTTTGTACATACAATGCTTACTATTTATCTTTTGGAATTAATATATGACTAAGGGGATGTTTGGAGGATGTAAGAAGTTTTCATGAATAGTGTAAGAGTGTTTGTGAATAGTTTTAAAATCTTGTTAAGAGGATGTTTTGATAGAGCTTTAAAAAGTGGCGGGATCCATGGACGATATAAGAAATTAATTAATCAGCCAGAGGCCACCACGGGCGGCCAGGTTAGGGTGGCTGCTGCCTAATTTTTTTAAAAAAATAATATTTGGAAGATGGTTTTTTAAGTTTTTGAAATTTTGAAGGGATTTTAACAATCTAGATATTGTTGGTTTGAGAATAAAAACATCTTTGACTCAAAAACTGTCTCTGACTTTAAAGAGAGTTTTGGTTGCCAAACATGGCCAAGTCTTTTGATTTTAGGAACTTAGGTGTTTATGAGTTGATTGAATCTACTTTTGCAGCCCATTTCATGGTTAAGTTTTCTTTTGCTCGTTGCTACTGGAGCTGGAGTAATCTTCTACTATGACAAGGAAAAGAAACAACACATTGAAGGTAGATTACTATGGTGAGTAGGTTATAAGTTGTTGTGATTGTAGAAGTATCTCATAAGGATAGGATATATCTAAGAATTTCCTGTGGAATTGGTCTCATGAGTTTTTGACTTGGTGTCTTGGTCAAGGAATCTTTGTTTTAGATCCTGTGCACAATTTGATGGTTATCATAAATTATTCTTATTTAACGTGACAAGAAGTTTGAGGGCAAGTCTTTGTTGTGATGCTTATAACTGGTAACAAGTTCCATTGTGACTAGAAAAGCTAACTTGCCATGTCATGATAGACACCTGATAGGAGCCCTGTTTATATTACTGTCCTGTGTGTCACCTTATACCACACCGTTCCTATCTTTCTTTGGCTAGGGGGAGTTTTAAATGGTATAATTTATTTTCTTTTTAATTGCATTCAGATAAAATCTTCATGAAAATCTGTTACATAATCTATTCTAACATATTCTTCACAACCAACAACATGCTTCAATAAAATTATTCCAGTGATTGAGTTGAAAGGTGGGATATGTAATGCCCCAATGGAAGGCCCAAGCAATGTGGGATCCCATACAATGTGCACAAAGGCTTATCTCGAGTAAGAACTTTTCATTCCCAAGCAATGTGGGATCCCATACACCACATACCATTATCCTTATCATATGGGATATCACAGGATATATTTCATATTGTAGCATCTTCAATTTTTCCTCATTAGTTAAGCCAATAAGATCTAGCTCAAATGAAACTTCCTATAAAAATAGGATGGAGGTTGAGGTTGTGAGAGACGGTGCCTGTGTAAAGAGCTTAGACTTCATTCGTTGATTGTAATTAATTTTAACAGCATGAATTTTCATGAGTTTCTGGTATAACTAGATCATCATGCATAGGTGACGACGCTCTTGTATCTGTTCCGTGTACTTGGGCTCTTGCCTATTCTTATTGTTAATAGAAATTTTGTTAACCAATCAAAAAAATTACTGTTTAAAAGTATGCTTCGTACGATTTCAATAACTAGTAGATCATAATTTCTAATATTTAGGTGATGAAATGGATTACAAATATTTTTTGTTTTTCATTTTAACAAAGACGTAAGTCGGGATATTCATTTTTGTGTTTGGGCCTGGTATGCTCACTAACATGTGCACATATTGAGTGTTGGTAAAACAGTATGGATTTTGGCTTCTGTCTTGATGCATTCAAAATGAATGGGATTAAGTACTGTATGTATAGATAAGGTTATGATGCAAACGATTGATTATATGGTGGTTGGCCTTTTTGTTTTTTTATCAGTGGCGGTAGGTCTTGATGTTTTTAAGTGTCATGCTTATTTAAAAAATGTTTTCTGTGTCATGAGGTTTTAGATTAGCTTCAACATAAAACATTTAATTACTACAAGTGGCTTTATATCTTTACCTATAAAAAAAGGTGTCTCTCTCTCTCTCTCTCTCTCTCTCTCTCATGCACGCATACACACAAATTGGGAACAGTTGCATGTGGTGTTACATAGAGGTTACAAAATTATATTGGAATCTGCCTCTAAAATTGACGAACTGATATATAGTTGCATGCATACCCGATGGGAGGCCTTTATGGTTGCGATAGGAAATTACCATAGTTGCTGACATTGGTAATGAAACTACCACTTGAAGCACTGCAAGCATCTCTTTCCTCTTTGTATTCTGAACAGTAACCAATTAAATGCTTTAAGCAAGCCATTTCATTCTGTATGCACGAATATGCCACCAAAATACTGAACATGCCAGAATGAAAAAAGAAGGCCATTGGTGTTCATGTTCTAGCCACCTTATTTAACTTGTCGGTACATTTAGTTATGCTGCTTTTTTGCTTAACTTGCTATTTTAGATTTCTGTTAATTCTTTGCTAGGTTGTTGCAATTTCTCAGTATATGGCTGGTGTTTATTCTTTGTGATGAAACATATAGATACCTAATTTTTTATCCATTGAAAATGGCGCTCACCGTTATACACCTTTGGTCATTCTATCGCCTTTTATTCTTGTTTGTTTTCTGTAATATGTTCATTCAATGTAGAATAGAGTTTGAAGGAAAATTTTGAACTTCCAAATATTGGTAGTTTAGCTGATTGTGCTCCTAGTTCTTTGGCTTGAAATGACTGGCTTGTTTTGTATGCCAAAGCGTGGTTTACAGCATTTGTGTATCCTTGACCTTACATATTATTTGGTAACTTTTCTAATTTTGCACGAATTGGTTGGGTGTTATTACTGCAGAAATTAATAATGCTTCAAAGGCAGTAAAAGAGGGACCTTCTGTGGGGAAAGCAGCCATTGGAGGCCCATTTAACCTCATCAACCATGAGGGGAAACATGTAACTGAAAAGAACTTTTTGGGGAAATGGACGTTGATATATTTTGGCTTCACTCACTGCCCTGATATTTGTCCAGATGAGCTACAAAAGTTAGCTGCTGCAGTTGATAAAATAAGTAAGTTTCTAATATTGATTTTGATGGGCACTTGGTGGAGCAGTAGTCGCAACCAAAATATCATCTGAATATTTATGGGACATTTTCTTAGATACTCTGATTCTGAATATGACACAAGAACCGATCAAAAACAAATATGACACAAGAAACAAAAATTCGAATATATTGTTTTTCAGATCTGTCATTACTGGGGAATGTTTGATTAGTTATGATTTTATTTATTGGGAGTAAACTTGCTCTGCCTTACTTGCTCAATGCTGTGTCTGGTACTCAAAGCCCTTTAGAAGTCCTCAGGTACTTGTCCAGTTGATAAATCTCAGTCCTTCATAATGTGGTACAGAACCTCACTTATAGATTACATGTGATTTACAACGAAATAAAAAAACAACAAATACTCTTTGCAGAACAATGTCTCTGATTTGTGGTATGGTATTGTTAATTATGTTTTCCACTGACTGATGCAAGTATGCAAGGGCATTTCTTCTTAGGTCAGTGTGTCAGAATTTGGTCCAAACTATTTTCTATTCAGGATACATTTTGGATTAAACTACAGCTTGTAAACAGAAATCTATCTAGGCGCCATCAATTTGCTGAATTGTGTTCATGACATCTGGTATGGTGGATTGCATTTGTTCTGATTCTACATTTCCGGATGTATTCATTGTGCAAAGATAGTTACTATAACTAATCCCTAGGGGTTGGCTCAAGTGGTAAAGGCCTTAGTCTTGATGGTATGCTCCCTCTAGGTCTAAGGTTCGAATCTTGAGTGCAAACAATTTCTAGGGGCCATCGGACTGGGGGAACTTTCCCTAAGGTGCACTTGCGGAAAACTCTTTGCCGAGGTGCACCCCCGGAATTAGTCGGGACTTTGTTCTCGGACACCCGGTGCCAATAAAAAAAAAAGAAAGATAATTACTAGAACTGCTGATCAGATTGGTGAAACAATGCTTTGCATTAACCAAACTAATTTATGAAGTATTATTTGAATAATTTAGCAGTCGTCGACCTACCTTTGGGACCAGTGACCTGGTAAACCGGAGTCTTGACATGTCAATGCCCTCGACTGGGTTTAATGACCACGGTTGCAAAAGCTTTCATGATGATCATTGCATTTTAAGTTGCTTGTTTTCATGCTTGCAGAGGAAAAAGAAGGGTTTGAAATTATTCCTCTTTTCATCTCTGTGGATCCTGAGAGGGATAATGTTGAGCAAGTAGGCGAATATGTCAAAGGTGCTTCTTAAGATTTTGAGTAGCGTGCTTTAAAGTTTAAATGTACTTCAATGGTCTTATTGCTTATTTTAACTCTCTTTTGGTTGAGCTAAGATTGACTCTCTAGTTTAATTTTCACCAATCCAGAATTCCATTCGAAGTTAATTGGGTTGACGGGTACACTGGATGAGATACGGAATGTTGCTCGTGCATATCGAGTTTATTATATGAAGACAGTAGAGGAAGACTCTGATTATCTGGTTGATCATTCGATAGTCATGTATGTATCAGCTCTTTTCGTTTACTTGTAAAAAAAAATATATCAGCTCTGTGTTTGCTTATGCCTAAGGCCTTGTTTGGATAATGAGTTGATTTCAACTCATCTCATCTCATCTAATCATTACAATTTTTCCAAACTTTGAAACAAAATATAATAAACAATTCAATTTTTTCAAATCCCAAAACAAAAATAATATTAAAAAACTATATTCTAACAATATTTTATTCAACTTTCAACTCTCATCTTAACTCAACTCACTATCCAAACCTCTCCTAAATTTTCCACCTAATTGAGTACTTTTATCTGTTATGCACTTCATCTACTCTACCAGAATGTTGATCTATGATATTGACATGTTCTGTTGTTAGTGTTTGTAACTTCTTTAATAGATGTTTGTGTTCAACAGTCCTCATTGATTTCTAGTATGACGATATCTATGGAAATCTTGTGCAGGTACTTGATGGGTCCTGATATGGACTTTGTAAAATTCTTTGGGAAAAACAATGATGTTGATTCGCTTACTGATGGCGTTATCAAAGAGATCAAGCGGTACAAGAAGTAGTATTATTACTCTACTATTTCCTCTAAACACACTTTTTGAATGGTCAATTTTGAAAATTCACGTCAACACAGAACCCTTTTATTTTTTGGAAATTCCTGGAGATTGTTCTCAGAAGATAATTGTTCTACTTGGGATCGGAAATTTTGTATTAAACATTGAGCTTCTAGATGATCTACGTGATTTTCATGGTTAAGTGATTTTTAAGCTATATGCTCTGTAGTCTGTTTGAAGAGAGAGCAAAAGCTGAGTTATTTGCATGGCCTAATCCAAAGCTTAATCGGTTTTCTTGGGATGAGTAAAACCAGCTGACTGAGAATATTGTAGCTTTTGAAATGCAAAAACTAGCTTTCATCATCTGATATGGTTAGAGGATAGAATGTGGATATATGATCTGATTGTAATCCCACACGCACACACGAATCTATTATCCCAAGCTGGGCTTGCACCTATACATTTTATTATTTAGATACACCAGGACAGGTTGGACTAGTTTTAACAATTAGGTTGGGCTCCAATGGATGCTTAAAGTTATGTCGTACAGTCGAACAAGCCCACCACCGGCAGCGATGCTAGAGTTCTGTTGGGATACATCTTAGATGATCTATGAATAGTAATAAAAATAGTAACAAATAATTTGTTAATAGTAATAAATAGTTTATGAATAGTAATAAAGTAATTGAAGAATATATGAAAATAGTTTTATTTTCAAACAGAGCCTAAATCTTTCAGTAAATTGATTATTATTATTTTTAAAAAAAGAACTACGATTTGCTGAGGCCTATATCAAGCCGAAACCCAGTTACGGCTTTGGCCATATGTTATGCCATTCGACAATGGATCACGAACACCAATCTGATTATAAAAATGCATATAAATGGAAGGATGAGAATTTAATATTATTCTATAATATTGAATCCTCTTGAAAGAGGGGTGTCTTCGGGAATGCAGCCATAGGTGGTGTATAGTTATCGTCATAGGAGATTATGTGGACTCATTAGCGAGTGTCTAGTATATAGAGATACTTATCATATTTATACTTCTTTTTTTGATAAATTCTTAGGTATATATGGTTCCACTTAATTTGAACATATCATATTCATGTCTTCAAATATAATTATATATTATGATAAATAAAATCAAATTAATGAAATTAATGAATACGATTTGGGGTGGGGACTCCAACAAATAACTTTGAAACAAATGTTACAACTTCTTTTTAACACTTTTTTTAAAACACCCTCACTTAAGGCGGAGGACTACCGTGAATATAACCCAATATGTTGTGGCACCAATTATAGCCCCAAAAGTAAAATACAAAAAACATCAATCGTATTCCAACCTGACCAATAGTATAAATCATTTACACATCGTGGGATAAATTAGCACGATTGGTAGTTAACTTACCTCTAATAAACCATGGCAAGATCGACCTACAATCAAAAACTATTTTTTCCGTTATCTCCAAACTTGGATAAACAGTCAACAACTTGGTTAACTTCCCAAAAACTATGCTTGCAAGAGAATTTGTAGACTTGTTGCAGTTCACATATTTGATTATGAAGATTTCTAGTGAACCAAGGCACAACTCCACTTCCATTTATCTAGTCTACTACTAATACCCTATAGTCTGACTCCACTTCTATGAAATGGAACCACTTCTCAATACACAACTTCACTCCTTCCAATATGGCTCTCGATTCTACTCTAGAGTTGGTTCCTTCCCCACAGTAGTAAGAAAAAACCATGAGGAAAGCCCCTTTTATCATTCCAGTTCACTCCTCGGATGATCATACTACATTGGGTTTGACTGTCGCCCCTTATGGTATGAGCCAATACAACAGTTTGAAAGTAATTTTGGTAATTTCTAATCTTGGCATGCCTAGTTGCTGAAAAATGAATATGTCCACTACAAAGATAAAAGACACTAACTTTAATTTTGACACCACTGCACCCAATATCTCTTTGATTTGAAAACACACAACATCCTTATTCCCCTTCTTCCCCTCCATGCGCGCCTTGCATCGTCTCACCCATAGACACCAAATAATAATCAGTGGTAAGATGCCAATCATAATACTTGTCTGGGAGGATTTATTAGCTGTATTAAACCATAACATAATTTGCTCTCTACACAATGACTAGAGGAAGTTCTAAAGCCAAGAATGCCCCCAAAATGATTCCATACACTTACCGGTATCTCCCATTTGCTAAGGAATAGAGCAATAGGGATTTGAATCAGTTGTAATTTACTGTCCACTGGTAGGGCCAGATCTAAGCATTTCCACATGAATACTGATATTTTACATGGGGTAAAATTGTGCCAAACCCATTTACTCTAGCCCGCAAACATAGAGTATTCTCTTAGTACTAGATGCCAAACTGACTTAGTACAGAACTCTCCAGATCTAGAGGCTGCCCAAACTGGAATATATGTCCCCTCCTCCAGCTGGATTTCACTAGACTCAATTGTATGTGTTATAGTCTCACCCATTAGTTGTCTTAATAATCTTAAAGATCCATTTCCTTAAAGATCCATTTCCCTTCTGTCCATGCCTCCTTCAATTTTAATTTAACCCTGGTCAACTCACCCACTTCAGCAGCAAAACAACCTTCCCCAAGCCAGTTATCATACCAAAAAGATATGTTCCCTTCCTTGACTGACCATGTAGTGCCCCAAGACACCTCTAACAGCAGGGCTGAAATTGATGCCTATAGGCTTGATGCGTTGTTACAGGGGACCATGTTATTCCATTGATTTTCTTTCATGTATTTAGCCTAGAAAAACCTAGAGCAATGCGAATTTTCACACATTATTTTCCGTGCTAACTTCATATGTATTATGTAATGCCTTTTTCACCTCTTGTACGTCCCTTACACCCAAGGCTCCCTCCTCCACAGGTTTGCAAGCCTTCTCCCAAGCCAACCATTTCCACTTCTTACCTCATTTCAAAGATCTTATTCACTACCAGTTTGGGAACATTTAGAATTGGCAACAAATGCACCGGCATACACAGAATATGTCATATGAGAATGAGTTTACCACTATCGGATACTAGATAAGCCTTCCAACTCTCTAATCTTCTTCTAATTTTCAGGAGCAATGGCTCTAATGTACTTACCAGCACCTTACCACTATGAACTGAATCCCTTAGGTACGTGCAAGGGAATTTAGCTTCTGAGAAATCCAGTGGATTTAGCTCAATCCTTCTTCTGGACACTGTAGCTTTAGTAGGAAAGAAGATAGCAGATTTCTCCTTATTAGTCAGTCAACTGCCCCGATATCGACATATACTTGTTCAGCACAACTGCAAGCGCTTGTAATGAAGATCAAGACCCATTAGAGAACACCACCAAGTCATCTGCATACATCAAATGTGTGACCAAAGGACAGCCTCACAGACCTTGGAAGGCACCGATAGATAGGGGTATAAGAATATCGGTTCAGACCGGAAAAACTCACCGGACTAAATGGTTCGGTCCGAACATGACCGATAGTCTTATTGGTCGGTCTCAAGTGTGGTTTTTTTAGACCGGACCAGACCGAAACTGACCTAATGTATATATATATATATATATATATATATTTAAATATTATATATAATATATTATTTTATATAGTAGTTGTATAAATTAATTATGTAATTTTTATTCAAGGAATCACCATTGACCATATATACAATAAAATTATTTAATATTCATTAACCATATATAAAATATTAAAGAGATCACTTAATTTTAATTTTACTAATTTAATTAATTTTTGTATTAATTTTTTTGTCAAAAAAAAGAGGAGAAAAATGTTCATGAACCGATCGGACCAATAGCTAACAATCCTGTCTGGCAAAAATGATGGTCCGAAATTTTCGATCCGTGACCTGCCCCAGACCAGACCAAATCGATTACACCTCTACTGATAGACCCTGCATCAAAAGCTTGATTGATTAATCTACTTAGAACTTCATGTATTATAGTAAAAAGATATGGGGACAACGGACTCCTTTATCAAAGGCCACGTGACGACTTAAAGAATCCTTTGATGGAGAACCACGAAGAGGAGATACAGTGGACACCAGCTTGATCCAGTCTTTTGCAAAACCAAATTCCTGCAACATTACTAGCAAGAAATCTCATTCAATCCTATCATATGCTTTAACTATGTCAACTTTGACCATAACGTTGTTGTCTCACACCCTTTTGTTTATGCCATGAACTAGCTCTTGGGTAAGTGAGACGTTGTAAAAAATGCTCCTCCCCTTCAGAAAAACTCCTTGTTCACTCAACACCAGTTTCGCAAGAAAAGGGGCCACCCGAAGGTCAGTGGCGGTAACTGACGACACCCAACTTTCCCCAACAAAGTATAGAGGCTTGGAGGACGAAGAATTTTCGGGGCCATCGAAACAGAAGGGACGGAAATGAGGAACATGACTGAGTACAGCAAGGGAACTAAGGATAGGTACTGAGGACTCGACTGAGAATGACAAGGGACTTAAAGCAAGGAAGAAGAAAGCAAACAGGGATAGCGAAGAAGGGAAACAAAATGGCGGAAATGGAATAAGGCCTTATATAGGGTCGCACACAAACCAAGGTGCCATCTGACGTTATGGGTAGGTGGTCTCGGGAAGACCAAATGGCACAGGGCTGCACAGACGTGGGGTGGCACATCGGACACATGAAGGGCACGGGCCAATGATAAGCCTAGGGCGTGGGCAGACACACCTTGCATAGTTCAACCGTCGGGAGACATAGAGACCTCGAAAATCGAGGTGACGCAAGCATTGAATGACCTAGGCAGGAGGCGTCGAGAAGCCCAAACGGCACAGGCAGCACAGACAAAGGGGAATACGTCAGGCATGCAACGAACGAGCTGGAGGAAAGGCCTTCCGAATCCAACAGTTGAGAACTAGAAAGACAACAGAAGCCTAAGTGTCCTCGCGCACTAATTACGAGGAGAATGGATGTTTGAAAACTTCCACCACACGTGTTCTAGGAATTCGCGGGGTACTGTGAAGGGAGTAATCCCCAGGGCCCAAGCCCGGGAACAGGCTCGCAGATAGGGCCTCGACTGGGTCGAGAGGCTCAAGAGGAGAAACACTAGGCATGGTACACTGACAAAAAGACAGGAGGTAAGGCAGGACAGCCTGACATCCTAACTAGCCGACCGTCAAGAACATCCCCTATCCCTACTATCCGGACAACGCAGGAGGACAAACGTGCCTGACCAGGACCACGTCGCATTTAATGGAACGGGAAGTGGGCACGCCACAACAAGAGTCATGCTGCATTTAATGCGTCCCGGGGGTTGAAACTCTATAGCATGCCTCCTGGGTGTCAACAACAACCATGGTCAAACCTGGCAGGTCTGCAGGAAGTTGGCAGGGATACCTGATCTCAATACGGAATCGCATACCAGCTACTACCACCTCAGGGGGGGTTACTCTCTTGATTACTTCAACTCTCATTTTCCTTGAGCATTATTTTTCTTTATCTCTAACATTGAAACTAACTTGAACGTCTGAGTTACCACGACCCCCAAGCCCCTAATTCTCCATCTTAGCAGGACCGGGACCCGAACCCAACAACGTGAAGTTACCAGGCCGCAATACAAGACATCAACAAGCTCATTTCACTCGTAGGCCAAAAGCTGCCCACATTTCAGACCTTATTGGTAATCAGAGGTGGGTTACTATAGCAGATGGCTAACCGATTGACTCAAATGATATTCCGTTCTTTTGGCAGTCAGTAACTGTCAATCCACTACATACATACAAACATACATATATATATATATATATATATATAAATTAAAAAAAAAAAAAGGGCATGTAACGAATCCAAACCGTTCTACATTTTGAATTAACACAAAGCTCCAAATTGCACATCCACAAGCACAACAGAACACATTTGGGCGAAGGAATAATGCCGAGCAAATGTTCAGATACTACTACGAAAACAGTTTTTATAAACCGATGCGTGTCCTACATCATTCCTTGAGAAACCCATTTGCGGGCGGGGGGGTAAAAAAGAGCAAAAATTCAACAATGAAAAAAAGAGTCAAAATTCAACAGAGCAAGAGTCTGACCACTTTCCCTAGGAATGGGGAAGCATTACACTATACCATTTTACACAGCTACAAAACTTAAAAAAGAAAAAGAAACAGCAAGGCCTATTATATCTAATTATGGTGCTTAAGCTAGAGTTACTATAAAATTTCACTTCTATTATCTTTGGCTGAGAGGAGAGACATCGTTATCTCGTTGCTATAGGCTAGGAAATCCGTATGAGAAGATGCGAATCAAGAAATATATCATAACGTACATCTACTACCTTGTCTTCAGACCATGTTTTAACTTCTGTTAGCATTCTGCTTTTGCCCCCGCTCAATTTTCAGCTTGCATCTCAGAATTACGTACTCCTCTCCTTCATGCAGGATTAGCAAGTTCCTTGCCTCCTACAAACAAATAAGCAAAACTCACAATTAACAAAATTCATTTACCTGGTAACCAATATGAAAGTTATTAGAAAAGAAAAGAAAAGAAAAGCATGGAGGCCACCTCTAAATGTAGGGAAATATTCAAGGATGGATCAGGCGCACAAGTGCCTTCCAAATTACTTGTCCACTTCTCGAGGGATAACGGCTTTGCCCAGATAAACCTGTTGCATCTCCTCCCTCCAAATCTGCAAGCATTACAATCACATCATTTAGTTCTTACACTCCTAGGCTCAAGTTTGGTGCGGAATTATTTGCATAACATTAGAGTAATTGAGAAATCCAATACCGTATGAAAAGGGAGAACAATAAACAGGTGGGGGGGGGGGGGGAGTTGGGGTTTTCCAGCTTTCATTATAACCAAGCACCTGCCAGTCCTCCAAAATGGAGGGTGGTCTTGGTGGGCATAACAAAAAGGCATTAACAAAGACACACGAGACGTATCAAAATCATACCGCTTGACGGAATTCCAGACGAATATGAGGCACATTAGTTTTGCGAATGTCATTTCCATCTGGTCCTCTCTTGTAGTACTCTTTCCCAATCCAATGTGACTGAAACAGAAACCTAATTGGTCAGAGGACAACTATAGGCAGGTGACAAAGCATCTCCATGTAATACAATCTTTTCTAAAGATTTTAGAACTAAAACTAAATTCGGCTAAGTTGATTACACGGTTTAACTGAAAACTTATTGAATGATCAGGATATTTGGGAACAGAAAATAGCAGAAAATTCTCCTACTAGAACAGAACCTCAATGAACTACAGTTCTAGATATGAGGTGGTTAATTTTCCATACGTACACACGCAGTGTGTCCACAACAGTAGAACAGAAATCAAATTGATAGTATTGCGAGGTTATGGACATCACATTATCTGTGTAGCCATCAGTATCAAAGATGTCACAAGTTAGTAAATCTCATAATCAAATGAAGACAGAAGACTAATTGCCCACTGCCCACAGATTATCCTGATCCTGCAAAAAAATTCAAAATAATGGACAAGTACCCCATGCAGAAGGCACACACAGTATCAGTTTTGGCACCTGCCACCCCCCTCTTTATCATTCATGTAAGAAGGGAGCAGCAAGAGATCTCCATAGTTTCCTAAACTATTAGCATGTCCTCTCAAGTCAAGGTAAAAGCAATTACCTTCAGGGCATGCGAGAAACCCGATTGGGAGACTGAATTACGGGCAATCTCACATAGATCACACGAACTGAGCTTCCACACCTGCAATGAAAGGCCATGAACATATTTGAGCCAGTGTAAGTACGTTGGAACCAAAATACATATGCACAAATGAGAGAGAGAGAGAGAGAGAGAGAGAGAGAGAGCTCACTGAAGCTGCTATGCTATATTCTTCAACCAAGGGTTCTTTTGTTAAGTGGATTTGCAGTGGATCATCAGTAGAAAGAGAAACATTGAGACCCCGCAAAAAAAATATAGGAAATGGATTTCGATGATAGTCCAAAAATAAGGAGTTGTTACTCAGTGGAGACATAGCCAGACCAATCTGATAACCAACAAGAAGTCTTAATCAAACGAGCAGAGAAAGTAACCAAATAATAAACATCAATCCAAAATATATTCCACCTGTGCTAGATAATAAAGATACTGAAGTACAGGCGATTTTCTCAAATTGATTCCATGTGCAATATTATGAGCTGTAAGAAAGGTTGCAGCAAGGTGGTCGATGTCACCAGCCTGGAAATATTACAATACGTGAGGCAATGAAACAACTGACATTTGCATAAAAGTACAATAAATGTATGATAAATACCTCCCCAGAATGTGGACGGAATTTTATCATCGTCATGCCTTTTGATTCACGAAGCTGAAAATTGTAACATCTAAGAGATCAGATTCAATGCATCAAAATCCAGGCACAGGCATCAAGAAACTATTCACTTGTCAGAATTAGAAAAGGCACTACAACCAACAAGGAAACCAAGCTATTTATCAAGTCATACTCTAAAAACATTGTTAAAGCTTATTGTCAACAAGACTCAGTGCTGCTGTCTAGTTTTTCATTAAGGAAGGGAAAGATGGAACCTTACTCATCAAAAGAGGGGAAAAAAAGAAAAGAAAAGAAAAGAACAGAACAGTTAACACTATGATTCTGAAACAGAACACTCAAAAGTAGCAATATAATACCTCGAATTATAACATTAACTAGTTCTTTTGGAGAATATGCCCAAATGTAGCTTGGGCTTCTCTTGGGTTGTTACAGTTAAAAGTCAGGTTATCAACCTCGGGAAGTGCACAGAAATTGGTAAAAATACACAATTGCAGCAATCTTGCCATCTACATGGGTCATAATTTTAGAATTTACTAATGTCGGGTTTCTTGTTTTCTTCTGTTTCTTTGAGCTTGGTAGCCAGCTGTATAGGCTGTTTCTACATTGGTTTTGTCTTCAGGGTAATGCCCTATGGCTTGGTCATTTTTTCTTTTTTGCTTGCTTACCCAAAAAGGAAGCTACCAACCAATGACAGGAGCAATAAGCAATGACATTCAAAGCTAAGGACAAGTAAGCCCTGCTGCTATTGCAACTAAGTGTGTCTCAATATGTTTTTTTTTTTCCCCCTATCTTCTGATGATGAATGCAGATTCCCAAGTTATAAGGAGGAAGGAACACTCCAGTCAATCACCACAACTAAGAAAATATGTACAAGGTAAGATAATATCCCTTCCTGATCCCCAAGTTACATCATTATCTTTCTAGAGAATAAGAAAGAAGGGAGGGTAGGGGAAAGTCTTAAGCAACCCAAATCAGAAGCGTAAGAAGTTTTAAGATTGATTGTAATGGTAGAATACATACCTTATTAAGTGTGTAGAGGTTAGCATAACAGTAATAGGCATAGTATGAAAATGCCGGATTGAACACATTGGTCCACTGAGCTGGTGTTGGCATGTGTTTTGTAGGCCGTCTTTCAGGCTTACTTTCATCATCAACCAAATCCAATCCAACAACCTGAACAAGCAAACATGACAAACCAGACATCTTAGCAGTTAAATCTTAGACCTAAAATATTTTTAAAAAAAATTTAAAAAACAACCTTAAACCAAGCACAACATGATTTTCTCCAAAAAAATAAAAAAATTATTTTTATTGGTAAACGACACTCCAAAATTTTAAAAAATTAACTAATCAAAGCTTTGTAATCCAAATTACTTAATGCATGCCTGTGTGTGTTTTTACATCAAATTCTTGTAGTTTCTTTTTTTTTTTCGGCTTGGGTGAATCCTTCGTAACAACAGCATCTTCACTTTTAACACCCAAGATTCTACTAAGAAAGAATTCATATTAGGGCTGCGAGTGTGGGGGGGGGGGGGGAGGATCCCTACAATACGCTTCCTCATAGTAAAAGTCTATAATCAACCTCACTAACACTCTCGTTGCGATGTGCCAAATAAATCCGAAAATCAAGGTAAACTGAATTTGAAGATCAAGAGTGATGAGCTTAGAAACTTATTTTTTCAATACTTTACTCCATTGGTCAATTTAATTGATTTTCATGGCATGAACTTTCATGAATTCCTTGTATGACTAAACTAGACCGCTTGGGCATTACTCTTGTATATGACATGCACGCTTGGGCTCTTGCCTCCTCTTTTGATCAATAAAATTTTCTTTACTGATAAAAAAAAAAATACAGGAAGAGCCGAAGAGGTTTAAGTAAGTTCTGAGAAAATAAAGTTTCATGCAATTAAATTTTTGTTTAGCCCAGTTTCAGAGCATTACAAACTAGTACATTTTTTTTTTCGACCATATTTTCAAGGACTTGAGAACAGGCCTTTGGTGATTACATAGACCATTAATAGAATAAATGTCAACATTTGCAAGAAATGCTCAGATGCAGTTTTTCAATATATTACGAACAAAAGACAACTGTTGAACCTCTTATGAAAATGAGAAGATTTAGAAACATGAGACAGCATACCTGTTTCAAGAAAACATGCAACTGAGGATGTGAATCTGGATCCACTGTAACCTCAAATAGCGGAATAAAGATATTGTCAAGAATGTTTTGAAAAGACGTCACAATTCCCATTTCCTTGTACACATTGTACAATCGTGGGAGCTGAAAAGACAAAAAGAATTGCACTGTGGTAACTTAAGATATATATTGACCAGATTCAATGTTTTTCTTCTACAAAAGAGCCCCGAAGTGGAGGAGGACAGCTGCCAAAACTGTACAATCAACGCACCTTTCATACAGATGCTATAAACTTTAAAAATGAGAATATAAGCAAAAATTAGGCACGATATATTTGTAACGTGATTGCAAGCAAAACATCTTAAATTTCCATTTCACCCAATATAATATATATATATATATTTGTTCTTTAATAAACTTCGTTCAATAAAATTTCATTCTACTTATCAAAAATTTGTTCTTTAATATACGACACATTCTTATGCGTACCTGAATCAACCAAACGACATTCTCACTATACAATTCATTATTCACTATCCAACTTGCCATTTGATCCCACTCACTTTGCTTCCTTCCATATATTGATATTCTGTACTCAGCCATCTGCAGCAAGGAAATGGTTCCTCAGAAATCAATGTAGTGTTAATTATAAAAAAAAAAAAAAAAAAGTGTATTAACAAGGATCCCTCCTGAAAGGCAATGAACATTCTTAAAGCCCAAAGAACAATGATTATCCGATTCTAGAATATTTCTACATGAGTAATGATACCCACACAACACATTTCACAACTATGTTTTAAGATGGGGGTATTTTTGTAAAATGGTGTTACTTTTATAAGTTATTTTACAAAAATACCCCTCATTTAAAGCATAGTTGTGTAAAGTGTTATGAAAAATGTTGTGTAAATCAATTTCCTTTCTACAACTACATGTCAGAGATGCTATGATGTTCAACCGCCAAAACAATGTTTTCTTTTTTGTGCATAGAAACAACCGCCATAAGAATGTAAAAGATAACTACAATATTCATATCATGAGAACTGATGGAAATGGAAATGTTCAACAGCTTGCACAACTCTTACCCATTGAATGAAAACCACTAGCAAGTATGTCAATACAAAATTTTACAAAAACAGGCTGCAGAAAATTGTTGTGACAATTGATTCGACTTAATTTATTAGCATTGAAAAAGAAAACTATTTCATAATCTGTTACATGCCCACATAATTCACAAAACATTCAGAGACTCAAAAGGCTTGAAGAACTAAACTGTACCCAGCAAGCATGTCACAATGCACCAGACTCTTGTGGGAAAAAAAAAAAAGTTAACATGGAAGTTCAAAATATTTTCATATTAAAGATTAGACTACCTAGACTACCTCAATATGCCTTTCAAAAGGGGGGAAATGAAGAGCTGCACACCAAACTATTGAATAACATATATTATAGGAATTAGCAACAGCATGCTATTAGGAATATATATTATGAACTTAGATTCTATTCTCAGCAATCGTTACCCCTTAGCTGTAGCATTGCATTTCAATTACCCGATCCCTGCTAGATGCCATAGCATCAAGTAATGACAAAAAACCCAAATCGGAAAGCAAATGACGGGACAAGAAGGAAGCACCTGATATTTACTCGCAGAAAGATCAGCAAATACTTGCTTTGTCAGCTCAGCAAGGAAACGGCCTATTCAATAAAAGAAGACAAGAATTCAAAGATTGGCAGCTCAATTAAGTAAGGACAATATGTTCCATTATAAAAAATAATCACAGATCAGGAAAGAGAGAATCATCAAAACTTCTTGGATAAACTGAAATTCCCAACAACACACAAACTCTTAAATAAAATAGTTTTATATGTCCATTCATTTATACCTTTCTACTGCCAGAATAAAAACAAGAATTACAAGATGAATAAGTTCCAGTACGAAGAAATCGGTGATTTGCTCACTTTGGGGTCCTAAAACTCTTTTTTTTTTTTTTTTATAAGTAATAAGGTATTTTATTTATCAAAGAGTAGGCATATCCCCGGTACACTGGAAGTATACATGTGAATACACCTAATTAGGAACTAAAAACAGTTACAAGGAAATCATGGAAGCTGAGACCATGCAAATCTAAAGCAATGGCCCACATAAAAAGAGTCTTCCACATAAAAATCCTAAATTCTTCTGAGGAACGTTCATGATCCTCAAAAAGTCTATCATTTCTTTCACACCAAATGCACCAAAGAAGATGCTCTTGATCAGCACATTTATCAATTAAGGTGAAGATGCTTTTAGTTAAGCCCACTATCCTTAACAAAGTGCACAATCCACCAAATTATACATGGTAACTTTTTACAGTTCCAAAGAGATAACTGGCCTGCAGCAAGAGAATACGGACAGGAGCAACATGTATAGTAACTAAGAAAGACCAGCAGAAAATACCTTGGATAAGATTATCTTGCTTAAGGAAAATCTCCCTGAGCCTACTTTGACCACAGGGGTTGTACTTCAGATTAAACTTATCAAAGCGATGAAAAGTACTCTTGTCTGCATGAACATCCAAAAGGTCAACATTCAGATCATACCTGTTCAAACAAATGTGAAGAGAGATCACACACTGATTTTTTAAATAAATAAGTTTAATCACACATAATTATAACAGAATTCAAACATATTTTCTTCTCTGTCGGGGGAAAGCACAAGAAAGTTTCATTACCCAGTTAGGTCCAAGCTCTCAAATACTTCTTTCAAAGTCAGATACGTCCCATCTCGAAATATCACAACCTGAGTAAAAGTACAAGAAATTCAGTGCTTTGGAGAAAACAAATGCATACCCTTTTTCCAAAACAAAAATAACATTAGTCAACATTGATCACCAAGTGAACATGAAGTTAATTGATTCAACAAGTTCCACTGCTCACATGAAAGATATTGGTTTTAGAAAGGGACAAGTGTACTTAGTGTCAACCATAAAAGGAATCGCCAGACAAGCAATTGACAACATTTTTTTTTTTATGACGGGGAAACCACCCCACGGCAAAGCCCTTAGGACTCAACCATGTAACCTAAACCCCTGAGGAGACTAGCACAGCAACCCACTGCCATGGCCTCCCACTTAATCGCAGTTCGAGGAATCGAACCTGTGACATGGGGCTTATGCACACAAGTTCGACCTTACCACTTGGGCTACCCACGGGTGGGTGTTGACAACATATTAGCAGAAAAATCCATATCATTACCTCATCAGGCTCTTTCCTCAGCTTTGACTTTATAAATCTCAAAAGATGTTTCTGGTTCATGCATGCAGAGTGATGAACATGTGTATCAACTTTCCTGACATTGTAGAAGTCACGATGTGGGGCGGTTTTTTGAGCAAGAAATTCTCTATCCGCATTAAGCATCAAATGAAGATTGAATTTCTGAATGGTGAATGGGTACACAAATAAGCACAATGCCGAATTATAATTATTATTAATGAGAAAAGAACAATATCATGCATCTTAATCACAAATAATCTCAACAGAAAAATATGTACTTGTTCGAGAAGATTCAACCGATGATGACATAGTGTTCTAATATTCCCTGCTGCAATAACCCGAAGTATGTGATGCAGATCAGTGAAAAAGGTTGTTGCGTCTGCAACAGGGAAAAGCTCTTCGTTTGCGTCTGCAACAGGGAACAGGTGAACATGCATAAATGTTGTAGTAGATGAACATGTCAATAACAATTAGAAAAAGAAGTCCATCAATCAAATCTCTTAGATTCTTACAATCTTTATTTGCATAGACATGAACAACTCCATCTTGCATCTCAAAGTAATGCTGCATAAATATTGGAACATGTTAATGAAAAAATGGAATATGAGTGACAAACCAAAGTGCAATTCTTATGAAAAGTGAACTCACATCAGACTTTCCCTCAGAAGTATAAGAGAATGGCTCAGGATTAGGCTTTGGAGTACTGGGATCAGATATAACTTCTTTCTCCCATGGAGCCACTGCTTCCCTGAATACATATCTTTTTCGCAATTCAAGGCATTCTTGAAGAACTACATATGCCTCCACTTCATCAGGCGATGGCACCTCTGGTAAAATATACAGATTTTAGAAAATAATAATCCACTGCGTGCAAATCATCAATTTTAATTGGAAACATTGGAATTGGCAAAGCTTAGAAGTAAACCATTTTGAAAAAGAGTCACTACAGATCAACTAATAGAAGTACTTGCCTCAAAATATTAAACATTAACTATCAGTGGAAGGTAAGGTCAAGAAAGAAATGAACTTTAAAGAAAGATAATGGGTAGTCAATACCGGTAGGTGATATTTTAAGTCGGGCAAAATTTTCTTGCTCCGGCTCTTTCCTCAAAATATCAGCTGCAATTGGGTCAGGCTGAACGCCATGCAGGTCACCAGATACACTATGGGATCGAATCATACTGGATGCAGCAATAGGCAATTGCTCTACATTTGCTTTAATGTGGTCTGGTAAATTTTCATATAGGGTTTTACACTCTGGCCCCTGCACAAAAGAGGTAAGAAAGCAACCCTTCAGCTTCTTGATGAAGTTTTCATTTAGAAAAGGAACGAATTCTTTGAAGAATGACCGAGACATAGGAAGGAAATATGCAGATTGAATACAATGAGATAAATGTGCTCTTTTTTCCAAGTTAAAATGTCCTCTTCTACGTGCATTAAAAACTCACAGCATTCCCATTCGTATGCAGATATGCAGTATCTAGTTTAGCAGTGTCAGTCATATTATCTTCATCATCAGAACCTTCAACACTCTCGAAGGCACTGGCACTTGCAACGGGGGACTTTGGAGAAGTTGGTCTGATAAGAGAACTAGTTCTCTTGGTTGCACTTGCATGCCCAGGAGATTTCCCTGATGCAAAAAATTTATATAGTTAGTCAGCAACAAAGGAATCAACATCAAATCCAACCTCTTTCCTCCCCCCCCCCCCCCCCAAAAAAAAAAAAAAAACTAAAGGGAGAGAGAAGACAACCTAGAAGAAAGGAAACACATTGAAGACTATGTTTACTTTCCAAGGACCAGAGAAGTTTGTGTGGCTAAATTTATCATTCATAGAAAAGGAAAAGATCTTTGAAATTTATGATTCCTAGGAGAGATCAATTACATTCTACCTAAACAGTGGTTTCATTTAAACATCGTTGTTGCCTTTCTTCCTCAACTGGCGATCTCCCTTTCAAGTTCTATTTTGTAATGTCTTTTTTAAGATTAAAGGCTTTGATCTTTTTTAACAGTAAGGAAAAGAGAAAATTACGAGATGGTGGTATTTGAAGTGAATGCAATTAATCTAGTAGTAGGCAGGCTGTTGGTTGACAAAAAATAAAGAAAGTTGTTGAAGATAGACTAACTCGCTAACCAATAAGTAGGATGAATCCCATAAATTGACGTTCCCAGAAAGTGTTGGGTTGCTAAAATTGCCAAACTAAATTTCAAATTAGACAACCTTATTATGAACACAAGTTGTCTGCAGTTACTAACAAATTAATATAACCGTTCAACTGCTAAGTCCCATGACACGACAGCAGAAAAGATTACATGAGAGTTTGTGTATAAAAAGATGGAAACTTGAGACTGGAACAACAAGAGCATTGCATCAGAGGGAACTAGCAGAGAGAAAGACAATTGCTTTATTTCATATCCAATCAAAATTCTTTTTTTATAGGCAAAATAATATGTTATTGATGAAGTACATAGGCAAAGCCCAAGTACACTGGAAGATTACATGGATGCAATCAAAATTACTGCTCAAAACAAATATCCAATCAAAACCTTAAACCAACGCAAAAAGGAAAAGAATATAAATGAAGTGTTTCTGTTTTGAAATATGCAGTGTAATATGTCTAACCAAATGGTGAAAAAGTTTTTTTCTTCACTACTTGAATTCATACACAATAAGGGTTTTAGACTAGCAAAGCCACGATAAGTTTCTTATACACATGGAAAACTAGGCCTCAACATTTAAAGGTTTCTCATGAAACACGGTACGCATTCCAATCCCCCAATAACCAGCTAAAGTCCCATCCCAGTTTTCCACAAGCACAGGCACTGTGATGTTTAGCGATCTTATAAAACGACTCTCCCGTTAACTATTACAGTTGTTAAATTTGTTAAGGATGAAATATATCAAATTCACGATCTTCATAAAATTTCATCTCCCGCACGAGTATAAACGTCAATCGCGCCCTGGTTTCCAAAATGAATCCATCAAACATTACTATTCCGAATCTTCTGATCCATACTACTCTCAAGTAGCAGGAAAAAATCCATATAAAGCATATAGGAGCCTTTATCCAATTTATAACTATGAGTACAGAAGAAAGCGCTATTCACTCGTTAATACTCCTTAAATTCATTTTCCAATAAGACGCACTATAATTGTAATTCTCAAAAGCATGACGACAATATTTCCAGATTTTCTAATCCAAAGTTCATGATCACTCTCCTGGAGAGAAATCCGAGAGAGCCATACCTTCGGGAAGAGTATGCAGTCTCGGCAACCCGGCCGGAATCCCGTCCACGTGGAGATGCCCGTTGCGCCTCTCCTCGCTGCCGTCGATTCCGACGGAGATCGCCGTGACGTCCGGCAGAGAAGCCGAGCCGCGCCGGTAATAGCCGTTCCCCTTCCGACGTGAGTGGGCCCGCCGCTTCTTCAGGTGCTGCGGCGACTCGATGTCCGAGTTCTCATCCCTCTCTCTCTCCACTGTCTTGGCGAACTCCAGCAACTGATTTAGGGTTTTTCGGTGCATATAGTAAGCCGAAACGGCGACGACCGACGCTCCCACCAGAGCGGCCACGGCCAAATGCAGCGCATACGCGTCCATTAACTAGAAACTTAGACTTCCTCCCCCCTTACAAACTCGTAGAAAAGGAAATGATTGTTTCAGTTGGTACAGAGATAGCAAGATAGAAACCCTACTGAGGAGTGCCGCAGGTGAGAGCAGAGAAGAAGAACCTCAGTTTTATTTTTTAATCGGAGTATCTGAGCCTTCCCTCACTATTTATAGCCACAGAAAGCGACGACAACGAGCACATTCTCTCCCTATCTCTGTTTTTTTGCTCCACTTTCGGACTCATTGAAAGTGGTTTGCTTTGTATTATCGCCGCTTTTTCTTTTACACGGTTTTACTATGGATTGTTATTATTTTTTTATTATCAAGACTTTAGAGCAACTCTTTCTCTTTGTCGTATATATAATACATTATTATTTAAAGAAATGCTACAAAAAGATTATATATTACACACTTATATTTAATTAATATATAATTTATTATTTTTATCCTTCTATTTATTTAAACATACATTTAAATAATAAGATAAAAATGATAAATTACATGTTGATTAGATAGAAAATAAAAAAAGACTTTAGAGCAACTATCTGTATGTCTTACGAAACTCTTTTATCTGCAAGTCGGTGAGAATTTACATTTCACATGTCACAAATTTTGATTTGTAAGACATCTAATTTGTATTAGAAGGTTAAAAACAAAATCTCTTGTGAATCAGTGTTTGTGATATGAAAAAATTTTCTCATCAGACATTATTTACTATCTCACATTTTATGAAAAATATTTTCATATTTTATGGAAAAAAAAAATTATAAGTATAGAACGTGAAAATAAATAGTAATTGATAATTTGAATTCCTCTTGTTATATGTGCAGTGTTGAAAGTGTATCTCTCTTACCAACTTACAAATAGAAGAGTTTTTATTACTTAGATTTGAATGTAAATACACCTCTTTTGTGGGCAATTAAAAAAAGATAAAATAGTTTATTAATTAATGTTGATTTTTATAAAGAAAGTAACCGGATTCTAAAAAGGTCCTCCCACCCTTTTTCCTTTTTATAAAAATTAGATTTATGTTTGTAATTCAATTATTTAATGAGTGGGGTAGGAGGTGATAGTGGAGGGGTACGGACCTTGTTGTTGTTTGTCGGGTATGGAGTGCAGTGGGCCAGGCCTCGTAGGAAGAAGATGGGAATCGTGTTAATTTGGTTGTGGAGTGTGAGTCATTACCGTTATCGATACGTATATATACGCGTACGCCATGTATGCCAGCTAGCTACTCAGCACACACGTGTTTAAGCAAAAAATAGGGAATATTACCCGCAGATAAATCGGATTTGGGCCTTTCACATTTGTCGCATGTATTCCACGAGGGTTTGTCGCTTGAGTAATGTCATGTACCATCATAAAATATATAAGTATTGTATAATTATTTTTAAAAAAAGTGAAGTTTATTATTAAAAAATTAATTTTTTTTTACTTGTGTCTCATATTTATTTACTTATTTCAAAATGATTGTACGACGCTTACGCACTCACAACTATAAATATTATTTCTCTTGTCACTTTGTCCCCGTCCACCTCTGGACTCTTTAAGATGCCTGGCCGTCTTTTTGGTCATAAAGATTTGAAGATTTCAGAGAGGGTTGAGTTAAAATCACGTGAGAGTTGAATAAAATATTATTAAAATATTATTTTTATTTTAAAATTTGAAAATTTTAAATTGTTTATTATATTTTATTTAAAAATTTTGAAATATTATAATGATCAAATGAAATAAGATGAGTTGAAATCAACTCATTATCCAAGTAAATATGATTTATAACACGGGCAAGTCTATTTTACATAAAACAATTTAAAAAATAAAAATATATACATACAATTCTTTTCAAATTCTTTATATAATTTTATTTTAAATGATGAATGTTTATGTAAAATAATTTCAAAAGTAACATCGTTCTACAAAAATATTTTCAATATAAAATATAGTTATAAAAATAATTATAAGTATATTATTACTCTTTGAAAAAATCTTAACAGTTGAATTTTAAAAGCGTACTCTATATTTTGACATGTAAATACACTATTTTTCTCAAAGTCTTTATAATCATTAAAAAATCAAAACATTAATATTTTTTGTTGTGCATGGCCTATTGTTGACCATTAATCGAGTGATGCAACACTACCACGTCTAGGGTTGTAATCGAGCCAAATTAGCTTTTAGATTGTCGAACTTGGCACGACTTAACAAACTCAAGCTCAAGTTCGATATTTTTATCTAATCTTTATTCGAATTCAATTCGGTGAGTTAAGTTGTTAACTCCAGCTCAAACTCAATCAAAAAATGAGCTCAAGTCAAATCGAGCTGATCCGAAATTATTTATTTTTTAGTTTTTTAATAAGATTTAATAATTAATAAATTAGATAGATAAAAAAATAAAAAATTTAAATTTAGTGACATTTTTACAACTAACAAGTAAACCTTTTATTGAATTAGAAAATTGTAAAAATTTATAAATAATTAATATGTAACTAGTTGAAATTTATCCAAAATAACCATACATTGTATGCCTAATAGATAAATTACCAATACATATTAATAA
Source organism: Juglans cinerea (assembly GCA_961763995.1). Lineage (NCBI taxonomy): Eukaryota > Viridiplantae > Streptophyta > Magnoliopsida > Fagales > Juglandaceae > Juglans > Juglans cinerea. The sequence continues at coordinate 2,164,120 of CAUIVZ010000008.1, read as the reverse complement.
TTTAATAGTATATATCAACATTTCATATATGATTCATACGTACTAGTATATGAAATTATTAAATCTTATAGACTAAGTATTGTACAATTATAAAACAAATATGAAGTATGTTCAATATATAGGTATAAGTAATATTAGGTTACATACTATATATTTAATTACAAAAGGTGTTATGCTTATATTATTAACCACTATATATATATGTATATACATACATTTATCAATGTATGAATGAGTTTTAATCGAATCAAGCTAATGAGTCGACTCGAGTATAAACGAATGGGCCTTAACGAACTTTAGCCGAGATAGTCAGATTTAGTCGGGTACGTATCATTCACAAATTGAGCGGGTATCTGCTGTCACAGGCGGGCCTTTTTTTTCACGAGTCGAGTTCAATTCAAATTTAACCGAGTGAGTATCGAGCGAGCTATCGAACAAACTGATTCATTTACGGCCCTAACCACAGTAACCTGAACACCAAGCATTTTTATGCTCGTTAATAGTTATGATGACGGTTCCATATCAATAAAGTGTTAGATGTATCAATAAACAAGCAGCTTGTAAATAAATCTTTTATGAGAATTGGTATTTGCAATCTTCTGATGTTTAAGTTTCGCATACTCCCTTTGAAAAAAGTTGATAAATTTGTAATACACATAAAAAAAATTATTTTTAATAGTAGACTCCAATTTTTTTTAAAATGAATGTACGAGACTTGTATACCTAAGATTATATTTAGCATTACTCATCATTTATTAACTTTAGCTAAATAATAAACCTTGACTTAAAAGGGCTCGGAAAATGATCATATTTATTTCAAGCAAAACATATAGTATTCATTTGGTGTAAAGTTTATATTGTTTGTGACTAAAACATGAAAATCCCATCTTTCTTTACAGCAAATGAATCTCATCCTTTTTAATTCAAATGGAGAAGAATCTATTCTACCTCTAATATTTTCTTAACAGAGTGCATTCCCTATGTATCTTCCCATTTTTAATATAGTTAATTTATTTTTTTTAAAATGAAATAGACAACAAGAAAAAAACATATTGTACTGACTCGTATACAAATTTAGAACAAAATTATTTTTTATTTAATATATATTTAATTATCTTCCATCACATCAACTGATGTGTCATATAGAAACAAGAGAAACGTAGCGAATCACATAGATAAGCCCCCACCTGCCAGCGGACGGGCTTCTAACAGCATTTTTCATATATATATATAAATTCATAGAACGTGAGCAAATTAGCAAAATGCTTCCTCTGATTAATATAAGGGATAAGATGAAAGGAATACAGATACGAGTTAAGAATATTCGGTTGTACAGTGCCTACAAGTGGGGTGGGGTGGGGTGGGGTGGGGTGGGGGAATGTGGCATTTCTAATTTTAATATCCCATATGCTAATTAATTATACTCTCGATCGATCGGGAGACGATCTTGACCAAAAATGCATGCCCTGGGAAAGTGGGATCTGCATGCATGATGATGGACACGGCATTTAGATTCGAGCGTACGTAGCAAGTAATTAAGAGAATTTCCCGCAAAGATTAAGAGTAGGTTTGGGGGGTGGGATGAGAATTTTGTGTTTTGTTTTAAAGTTTAAAATATTAAGTTTTAATATTATTATTGTTTTGAGATTTGAAAAATGTGTATTGGGATTTGAAAAAGTTGAATTGTTTATTATATTTTATATGGGGATTTGAAAAATGTGTAATGATGAGATGAGATGAAATGAAAATTTTGTGTTTTGTTTTATGCCCCAAACCTGCCCTAAGCAATCTTTTTGAAAATAAGTGAACTGCATGCAGAATGGCGAACAGATCGAGAATAGATCGACCGGATATGCTTCCTTTCGTTTTCTTTGAGGTTTCAATTCGAGTAGTACTGCTGTTGCCTGTGCATGCATGCATGATTGCATGGTAATTCTTCTTTTACTTCAATTCATATTTGGTATGGCCGTGCGTATGGGGCTTTGGTGTGAACCCGGCCAGCTAATGTAACGCTCATGCATTATTATTACTTCGCCTTTTCATAATTTATTTCCCGTTAAAATATGGATAAAAATATAGTAGTTTTAATAAGAGTAATGTTATTTAAAGGCCTTTTTACACCACACATTATATATTCACATGGTATAAAAATAAACATGTTACATTTTACATTACAAGCCCCATTAAAACTTGCATGTACATTGAAGTTTTGAACCCTCCACTCGTTAAGAAATAAATTATAAATTATAGAACAACTTGCGCTAATTAATTGTGATTGTTTAATGAAGGGTACACGATATTAAAACTTGTTGCATGATAATTAAGAACTGTATCATATATAGTTCTTATCCAAATCTAAAGATTTCAAATTAAAGAATGATAGATATACAAGTAATATTACAATATTGATCATTGTTGTAATTCGTACAAAGTTTTTATATAGTATTCAATATTCAATAAATATTATAATTATTTTATAATGTGTTTATCTCTCATTCAAACTCTCAAATTCTCCAAAAGGCATTTACGAATCTTTGGAAAATTTGGAGCGTCGTCTTAATATATACTTATCACAAGAAAAGCCTGCAGACGACACAGATCGAGCGAGCTAGCTAGTTACCAGCTTGGGCATGCAGTCGTGGCTAGCTAGCTGAGAAATAAATAAGAGTAATTCTACATACAACCGTGAAGTGCGTAACCGCTGCGTAATCGCTTTGAAAAAGAGTGGGGTCCACTATTAAAAAATTATTTTTTTTCATGTGGGTCCCATGTTTTATTCATTTTTTTCAAAGCGATTACGTGGCGATTACGCAATTCACGGTTGTAAGTATCTTTTCTCAATAAATAATATGGCTGAAAGATGCATGGCATTTGGAATATTGTTGCGACAAATTAACATGCATGCATGGGAGATTATTTTGACTCATTTGGAACAAAAAAATAATAGTCCACGTACAAAAATTTAAGACACGTGATGTGTTATCCACTTAACATTGTCCATTCGGATTAACCCTCTAGTGCTTTGGGATTTTATGGCCTAACCGGAAAAAAAAAAGTGACAAGAATATGACAAGATTTAATTTATTGTTGATATCGATTCTAAAGCATATCATGCGCGTGTGTATAATATAATATGTGACATTTAAATTAGTAAGTACGATTGAGAGAGAAATAAAGAAATAGCTTAATCTGAATTAATAGCTGCTGATTTGGCCTGATCTTGGGTTTTTCGTCGTGTATGTAGTGATCATACACATATACGTACGTAGAACGAAATGATCAAGTACTTCTTCAACTAGTACGTACGTATTTAACGGTACGTATGTTGAGACATATATATATATATATATATATATATATATATATATATATATATATATAGCCACAGATAGATAAACCTCCGTCGTTGATCTTGGATTTGGTCACAACCAATTAATTAATTATTTCGTGATATGATCATGTATATTTTAAGTGACTATATATATACATATACCATGTAAATAAGAACTGGCGGTTGATAAATTATATAGATAAATTAGGTACATAGATTAAATAAAATTTCAGAATTGATTTTTGTGAAGCCTCGTAAAAAGAAAAGTAAGACCTACTTAAAAGAAGAAAAGAAGTATGAATAAATATAGATAGAAGTCACTATTGAGAGCATCTATTTTGCACACATGATGTGGCATCATCTAGACCACACATCTCCTCAAGTGAGTATTGAGAAAAATCAATTAGAAACAATCACTCAGTGAGTATAAAGTGTGCACTGCTACAATGATTTCTCTCTAACATTACTCAAACTTTCGGAAGGTGAGTCTCTCGATCGTACGCGTATCCATCCCAATGATCCTAATTATACCGGTAAATGCCATACAAGTTGGTGACCAAACACGGTACATGCATGAGTACGTCATGAGCTTTCTCCCCATTGCATGGGCCACTCCGTATTTATCCTGCAAACATGTGGGCTAACAAATTGTACCTGCAAAACGCACAAGTATCAGTACTACACCATCTGAGATAAATGGTCAACCGAATCAATTGGCTGAGATGATGCCACCCACTTTAATTAAAATTGCTAATCGGCCTAGACAGCTGTTTCTGATGCAGTACTACGCCTTATAATTTGAGAGCTTCTCTTTTCTACATTCAAAATCTCCGCCTTATCAGGTATCAATCCAGCTAGCTATATTCTATACTGTCTGCATGCAAAACAATATTTTAATTAAGGTGCATGGTCTTGTTTTTCCATTCTACTTTATATATTTACATTCTTTCACTCATTGCCTGCCAAATGTCACGTTAAGACATAATTAATACAATTAAGAGAATAGTTAAAAGGATACTAAGGCCTGATTGTTTTCTTGCATATGAGATGATATGAGATTAAAGTTAAAAAATTAAATAAAATATTGTTAGAATACATATATTTTTTAGAATTTGAAAATGTAGAATTGTTTATTTTATTTTATGTGAAAATCTGAGAAAATTATAATAATTAGATGAGATGAATTGTAAAAATAAACGAAGCCTAAATGTCTAAAGAGACTTTGATGCATGCATCTTATATATGCTTGCGTGATTCCTTACAACAAGACCGAAAATTCTAACATAAAAGATGGATTTTCTGCCAGATAATTCTAGCATCTGCCACCAACCTCAGTCCTGATCATCTTATTTTATTGGGAAAAACCTAACCAAAATTCCTCTCTTAGATCAATATGATCTGTGATTTTCCTGACATTGATGTTAGTGATTGATAAGAGCCTTTAGGCTTGTGATTTCAGGAATCTCATTCCCAGCTTGAAGCATATAATATGGGAATCAGATTTCACTATTTCAGCAGCAGCAGCATCAGAGCTTGTAATTACAAAAGCAGGAGAAGTGGGCAAAGGAGGGAATATATTGGTAGCTGCAGTAGTACTGGGTGGAGCATCTTGCTTACATTGGCAAAAGTTCCCAAATGACAGGCCCCCACTCCCCCTCCTAGGTTTAAGAGCCTGCCCATACCCAGTATTGACATTTATGAAGTTACTATTCCTGGTAGTACTTGTAATGGTGGGTTCCAATATTTTAAGAGAATTAGGTCCTTTTGTTGGCTAACTCATATTTGAATAATTATATAATTTCCATTATTAGGGGATACCGTGGATCCAGAAAAAGCGGGTTATAGTGGAACGTGAACAACCTCTAATTCCAATGACAATGAAAATTCATCATGTCATCTTGCCAACAATATAATTCCGAAGAGAATATAAACCCTTATGGAACAAAATGTCCAACAATACAAAGGACGCCTACCCCTATTAGAAACGTGGTTGATCAGGTCGTGTAGGTCTTTCGGTTCTTGTTTTTTATTTTATTTTATTTTCGTTTTTATAGATAATTAAATAAAAATCGATGAGTGATGTTGGACAAGACCTTCATGTGGCCATTTATTAAGATTATTGCAAAATAATTGTGCCTTTAGATGTATTGGGATCAAAATTTTATCCATATCTATGACTCAAACACTTTTACATTCGAAGATAGATATACATACAATACATTATACAATGATGTTCACGTGCTACGTCTATTTCTCTCTAAATTATAAGAAATATTTAGGTAAAAAACTTGTAATAAATCTCAATCCAGGATTTTGGTCTCTAGATTTTTATCTTGCTTCAAACATTATAGCAGCCGAAACTCATTGTGCAACGCTTAACCCAGATATAAATTTTGGGTGTGTAAGATACGCGCACTTTTATTGAAAAAAAAAGTAAGTTTATAATTAACAGATAATCTTTTAGGCTTCGTTTGGTTCCTCAAATCCATCTTAATTCATAATTACAATTTTTTCAAATTTCAACACAAAATATAATAAACAATTCAACTTTTTCAAATCTCAAAATAATAATAATATTAAAAAATACTATTATAACAATATTTTATCATCTCAACTAAATTCAACTCAGTTCAACATTCAAACGCTGTCTTTAATATAAATCTCAAATTTACTTAATTTTTTAAAAAAGAAAACAAAATTTACAGACCTTAAAATTATAAATTTTTTCCTTTTAATATCCATCTCAATTCACGGACTTGAAATGGGTTCTTTTAAGTATGTGGTAGGCTAAGCATTGCTTGGACTCAACTCGATTAGCCCAACCAACTCTTTGCAACTTGTTAGGTTGGTTTCGAAGTTCCAGTGAAAGTATATGGTTCAAAGATGGGCCTTAACAGGAATTGACTGGCCTGCACGTTAGGACAAAGGATTTTATTTTGTTTTTATTTTAAGTGAAATAAATACTATCTATTTACAATAAAATCTAAGATATTTTAGGTTGACAATTGAAATAGATATCTCGTACTGTGTAGTGTGTAGTAAATAGACATGATATATTTCACTTGAATGAAGAGCATTTTTTCTCTGTTCATGGGGAATGGGTATGAATTTATTCGGGATGCACAAGGAGTGAATCTAAGGGAATTATTGCATGACAATATTTTTAACTATTCATCCATACCATATAAATTATATGAAGAGTAATTTTACATACAACCGTGAAGTATGTAACTGTCGTGTAATCGCTTTGAAAAATAGTGGGATCTATTATTAAAAAATTAATTTTTTTCATGTGAGTCCCATGTTTTATTCACTTTTTTTAAAACGATTACGCGTCGGTTGTATAATTCACTGTTGTAAATATTTTTTCTCTTATATGAATAGTGTTATATGTACTTACACTTTTATTTACAAGACTCGTTTTATTAGTTTTTTTTTTAAATTCAGATCTTAAATTTTAAATTTCATATTTTTAATATATCAATAATTGATATATGGACTAGTAAGTTTTTCTTATAAGTTTTTTTTAAATACATTTAACATTTTCCAAATTATATTGCTTAACATGTTGTACGTGATTTTACTGAATTAACCAGTGTGTGTTATGTCATCTTTGATTAGTACTATTTGATAATCCAAAAATTAGTTTAGGGTTATCTAAATGTAAGGACCAAATTAAAAATTACAAAATAATTAAGGGTTAAAACAAATAATGGTTGCCCTAAAACCAATTAGACTAAATGAGTCAGCTTAAAAAGCAAAAAAAAAATTAGACCAAATCATGGGTCACTAGAATATATCAAAGAACAGAGCCGGCTCAAAGGTAAGGTCAGGCCTAAGGGTGTAAACCGGTCGGTCAGATGATGGACCGAAAATAACCGGACCGGTAGTTATCGGTCTGGTCTGAACTATCGGTCCGATCCGATCCGGTCGGTCCATTAGGTTCGGCCTTTTTTTTTTGAATCAATTAATAAAAAAAAAATTATTTAAAATACTAAATTAAATTAAGTGACTTATTAATGTAGATTATGTAACAAATTCAATAAAAAAATATTTTATATGGTCAATAATAATAAATTAAATGAAAATTATATTATTAATTTATATAATTACTATATAATTAACTAATTGATATTATATATTAGTTAATTCATAGAATATTAACAAGTGTTAATAACATATTTAAAATTTTATATTGTTAATAGTGATAGGTTATATGAAGATATATATAAAATATTGTTAATTTATAAAATATTAACAAGTATTAATAACATATTTAAACTTTTATATTGTTAATTGTACAATTATTATATAATAATATATAGAATATATTCTTTATTTTTAATTTTTATTCTGTCGGTCTGGTCCGGTCTGGTTCGAGAAATCTCCACCTCGGGACTAGATCGAAGACCAAAATTTTTCTATTTACTAGACCGAAACTGACCATGCATTTGGTGCATTTGGTCGGTCCGGTTGGTTTCTCCAGTAGAAACTGACCGGACCAATCGGTTTACACCCCTATCGTACCATTGCCCAAGGCCCCCACCTTGTATGGAAGGCTCCTCGAATAAAACTGAACTTTTATTTGTATTTGGTGTTTTTGAGAAAAAATTATAAAAGCCATTAAATTAAACTAAAATCCAAATAAAGTACCATTCTCAATATTTTTTCATATTTTAATGTGTGCAAGGCCCAATACAAAATTTTATATCTAAATCAATGAATATTTATATTTTTAAATAATTTTCCTAAATTGAAACTTAAGAGAACATTTACAATGACACCTCATTTTAAATTATTATATCAAATAGAAAATCTTAAATAAATTCTTATTCTATTTAAAAAATTTAAAAAATATTTAAATAATCATTTATATTTTATTATATTATAAGTAAAAAAAATTAAAATTAAAATTTTGACCCCAATAATTTGTATTGGGCCGGTAAATGTAAAAACATTTTCCTGGATTTTTACCTGTTTGCAAAAGATTTCATGAGTTTTTAACTTCATGTATTAATAGTACTGCATGGTTTCCTAAGCCTTATAGCGAGAAGTCATTCTCTCTACAAACGTACAAGAGGATAGATTATAAAAAATATTAATTTTCATTTTTTATAATATCATTAGAGAACTGGCAATAACTCATCAAATTATAGCTCAATGGCAGTTTTGAGCTACAGTATTTTCATATATTTTTTTAAATTTGATTAGTCACTGTTACTCTTTCAAATATTATTTTATTGACTAAAATCGGCTCTCAACGCCTCTTTCTTCCCTTGTTTTTCAGCTCTCCCATTTTCCATTCTTTCTTTTTCTTTTCTTTTTCTCTCAAGCTCAATTGCACTCTCTCCTTTCTCTTTTTCAATAAACATATGGCTCGACAACTACCATGAGATTTTTTTTTTGAAATGGATGATTATATTTTAGAATTGTGACTTGATCTTCAACAATAGCATGTTGGAAATGTTAACTTTTTTGTGGGCTGACTAGATAGTGTGAGGTAATGTGGATTATAATTGTTACCCTCATTGAAGCCATGAGGAAGGTGGAGTACTACTTTTCTGCTGTACGTTCGATAACCCAGAGTTCAAAAAATTTATGATTTCAGTTTATAATCTCTATCATGTTGAAAAGAAAGAATTATTGAGGCTTGCTTCGAAATTAGTCCAGAGATGTTCTTTACATAAATATGCATTGTTTAAAGGAGAAAGCGATGGGAATTTAATGTCCAAATTTATTCAGGTTGGTTGGCTGTTGCTTGTATCACGACACTTTCATGATTCTCTTTCGTTGGGCTCTCTCTTTAATTTGGCCAACTGTGCTGTCTTCTGTTTAATTTTTTATTATTTATTGGTAGGATTTTTTTAGATAGTGTAATTGTAAAATATGAAAAAAAAAAAATATTATATTATTATTTTGATAAATCTAATGACTAATTCAATAGAAGTTATAGATAGGGAAGTTTTGAATTTATGAAAAATATGTACTTTTCATCAAATTCTAAAAATGGTTTTGATAAACCAATGCCATAATCTTTTCACATGCACCATGTCGGGATATAAAAAATAAATTAATTAATTAATTAAAAAAATCCAATCATGTGAAATTATGACTAAAAAAAGTTTAAAATATTAAAATAATAACTATTATTTGCTTTCAGATAAATGGACTTTATGCTCACCATTTAAAATTTGTGTTCTTTATACTTTTTCTTTTCATCACTTTAATCATCCCAATACAAATCGGTAATAATTTGTTAGAAAATGCAATGTCGACATCAATAATTGTGTGGCATGTGAAAAATAATAAGTAAAAATCATTTAAAAATAAAAGTAAATAAAAATAAAAATAATCTAAAAATAGAAAATAATGTAAGAACTAGTTTGGATATTGAGATATTTTTAAATCTTTCATTTTTAAACATCCCTCAAACACAAAATATTTTTCAATTTCAAATCTCCAACTTTTTCATTACTTAATCATTACAATTTTTCCAAACTTACAAATAAAATACAAAAAATAATACAATTTTTTCAAATTCCAAAATAAAAATTATATTAAAAAATTATATTCTAACAATTTTTTACTTTTATAATATTTTTGCTCAACTTTTTCTTTATCATTTCTCAAAATCTAATAAAATATCTTAATTTAAATTATTTTACTAATATTTACAAACTATTTATTACTATTTATTGATATTCTGATATATTGTAAATGTCCAAACCAGCCATAAGACGACTCAAGATGCCTAGAATTACTTGTATGCAAATCAGGCATCGCATAGGTCACGTTCAAGTATGGCATTGGCATATGTTAGTACGTGCTAGGTAAAAGTAAAACTTAGCTAATTGACGTAAACATCATATGTAATGGATTAGGCATAGTCATCTAACTTTGGTTATGAGCCATGATACTTCAACAAACCTGTTTGTGTACAGTAACTTATTCCTACATTTATTTATCTCATTTTTAGACCCTTAACTACAAAGTCTCTCTCCCGAAATAGAGACCTGCGAATCACCGGTGCTTTCTTAGGTCCATCAAACGTATACTGACTCTCCTTTGTTGAGCTTTCATCCCTATTTTGGCAACAAGGCCACCTCTGTTCCATGTTGCAGCTCCTTCGTCTGCACAAGATCTCCATCGACAGCAAGATCATGCTTATTAGCAAGATGTATAGGTTGTTGTTTTGTGCATAAACTATTATAGATAGCTGATAGTAAATTAACAAGATGTAAAAATTGTTATTGTACATTAACAAGATATATAGATTGTTGTTTTGTAGTCACCCATGGAGCAGGTTTCTGATTTGAGTAATGCTACATACAGTTGTGGAATGCGCAAACGCTGTGCAGTCGCTTTAAAAATAGTGATTAAAAAATTAATTTTTTTTCATGTGGGTCCCATATTTATCACTTTTTTCAAAGCGACTGCATGCCGCTTGCACACTCACGACTGCAAATATCATTTCTCTTCTGATTTTGATAACTTTTTTATGCTTTGTGCATGTTAATTGCATTAGAGCATTGGTAATGGTCTAGTCATTGTCAAGTTTAAAATTTGACTAAAAATTGAGGTTTTGGTTAAAACTAAAAGCATTAGAAAAGAATCCACATTTGACTATCCATCCAAAAAATCAAAATAATAATATAATATTAGATATTTTAATAATAATTTTTTATATATATTAATTAATAATTTAATTTTTATTTAAAATTATTATTTCCCAACTATTTTTTCCTCAACCTAATTATCCAATAGTAGCTATTGAGAATATTTTTCGAATAAAATATTATTTTGGAGATGAATAGCGACTGATCAAATTTGAAGAAAGTTGTAGATTTACTGTAGCTCAGAAGTGGAGCTTTAGAGTTTTGACTACTCTAATGTAGACCACTTTTGAGCTACTTAGTCAAAATTTGACTAGGCCATTGCCAATGCTCTTAGGTTGCTCGAGACATTTTGTACACTGTGGTGGACATGATTTTTAATTGTACTTATTTTGATGCTTTGTATTTGAAAATGAAGTTAATTTATTGTTAGATAGGTTATATATATTTTGATGTATAGATATTTAAAAATTATGAAAAAAAATAAAAAGTATTTACTTCAACAAATAAAAAATATGCATAAAAATAATAATAAAATGATAATATTTTATTATTATAGAGAGCAAGATGGTTAATCCTCCGTGAGTTTAATTTATGAGTGGGTAGCCAAAAGCTAAAAAGAGACGTATTAGCAAAATTTTGCCTAAAAATATAGCTAAACCAATGCTAATGTTATAAGGTTGGTGTGACCCAACAATTTTTATTTTCTAAGATTTCTTTAATTCTTTAAATTGTTTTATTTTTTAATTATTTTTTTTATATAGCCTATGCTCATTGTTACTAATTAGGCATGTTCACTCGACCCGAATAGGTTGAAAATTCTCAAATTTATTTCGGGCTGGAAGAAATATTTTCAACCCGAAAAGATCCAACCGAATTCCTGACTCCAATATTATTTCAAAAAAATAATTGATATTTTCAGTTCATTGTATTTTTATTTTTATTTTAATCAAGATTTAACGATATCATCGAGTTCGATGAGCCGGTAACTTTCGAAATATAATAAAAGTATGTATTTTCAGTTTGAGAAAACCTTAGCACCGGTCCATCCAATTTTACTCAATTAACAGCCCGCCAATAGTTAAGTGACACGTAGGCTTCCCACCACAACTATCATGGAGATGATGTGCATCTCAACCTCCACTCGTTTCTCCCTTTACAGATGAAAAGCTCGTTGCCGCTCCCTTTCATTTGCTTCCGTCTCTTTGCACCGCCACCCAAGAGCAAAGTCAATTCCTCCGCCACCATCTCAACCCCTTCACATCCCTCTTGCACGTCTGCCCCTTTGCACAGCTTCGTCCCCTTCGCACGGCTTCCGCCCCTTCGTCCCCTCTCGTATCCCTCTCGGCACGGCTTGTCCCTTCACTCTCCTTGGACCAGAACTAAGCTCGAAGACCCTTGATCTGGTGACCCACTTCCATCTCTCTCGAAGCCGATGACGAAGGATCGGTACCAATGACTACCGAAGAAGATGCAACCCTCGGAGCCTCTCTGGTATGCTATTTCCCAATAGCATACCAAAGAGGCTTAAGATACACTAATGTTTTAAGATACACTCAGATATATGTTTAATTTGGATGTGTCGACTGATTGATGAACTCCATTATGATTTATGACCTACAAGTCATAAATAGTTGTTGCGAGGGCTTTCATTGGTGTTGAAGACTTGACATGTACAATTTTTTTTTTATCACTGTCAAGTGTCTAAACATGCAGGATTAAGATTACATGTACCTATGGGTTGGGGATGAAAATTACATTGTTGTAAGCTACAACGATTTTGGGTGTCTTGGAAACTAGTGGTGTCCCAACACATAAATTTCATACCAATGAATGTCTCCAAAGGACCACTACTCGAAAAAGAAATCACATTGATTCCTCCATTCACATTCACTCCATCTTTCACATTCACATCACATTGAATGTCTACACTTTCAGCCTCAAGTTCATCACTATCAAAACAAGAAATTTGTTTCTTCATAACATTATAAATTCAGTAGTTATTCAAAATGGGGGTTTGAAGATTGAAGATGCTTAATTAATTTGTAGATTTGATGATTCAAAGAAATGATTATGCCCAACCAACCAGAAACCAACCAGAAATATATATGCCACTCATTAATTAAAAAAAAAACAATAGTTGGAATAGTCAAATTTCATTATAATAATAAAAAATAGAAAAAGATGATTGTAGATGGGAGGACTAATTTTAATGTTAGGGCAAGTGGATGAGGACAGTTTGATCAACCACCACATAAATCTAGCTATAAAGGCAAAGACCTTGACCTAGTCAGTTGAAATTTGAGTAGGAGAGATTTGATCATATTTTCAACATTCTCCATACACTAATTAAACATGCATTAGTAATTTAGTAATGGAAACCAATATTTTTTATAAAACAAGTTCAAGGTTTTGCATGGAGCCCATTGACTAACATAAGCAATTAGTTGATACTTTTGTACTATTTGGTACTTCTGTACGTTTCACATCCACTTGCAGTTGTAATTTGAATCGCAATTAAGTTTGTGTTGTAGCAATAAAAAATTTTCTCTCAAACATTATGTCAAACACTTTTCATGCAGTAGTAATCATTTATTTTCTTCTATGCAGTAGTACATGCATTATAATTGGTGTAATTTGTTTAAATTACTTTATCAAAAGGATTACTATTCAGTGAGATTTTTTGTGGGCATAGTTTCTGAAAAGAGAATACTTTAAAATGTCGATTGAATACTGGGAATGGTAAAAAATATCTAAGCAACACCAAGGTCAGCCATGAACAATAGTTAGTTGGCAACTAGGATGGTGGGCAACGGACCAGTGGCAGTAGAAATCAATGTGAAAGGGCAGCCGTGCGATAGGGATGCGAAGGGACAACCGTGTGAGACGGGAACGAGGGGACGAAGCCGTGCGAAGGCGCAACCATGCGAGAGGGATGCGAAAGGGCTGAGAGTGCGAGAGGAACTAGTGGCGGAAGAAATCTATGTGGGCGATGGTGGTGCAAAATCTGTGTGGGTGAGATAGTGGGAAACACCAAGGTAGGCAACGGACGGTCAGCGTCGGACTGAGATGGTGGCGGTGGAATTGATTTTGCTCTTGGGCGATGGTGCAAAGAGACGGAAGCAGACGAAAGGGAGGGATAGCAAGCTTTTCTGGTCGTGGGTGAAACCAACCTTTTCTGTAAATGATGTTATTTTGTGTGATTGAGACTATTGTGACTATTGTGTGATTTCTGATGTGGCAGCAGATGAAAGGAGGGCTGCTATACTTCTAATATCAGCCCAACCGCTTAGAAGCGAAATTGTTTCAGTGTTTGACCTGTTTCCCATCGAGTCAATTATTTAGTGACTTTTTTTTGTACACTCTAACTACAATGTTTTCAATGGATTACTGAAAATTAGATAAAATAATAATTTAAAACGATTAAAATTAAAAGCACAAGAAATAAGAAATAAATAAAAATTGACCGATTTATTAAAAAAACAAACACATGAACGATATTATTGTTTTCAGCCACTATGTTTCAAATAGAATTATTTTTTATATGTACACAAATTTTATAAATAAATTTATAGATTAAAGTAATTTAGGTCGCGTTTAGATAGTAAGGTAATCTTAAATATTCTGTGAATAGTAGTAAAAAAGTAATGAAAAAATATGAAAAAATATTGAATAATAGATGGAAAATAATAATAAAATAATGAATACCTTTAATATAATTTAGTTATTGCTACTGCAAATAAAATTTGTCTACCGGGCAAGACTCTTCTTAGATTTTAATTTAATGTTAAATAAATACTATCAGTTATTATTTACTTTCACACTCTTACTATTTAATTTTTTTAGTTTTTATAAGATGTGGCCCGTGAGGGTGTATTTTTATAGGCGTGGGCCGTCGGGTAGTAAATTAAATAAGAAGAATTTTTCTTTACGAGAGCTTCAACAAAGTAAACGTAACAGTAAACGTAATCCGAGTACGAGGCACACCAAGAAAACGCCATTTCGTTAATTTTTCAAACATTTTTGCAGGAAGAAGTTATAACTTATCAACTAAACCCAAAAGCTCACTCCTTTATCTTTCACTCCGCCCTTGCCTGCTCGGAGTCTCTCTCTATTTCTCCCTGAGCTATTCAGAAGCTCAGTCTCCTATGGCGTCCGTTCTGAACAACGTTTCTTCCGTTTGTTTGTCGAATCTCAACTCCAACCGACTTCGAACTCGGCCGCCCGTTTTGACACCGATTTCTGTGTCCTTCACCCGTGAGTTCCTTCAACCATAAATGCTCCGTTTGGTTGCCGAGAAAAACTTAGTAAAAGAAATGAAATTTTGGAATCTTAAACTACCGTTTCATATTGACCTCTTTGTCAGATTTTTGAAAATTTAATTCTACTTACTATACTTTTCTTAGCAACCAAAATTCGGCCTTCGGTTCAGTGCTCGAACTTAAGTTGCATGCTTTCTCGATACTGAGAGATTCTGCGAAATTTACAGGAAGGAGACTTACGATTAGAGCAGCGGAGACCGATGCAAACGAAGGTCTTTTGAGCTTCAATGATTTTGTCTTCTTCTTTTTATAAATTTCTGGTTGTCAGCGAGAAATTGAAGTTAATATTAGTAGTTAGGAACTAGTTACTCCATAAAATAGCAATTGATAATGAGGCAGTGCAAGGTCTTTATGGTAGCTATTATTTGTGTTTTCAGCAGTTAAATCTCAGGCACCAGATAAGGCGCCGACTGCTAGTGGTTCCAATTTCAACCAGCTTCTCGGCATCAAAGGAGCGGCGCAAGAAACTGTGAGGCGTGAGCTATATATTTTGACGTTAATTTCGTGTTCTCTAGGCATAACTTTGTTGTGAAATACTATGCAAAGTACACACACCAACGATGACAAATAAAGTAAAAACAACACAATCAAGAACACGACACAGTATTTACGTGGTTCGGCAAATTGCCTACGTCCACAGGAGTTGCAGAAATCTTATTAACCAGAGGAGATTACAATCACTCAATCTCAACTCACACTCTCTAGGGCTTTTTGCTCTTTCACACAATATGCACTCACAAGACAATTGTTCTCTCTCAAAATATGCTTCTCACCATACAACACAAGTCTAATATGACATATATATAATGAGTGGCACTGGAAACCCTAATATGGCAAAATCTGCGTACTTCGCTCGAGCGGACTGTCGAGCGCGACTCGAGCGGAGTGTCAAGCGAACACTAGGGTTTGTGTCTCGCTCGAGCGGAGTGTCGAGCGAGACTCGAGCGAACCTCTCTAACTTGCCTTCGCTCGAGTGGTCTGTCGAGCGATGTCGAGCGAACCTCTTTGACTTGCCTTCGCTCGAGCGGTCTGTCGAGCGAAGTCGAGCGAACTTGGCTCGAGCCAACTGTCGAGCCAACTTTCAGCAAACACTTTTTCAGCTCCAAACCAGTCTCCACATATACCCCAACAAACTTTGAACCGGATCTTGAATGCTAATAGTTCCCATTTCAATTACAAATTTACAACTTTCATGCAGTGACCTGTTCGAGATTTCCACTTTTCAAGTGTAATTATCACGACTTTAATGTAAATTTGTCTAATTTAATTTAGGCTTGGCTTTCTGAAGCAGTTTACTGCATATACGTAGTGTATATGTATAATGTTAAAGACAAGCATTTAAACTGGACTAGACGTTGTGAACTTGTGATTTATATTTGCAGAATAAATGGAAGATCCGACTTCAACTTACAAAGCCTGTTACTTGGCCTCCACTTGTATGGGGAGTGGTTTGCGGAGCTGCTGCTTCAGGTACCATCTTTGCATACTGCAAAATCAGTAGCATCTTTTGTTAGGAATATTCTAATCCTCGTATTAGGATTTTGTTGGTTTAGCCATTGTCTGGTCGTCTTTTACTTGTTATTTCCAGTCAGTACGACTTGCAAGCAGACGATATATATGCTTTTCTCTACTAAATATTTCCCCGTCTTGGTACATTCACTTTTCGCATAGTCAGCCATGGGTTTGCCTAACTATCTGTGATAAATCCTGTCAAATTTTAGGCTTAGATCCATTTGCTATCCAAGAATTTTTCAATGCCTAAAATTGCTTATACACGACTATGTTTTTAATGTGTCCGTAGTGTGTCTGTGAGTATGCTTTCAATATTTTATTCTTCTGATTCGGTTTTTCTTGACGGCAGGAAATTTTCACTGGAACTTAGAGGATGTTGCCAAATCAATTGCTTGCATGATGATGTCTGGCCCATTTCTAACTGGCTATACACAGGTACAATTCTTGGAGATATATTATAGGGCTCCACTTCCACTGCACAAGAGCTTCAACTCATCTAATGTAAACTTCTCTGATTGTTCCACGTTTCAGACACTTAATGATTGGTATGACCGAGAAATTGATGCAATAAATGAACCTTATCGTCCAATTCCTTCGGGAGCTATATCTGAGAGTGAGGCATGTAACTTAACTCTTTTTCCCCCCTTTTGGACTCAGCAATCTAATCAATTGCCTTGCATGCACACAAGTACTGCTGCGTGGTTCACTTATAATCATTTCCTTCTTTTTTGAAAATATTTCCTCAGGTCATTACACAAATTTGGTTGTTGCTTTTGGGAGGACTTGGCCTTGCTGGTCTTTTAGACATTTGGGTGGGTAATTTTAATGGGTTTTAGTTTTACTAATTATAGAAGTATTGAAGATGAATACCAGTTCCTGAGTCCTTGTTCTTTTTAGGCCGGGCACGACTTCCCTACAGTTTTTTACCTTGCTGTCGGCGGATCCTTACTTTCTTACATATACTCTGCTCCACCTCTAAAGGTGCTTAATTTTTTTGGTCATCCTTTTCAATAAGTCAAACCATTCTACTTTCCTTCATGTCTAGTGGAAAATCTGCTTAAACCATGACTGACTTCCAAATCCGGTTGCAGCTGAAACAGAATGGATGGGTTGGAAATTTTGCCCTGGGAGCAAGTTACATTAGTTTGCCCTGGTAAGAGCCTATATTTTACTGCCCTTGCTAATATAAATGTAGACAGACCCAGAGTTGTTAACATATATACTTCTTTCTTTCTTAAACTCATTTTTCTGTTCTTTTTTTTATCAGTAAATAGGAATTTTATTAAAAATAGGCGAAGCCAAGTTCTCGGGACATATACAAGAACCACACCTATGCATGCTTGTCTAAAGATACAAGAAAATCATGTACGTTCATGCCATTAAAGTTTGTTACAATTGACCAGTGGAATAATGTATGAAGAAAAAAAATTTCTAATCTTGTCCATTGTCTATTCGCGATCCTCAAAACTCTGACCATTTCTCTCCATCCATATGCACCACCATAGGCAAATCGGTATCATTTTTCACATAGCTGCGATTTGAGAGTTACCTCGAATGCCTCTCCAACTGGCCAAAAAGTCAACAACCCTTCTTGGCATTATCCAAAGGAGTCCCACTCTAGCAAAGATATCATTCCATAAGCTCATGGCTACATCACAATATAATAATGGTGATCCACAGACTCTCCCATTTTCTTACACATATAACACCAATCTAATACAATGTGTCGGCGTTTCCTTAGATTATCTCAGGTAAGAATCTTCCCTAGTGAAGCTGTCCATACAAAAAAAGAAGCTTTTAGGGGGGCCTTAGTCTTCCATATGTTCTTCCATGGGAATGTTCTTGTAGAGTGTCATGAGGGACTTATAGTAGGACTGTACAGTAAAATTCCCCCTTTTGGATTGTGACCACATAATCTTATCCGCTCTTCCAGTTTCATTTTTCTATTCGTTTATTCCTATCAAGAAAAAAGTGTCTAGTTGTAAGTGCTTTTTCACATGGTGCACGTGAGGAGGCCAGGATGTATATGATGGATCTGAGCAAGTATTCCTTTTATGATCAAAATTGACTTTGAATTGCGATGGTAGTCAATACCAAGGTTTTTCCTTGGGAAAATTACCACACTGTTTCTGGTTGTCCATTTCTTATAGCTGAGGATTCTTGTACTGGATATTTGTTTCTTGTTTCTGGGTTGGATGTCTTTCAGGAAGGAAAGTCATTCAGGTTATAGGTTTAATTCTTCTCGATGGGGTGGCTCAAAAATGTTAATTCAATGCGAGTTTCATACAATGGACTAATAAAAAAGATCATAACTTCATAATTCTAATTTTTTGGGTGAATAAAGGACTTCCACCATGTTACATAACTAGTTTAAATTCAATCTCTTATTGACAGGTGGGCTGGTCAGGCTTTATTTGGGACACTTACACCAGACATAATTGTTCTGACTCTCTTGTATAGCATAGCCGGGGTAAGGTTTTTGGGAGTGTCTGTTTATGTATGTTAACTATGTGATCCAATAATCAATATTTGATTATTGCTACATCACATTTCAGTTGGGTATTGCCATTGTCAATGACTTCAAAAGTGTTGAAGGAGATAGAGCATTGGGACTTCAGGTACCTATATTGTCTCTTACGTTTTTGTAGTACAAATTCTTGCTGTGTTAGAAACACTTTATTGCCCATCCTTAGAAGTAGCTGCCACATCCTTATGTATGGTAATGCTCTCTGAACAGTCACTTCCAGTTGCTTTTGGTGCTGAAACTGCTAAATGGATTTGTGTTGGCGCTATTGACATAACTCAGATATCTATAGCAGGTACGTTGTTTTTTACTATTTCTTTAACCATATTTATTTGGTGCTGGTATTATGTTGAAGTTTACCTTCCATTTTCAATAATGAATTGATGATTGCAGGTTATCTGCTTGGGGTTGGTAAACCATACTATGCCTTAGCCTTGCTTGCTTTGATAATACCACAAGTCGTTTTTCAGGTAAAGCCATTACAATTGTTCTCGATTGTAGAAATTTAAGGTTCGGCCTTGAATATTTTGTCCCTTTTTTTCATTCTAGTAAGTCTCAATTCAG
Organism: Juglans cinerea; assembly: GCA_961763995.1. Taxonomy (NCBI): domain Eukaryota; kingdom Viridiplantae; phylum Streptophyta; class Magnoliopsida; order Fagales; family Juglandaceae; genus Juglans; species Juglans cinerea. The sequence continues at coordinate 2,144,254 of CAUIVZ010000008.1, read as the reverse complement.
GTATATCTTGCCGCCTATATACTGAATTATTTTCTCCTTTGCTTCAAGTTATAATAGGTGCCATTCATGACAAGCATTATGCTGTTCTGATTATAGTATATACTTATTTACAGTGGCGTTTCTTTGTCATTATTTTACAAAATAAGCACTCTGCTAATACCAATTTTGTGCACTGCAGTTTCAGTATTTTCTTAAAGATCCTGTCAAGTATGATGTCAAATATCAGGTACATATTCATCATTGGGTGCCACCAGAATTTTCTGAAATGTGAACATACTGCTAGATCAAGTTCGTTGAGAATATGCCTTTTAATACAAACAACTTTTAGTGGACATGAACTACTAAGTACTAGCAGACAATAGTTGTCTCATTGGTCAGATGCACCAGTAGAGCTTCCAGATTATAGATTCTGATTCTAGTCTATTATGTAATGTGTCATAACACGTCCAACCTCCAAAACGATCCAAACAGGTGCTTTATGGGTGACGTAATTAAAATAGTGTGGATTATAAATCCTTAATACTTCAGCATCCTATACTCTCTAGATCTTTCCATGTGGGAGGATTTGGGATCACCTTATGGGTACTCCTAGATGTTGTGGCACAACCAGCAGGGTTTTTCAATCCAATACTGGTTTGCCCATTTAGGCATTCTGTTAAGCTGGTTATTATCCTTGGCAATATGGACTAAAATATAACTTCTTATATTTATTATTTCAGGCAAGCGCCCAGCCATTTCTTGTGCTAGGTCTTTTGGTGACTGCTCTAGCAACCAGCCATTAGTTTTTATCATGTACCACTTGCTAAGTGCCGCAGCAAAGAGAGAAGACATGGATGCAGAGTGAAAAGCTCTCTTAACAGGGGTTAAGGTGCGAAGCTACTCCTATCTAATAGAACAGTTTGTAAGCATGTTGTGCTGATTAAACTATATCAGAGTTTCCTCTTTGCCTGAAGAAAGATCAATGTAGGCTTTCCCAGTTTTGCTGCTTCTCTTGTAGCAGAAGGCAGACCTAGAAAGCAGTTGTTGTATATGTGGTGTTTGTTGTACCATTGTTCTTTGTTGATATCCTAATTTGCATTGCACGGATGCCTAAATAATGCAATCTTGATAGTACTCTAAATTCGGTTTTTCATTCAGTTTAGAAATGAGATTTTATCACATTTCTTAACGAGTTCATCCATCCTATCACGGCATTTTGTGGAATTTCAGAATTTAGATTTTTCATTTTCTTAAAGTGTACTTTTTTATATTTCAGATGTGCATCTTACCGTTGTTCTCCCCAGTCTTCTCTCTTGACCAATAAACTTTCAGATGGATTTCACTACTGATTCCATCTGTCTGCTGTTCTGCTCCGTGAAACAATAAACATGACTTTGGCTGAATGGAAAAACCATAATTCAATCTTGGAACCCATCATGTTGCGGTAATATTCAATGAGTGGGAGAAAGTTAGTAGATACCATGTCATGTAATTAAAACTATTTACATAAACACTAATATTTAATTACATGGCATCTAGTGATAGGATAGGAGTACTATGTATTCGTATTTGAGAAGTATTATAGCTATAAAAAGATTTCACAAAAATAAATTTAAACTGATATGAATTTATATGATACGTTAGATTTACTTTATAATAAAAATAACTTTACAATCTAACGTACCACATCAAGGCACGCGTGTTTACTTTTGTTAAACCCTTTTGTGAGCGGGATATTGAAAAGTTTTGATTTGCAACCCCAAAACGATTGTTGATATTCGATCTTTCTTTGGAGGCCAAAAGACCCAACTGTAATGTTAAAACAAGGTTTTGAAAGAATCGCAACTCACAAGTTAGCTGAAAATCATTTCACCGACTTACCAAAGACGCATCATTATGATGTTTTGTATCGATTAAGGTTGTCGTTCTTTTGTTTTTTAGTTATGTCATTTACAAGTATGATGTGTAACATATTATTTATTGTGAGATCCATTATATTTATAAGAAGAATCAAAACATTAATATATTTTTATATAAATTGATGTGGCGGACTTTCACATGAGTAGTGTATTTGATGTGGCAATAGATACGCTTGCAAATAGATTTATTTATTTTTTAGATGTTTGGAGACTGCATTTAGGTAGTTATTATATGATAAGCATTGTGCATACACGTAAAGGATTGTCAATGCAGGCAAGGAGACGTACGTAAACAAAGTTAGCTTCTGCTATAGAAAGTAATATAGGCTATAGAGCCAACCGTTACACAGGCATTATGATGTGAAGAGGTCAACATCCTAAGATATTATGATGTCCTCACCATTCTAAAAGCTTATTGTTTGTTCCAAAAACCAAAAAGTGCAATTATCACTATAGAATAATGCTAAAGCTCCCGCTTGGCTATAACACATGTATTATTATGTTTTTTTTTTAGTTTTTTTTTATATAGATTTTTTTAATAATTTTAAATATTTTAAAAAAATCATAATATTATTAAACAATACTTTCTTAATTACGAAATAAAATAAAAAAATATTTTTTTATAATTTTTTATTTTACTTTGTGATTAAGAAAGTAATTTTTAATGATTTTTTTTACTTTCTAATTAAGGAAGTATTTTTAATGATATTCTAAATTTATTTTATTTTTTAAAAATATAAAAAAAAACTTAAAAAAAAAAACACATGAATACACATGTTAGAGCTCCAGCAAGAACTATAGCATTACATAGAAAATTCTTTTATTTACAAAAAATATTATTGAAAATTACCTTATGAATTAACGTGGCTTGGTAGATTATAGAATTATTTGTAGTGTAAAGTAGATTTGATGTATAACATCAAGTTGTGCTATTTTGTAAGTTGATTTTGTATAGCTCTTTATAGACCTTTTTTTTTTTACAATGTCACGTATCACACAAATCATGCCATTTTATAAGATAGTTTTTTTTTTTTTTTTTTACAATTATATTTGTAAGGTAGTTAATTAGGTTTCTGTGAGATTATTATAGGGATTACATCCTATGGATGAATCGGGTTACCGTTAATTTTTTTCGTTCATCACTATTAATTGAAAATACGTGGACTAATTACAAACTCCTACGTGTCAACATTAATTTCTTTAAAAAACCAAAACTATTCAACATAAATTGAAAGACAATTAAAAAAAAAAAACAAGTCTGCCCATATTTATGTTTATTTCTCCCTTTTTAGATTTTATCTCGATTTTTTATTTTAGAAATTGTTCTCTATTGCAAAAAATTATTTTATATTTATTTTAAAAAATTTTGTGGTTGGGCCACGTGTTTTTTTGTTAACAGTAGTACTACTTTAACCATTTTTGCTTAATTAGCAAAAATGTACTCGTTGTAAGTCATTAGTATGAGTTTTTTATTTTATTTTTTGTTTATCTTTTATGATTATGTTTTTAAATAAATATGTTATTGTTAGCCTTTTTTTTTTTAAATAATTCTATTATATTTGGGATTTTTTTTTAAGAAACTTTATGTCTTGTCTACCTCTTTTTCATTTCTAGTGTCGAGGTTGAGACATGAAGTATGATTCCAAATTCTCATCTTTTCTCCGTATAATAATAATTTTACATTCTATCATTTTAAAGGTACATTTGCTTTCTCCGTATAAAATGTCTTTTTCAATTGTTCATAGAAAGGTTTTTATATAAATCTTTTGAAGAAGCAGTAATCCACCTTCTTTTTTTTTTCACCATTGACAATAATAATCGTAATTATTTCTAAAAAGCAATTTGAAAAGTTAAATTTGACAAAATCCTACCTAAATCGATAACGTCTCAATTGAGAAGGTGTGTAAATTCTTGTTTTGCAAAAACAGTAGGAGTGATTTTTAAATAAAAATTTAATTTAATTAATTAACTTTTAAACATATAAAAGAGTTAGCAATCTATTGAGTCGACCGAATGTTATATTTATGAGCGGTAGCGGCGCTCTAAGTGATCGCTAGGTTAAATTGATATTTTTTATTTAAATTTTTTTATTATTTTAAAATATTTTTAAAATATAAAAAAATATGAATACACTAATAATTATTTTTTTAATTATTAAATAAAGAAAAAAATTAAAATATATGAAGTATTAAAATGAATAGACTAATTAAAGTAACATTTTTCTATATTTATTTGACCGATCCCTTAATTTATTTTATTTTATTTTAAACTGCTTAACTTCCATCTTCCGCGTCACATATGCATTAGCAGTAGACAATAATCATCAACCGATGGTCCAACTTGGCGTGGACACCGTACAGTTTACAGTTCAGCAACCATAATCTTGCCACGTGTGTCACGTGGGCCGCTTCTTTGCAGAGAGCCAACCCCACAGCCGAGAAGTTCCTGCCTCCTTTACCGGGAGGAGTGGTCCATTGGACGAGGAAGAAGACAAAACGCAGCTCTCTTTTCCTGCTTCTTTCTTCTCCGCCCCTCCCTTTCAAAACCCTAAAGAGTTTCAATTTCTCAAATCTCAACCCCTAATCGAAGGCTAATACCAAACCATGAATAAGCAAGATCAACCGCAGGGAACCCCCATGAAAACGATCCCACCTTACGTGAAAGCCTTATCCGGCTCGCTCGGTGGAGTCGTAGAGGCTTCTTGTCTGCAGCCCATTGACGTCATCAAAACCAGGCTACAGCTCGACCGCTCTGGGACCTACAAGGGGATTATCCACTGCGGTACCACGATTGTGCGTACCGAAGGTGTGCGGGCTCTCTGGAAGGGCTTGACCCCGTTCGCCACGCACCTGACCCTCAAGTATGCGCTTCGGATGGGCTCCAATGCTGTGCTCCAGTCCGCGTTTAAGGACTCCGAGACGGGAAAGCTCAGCAACCGTGGGCGGTTACTCTCCGGGTTTGGTGCTGGGGTTCTTGAGGCTCTTGTTATTGTTACGCCATTTGAGGTACGGTGAAGATAATTTTAGGGCTAGTTTGGACAGTAAGATATGTGAATTTTGTGAATACTAATAAAATAGTTTACTAATAATTTTGTTTGAATTGAATATTTTTTGAATTTTAGAAAAAAAAATGAAATAAAAAATATTATAAAATTAAAATATTAGAAGAATATAGTTTTATAATATTATTATTTTTAGAATTTGAAAAAGTTTGAAATTATTTTTTATTTGAAAATTTAAAAAAATTGTAATTATTAGTTTGAATAACAAGGAGCATGCAAGGGAAATCTGAAACTTTTTTATATTCTCTATCTTTTAGTGGTTTTCTGCTATTGTATTGAAGGGAGAGAATCTTCACGAGTTTTTATCTTCTTTCTAGCCTACTAGAATGTAATTAGGTGTGTCACTTTGTATTATTATTGTGTAATTATGCATTGCCTATTTTCATTCACATCAATAAAGATTATTACTTATAAAATAAAATTATGTTTAGGAATAAGATGGGATGAGATAAAATGAGATGTGATGATAATTTTATGTCTCATTCTATGCCCCAAACCTGCCATAATTCTCTTGCAATTTTTTTAAAAATAAATCTCAATGTACGTATTTTTTTTTTATTTGGAGGAGGGGTATTGAACTCCAAACCTCCATTTTGAAGGCTGAGAGTTATGTCAACTAGGTCACAGGTCTTTGGCTCAATGTACGCTTTCTAATTTATTATTTATTTGATTTGGTATAATTTCCAAATCTTGGATTGCTTAGGGTTGAATAAGGTTGATGATGCACCTGCTGGGTTCTTCTTAGGCTTTGTTTGGTTCTCGAGCTTTGTTTGTTATCTCTAAGCTTTCTAATGTACTTGATTCCTTCTCCCCAATATCCAAACGTGAATGGTAAAGGTGAAATCAACTCATCTGGCGCCATAAATTTGGTCTAGTTTTGCGAATGAAGAGGAAATTATGCCATTTTTTGTTCTAAATTGCTTAAAATTAAGTCAATACATGCTATTCATCCCTAAAGAATAAGTTATTATCACAAGGGAATTAGACTCGTATATCAAGTAAAGATTCTGTTGTATTTGAGTACATTTGAATCCTAAAAACAATAGAGAATTAATATTGTTACTATAAATATTAATTCCTTTTTTTTCGGGGTGTAATATCTCTTTCCATCATCATTAAAATTTCTCTTCCTTTAAAAAAAATGTTGATGCTTAAGAAAATGAAATGCTTTCTTAATTATTCTCAAGCCTTCTCCATTTATATTTTAGATCACGATCCAATTGGAGAATGATTTCAGAATCGGATTACCAGACTTTGTTATACTCGGTGTCCACTACTCCAATCATGATACCATAATACATGTCTTTAGGTGCACCTATTTAAGTCTCTCTTTTCATTGCGCATGTGTGCTAATTGGTCGGTAATCCATGTTGGTCTTCACTACATGGGTGCAACATCACGTATGGGATGGATTTTTCATCCAAGTGTCCCATTCTTACTCAAAGGAAAACAAAGAGAAGAATCCCTTTATCTCTTTCTCATTCACATCCAATTCTTCTTCTTCCTTGTCTTGTTTGAAATGTATCTCGACATAAAACTTACTATGTCAACCAGCACTTCCCCACAAGTTCATGTGGAGATTGGCTAAGTTTCCCCCAGCGTAAATAACAAGTTTTTTGTAAATTCTGCTCAATTGGACATGGTATGTTGTATGCTTAAATGAAGTCTACTTTTGGTGATAGGGATGCATTAGGAGGTACTACTGTACTTTTTATATTTGGATGGAATGAATGGACTCCTAGCTTACAGGCATTATTTATATTATTACATTCTGTGTCCTATGAGAAAATCCGGGATTTTTTTGGTGCAGGTGGTCAAAATTAGATTGCAGCAACAGAGAGGTTTGAGTCTTGAGCTTCTGAAGTATAAGGGTCCTTTGCATTGTGCTCGCATGATCATCCGAGAAGAAGGGCTCCTTGGGCTCTGGGCAGGTGCTGCTCCGACTGTCATGCGAAATGGGACTAACCAGGCTGCCATGTTTACGGCCAAAAATGCATTTGATGTACTCTTGTGGAAAAAACACGAAGGTGATGGGAAAGTCCTCCTACCATGGCAGTCTATGATATCGGGCTTTCTTGCGGGTACTGCAGGTCCTGTCTGCACCGGACCATTTGATGTTGTGAAAACAAGGTTGATGGCCCAGAGCAGGGTTGGGGGTGGGGTGAAGTACAAAGGTATGATCCATGCCATCAGAACCATATATGCAGAGGAAGGGCTTCGTGCGTTGTGGAAAGGACTTTTGCCCCGGCTCATGAGGATTCCTCCTGGCCAGGCTATAATGTGGACTGTGGCTGACCAAGTGATTGGTTTTTATGAGGGTAGATATATCCGCAGAGCACATTTGTAGTTATCATTCACGTTATTTTGCTCGTACTAGTTTTCAATTCCGTTGCAGTCATGGAATTGGATAGTTGCTTTCGACAAATTTTAGTTCTTACGGTCAACGCCAATTTCAAACTTAAATCAATAATTGGGGACGAGCGTGAACAATCCCTCACACCGGAAATTTGTTTTGTATTAGTCCTAGGCATTTGATGTGGTCGAGGAATTGGTTCGAGGATGCAGATGTCTAAGATATTACTCTCTTTAACATCGCTTCGGGACAATCCATTTATTGATACACTATTTAACGTCCATCAATTTTTGGGTATATATAGTTGGTATGAAAACTATTATCCCTCATTAGCAGGAAAAAAAAAAAACATCAACACTAATCACATCAGTATTCAGTATTTTCCGGCAGGGGGAAGAGAGAGGTGGGTGCCGTGCTTTTGGAGGAGGGGAGGGAGATAAGGTGGGAGGAACATATAGCGTGTGATTGTTGAGGGAGGGACTGAATTGCTCCTAATAATTTGCATTAAGCGAGAGCATTACATTTAATAGTTTTTTTTTTTTTAAATGATATAACATTTAATGGTTAATATAAATTCTCAATAGATATTATTTATGCGAGAAAAATTGTACAACAGGTCAGAATGAGAGAAAAAGTCATTCCCGGACTACCGGTCGACTTGGCCCTTAATTAGTGTTGTTTGGAACCTCCGACAGTGTTCCGGTGCGATTGTACGGTGTCAATGCGTACGTACATGACGGTGAATGGAAAATAAGTGCAAAGAAAATAAGAAAGGGACACACAGATTTACGTTGTTCGACATGTTGCCTATGTCCACAGGCGTTTGAGGAGAGAAAATCTACTATAATATACTTATTTATAGTTTCTTATGACTTCTCATTTCTTACTATACAAAAAAAGCTGGAGATCTTCTTGCTGGAAAAGATGTCTTCCTCGAAAGGTTGAAGAAGAAGAGCCGCCCCGTTGGTCATCTGATCCCTTCCTTTTATCTCACCCCCCATTACGCATGCCTGTCTGCCATGATGTGATCGATTCCTTTGCGTGTCTATCAGCGGAGGTGAGGTCTGACCCTTGGCATGTCTGAGCATCCATTCCTTTTCTCACTTCCTTCTGACTCCCTTCTCTTACACCTTTAGTACCTATTATCACTTCTTGTCTGCTACTCCATTCTTTTGCATTTTGTCCTCTAGTGTGGCTTGGTAGGCTGGGTCAAGCCTTCAATAGGTCGGGTATTTTATCCTCCACAAATACATTTCCTTATAAAGTCACATAAATCTCATATTATGGTGCCTTGAATAATTGAATTTCATCTCTTTATTTGGGTATTGAAATCTCATTTAAAATAAGGAGAACAATATTAAAAATTGTTGATTTTTAGACAGTCAAACTACGAAAATAGAATCAATATATTATTCAAATTTTTATAAGTTCTTACATTGATCAAAATACGTTAATATTTTTTTAAAGGAAAATACGTTAATTATTATCATTGGAGGAGATGGCTTAGCGTTATAACTTGCCACCACGAGCAATAATCGTCAAGTCATATTTCTGCGGCCTAACGAGAACAAGACTCAAATGAAAAAGAATATCTCTGTTATCTCTATGCGTATCAATTTTCTAATGCCATGTCTTTAGGAGTAAGGAAAGTCATTAAGCTATGACTTCCTTCTGATTTGAAAAAGTTGAATTGTTTATTATATTTTGTATGGAGATTTGAAAAAGGTATAATGATGAGATGAGATGTTTACAAAAAATCTTCACAATCTCCTAACACTCTACACTTTACATTATTTTTAATTTTTATTATTTTTTTCTTTTATTAAATATTTATTATATGAATAATGAATAAAAAATTTGAAATAATTTTAAAAAAATAAATTCAAAAAAAAAATTAAAAAAATTTAAAAAAATGTGGAGTGTGGAGTGTGATGGAGGTTGTGTAGCAAAACTCTTCTTTTTATATGTTTTAAGTAGTGTTATATAAACATCTTTAGGCTTCGCTGGGACATAGAAATATTCTCAATCCATTTCATTTCATCTCATTATTATAATTTTTTTAAATTTTTATATAAAATATAATAAATAATTTAATTTTTTCAAATCTTAAAACAATAATAATATTAAGAAATAATATTTTAACAATATTTTATTTAACTTATCTAAAACCATCACATCTCATCTCATCCAATCTTCCTATCCAAACCAACCCTAAGTTGTTTCCAAGCATAATTTAATTTATAATATTTAAATTTTAAAATTTATTTTTTAAATTGGATTATATGAATGTGTGATGTAATGAATTTGTATAAAAACTTACTATTTATATATATATATGGGAAAAAACTACTTTGTCTTCAAGTTGTACTGCTCTACTTGACCGTTTAGTTGAATTTTTTTCTTTATTTTTTTTATTTAGTAATTAAAAAATTAATTTTAAGTGTATTGATATATTTTTTTATTTTTTAAAAATATTTGAAAATATTAAAAAAATACAAATAAAAAAAAATAAAATAAAAAAAATAACTAACAGTCAAGTAGCCGAACTCATATATAAGACAACGTTTAAAAACGTTTTAAAAAAAAACTAGCCAAGGACGGGTCACGGCCAAGCTAATGTAACACATCAATCCCTATATAAGACAACGTTGCGCAAGGTTCTCGTAACCCTAGCAGCTTCCACTGAACTTCTGTTACCTGTACTTGTATTTTCTTATCATTTTCTCTGATAAACCCTAGTTCCCAAATTCTACCTTATTCCCTCCATCGCCGTCAAGTTCATACGTGCGAGTCCTGGTCTTTCGTTCTTTCAAAATTTTCCAGTGTAAAACTCTCTGATGCTCTTTGTTCGGGGATCAATTCTGGTTTCCTTCAATCATTTTATGGTTCTTGTTCCATGTTTTCATTTTCCTTCTCAAATTTCAGTTGCAGGAGGTTCTGAAGCTTCGTAACGATGTCGGACGACGAGAGGGAGGAGAAGGAGTTGGATCTCACTTCTCCTGAAGTCGTCACGAAATACAAGAGCGCCGCCGAGATCGTTAACAGTACCACCCTCTCTCTCCGTCTTCATATATATATATATATATATATAAATATTTCTTGCTTGTTTATTATTATAAGTATGGCTTAGTTTATAGATTCTTCTATTTTGTTCTTTGATTGTCGTATACACTGATAATAGATTTGGAAATCTGCAGAGGCTTTGCAGCTAGTTGTATCCGAATGCAAACCTAAGGTCAAGATTGTAGACATTTGCGAGAAGGCTGATTCGTACATCAGAGAGTGAGATTTTTTATTCATTTTTCTGAAATGAAAAGTTTGTTAATTCATTGTGCTTGCGTTTTCAAGGTTGTAATCTTGCCTTCAGTAATTCTGTGTGTGATGATATGTGGGTCCTGGTGTGTGTATAAAAATGAAGGCAAGCTGGCAACATGTACAAGAATGTTAAGAAGAAGATCGAGAGGGGCGTTGCTTTCCCAACTTGCATTTCTGTAAACAACACTATCTGTCATTTTTCTCCGCTTGCCAGCGACGAGACTGTGTTGGAAGAGGGTGATATGTTAAAGATGTAAGCTTTCTCTATTTCTTTAAAAGAAATTATCTCAATAAAACATAATAGTTTAAACGTTGTGTACATGATGCTAAACACAACGAATTAATTCTTGGAAATTTCTCAGTACGACGGTTCTATTTTTCTGGATACAGTGATATCGGTTGCCATATAGATGGTTTTATTGCTGTGGTGGCACATACTCATGTTCTTCAGGAAGGTCCAATTACTGGGAGGGCAGCTGATGTAATTGCTGCTGCTAATACTGCTGCAGAGGTTGCTTTGAGGCTTGTGAGGCCGGGAAGAAAGGTATCTATCTATAAGTATAGTTTATCTATTGTACTCCTAGGATATGAAATTTGACTAGAAGTTTTTTTATTTTTATGCCTATATGGAATTTGAGATTGTTTATGAGATACAAGTTTTATTTATGTTCTTGTATCATGTATAAAACTTATGCACGCTTTCAAAATCTTACTCCGCATATGCTGAACAGATTCTGCTATGATGTTGATTTCCGAGTGCTCTTATGAGTTGCGTTATCATAGACGTTATTTAAAAAACTTCAAGTGAGGCTTTTGTCTTGCTTGTACTTTTGGTTCATCAATTTCTCAGGCACGATCTCGGGTTGTTTAATTCATCCCTTACTCTGCTTTTGGATAGTGAGATGAGAATTTTTGGTTTTAGATTAAAGTTTAAAATATCATTTTCTAATATTATTATTGTTTTGGGATTTGAAAAAGTTGAATTGGAATTTAAAAAAATTGAATTGTTTATTATATTTTTTGTGAAAATTTGAAAAAGTTGTAATAATGAGATGAGATGAGATGAGAATTTTGTGTCTCATCCAGTTGGCAAACCTATCATAGTTTCATTTAATTTGTGGAACTTATCAAAAAGAAGTTTCATTTAATTTGTGGTACCTCCAAACATTTCTTTCCGTGATAGAGTTGAGAATTTATAAAATCTTTTGTATCACTTTATTTTTTCTTATCATTTTCTTGTGACTAGCTCATTTCAAATGTAGTATTATTCCATCCCAAAATTTGTTTTTTGGTTTAGTTATAAATTTCTCTCCCATTTTAAAATTGGAAATTGTTTGTTTTAGTTCTTGGTTTCCCCTAAATGATGAACTTCTGTAATAAGCAATGGAAATACATCCAGATGAAGCTTTTGTCATAGTTACTCTGATAGGGGAACGCTATGCCTCATGACACTTGTGAAAACCTCCATTTATTTTGGGATTGACTTCCTGGATTAGTATTAGTCTCTCTGCCTTTTCATACGCTAGTATTCATTGTAGTTCTGATGGGTGGGGTCATATTTCCGGGATTTTGTCTCCAATGGTGGATCTGAAAGGCTCTGCCTTGGTGAGGTGAGGTCTGTTCCACATCATAAAAAAAAGGCTAGTACTTATTGAGCCTAAATGACAAAATTGTTGAATTGTCTTGTGAAGTTTCCATTGTATTTGCGAAAATGCTGTCAATTTGACTTTTTTTAAGGTTCCCATGTTTTTGAAAGTTCCCATTTGTGTGCATGAGAGAGAGAGAGAGAGGATGGGAGTTATATTTTGTTTCACTTGCAGTTATTGTTTTGAATCAAAGCACAATTTCTCTACGATGATTTCAAAACGTTAAAAACAAGGCAACTTTGCCGAGGTGATCAATGGCTTGTTGATTTCCTCTTTTCCCTGTTGCCTATATTGTGTCATGGCCATGCTTGGGGTGCTTCTGGTGGAAACCTTTTTGTTGTCAAATTCTATTCCCCCATGTTGGCTAAATTTCAAAATCATTAGGACAACTTTGATTTGGGTATTGTAGGCCTTGTTTTGTTACACAAAAAGTTATCATTTCATAACTGAAAGAATCAAAGCAAAATAACTATAAGATGATGCCAAAACATTAAAAATTAAGGCAACTTTGCCGAGGTGATCGATGGCTTGTTGATTTCCTCTTTTCCCTGTTGCCTATATTGTGTCTGGCCATGCTTGGGGTGCTTCTGGTGGATGCCTTTTTGTTGTCAAATTCTATTCCCCCATGTTGGCTAAATCGGTTCAAAATCATTAGGACAACTTTGATTTGGGTATTGTAGGCCTTGTTTTGTTACACAAAAAGTTGTCATTTCATAACTGAAAGAATCAAATAAAAAAACTATAAGATGATGCCAAAACATTAAAAATTAAGGCAACTTTGCCGTGGTGATCGATGGGTTATTGATTTCCTCTTTTCCCTGTTGCCTATATTGCGTCTGGCCATGCTTGGGGTGCTTCTGTTGGACATCTTTTTGTCTTCAAATTCTATTCCCCCCATGTTGGCTAAATCAGTCCAAAATCATTAGGACCTTTGATTTGGATATAAATTTTGTTTTCTTGCACTTAGTTGATGTGGGATATTACTTTTCCTCGGGGACAATTAACTCTTTCCGAACTGAATTAATTGTGTGTGTTGGTGAGGATTCGAAGCTGTGAAGCAATGTCGTATTGTTTTCATTTAACCTCTGTATTTGAGGTTTTTTTAATCTTCTGTTTGACATGATCTCTAGATGATGAATTAATTATCATGGGCTACGGATAAACTCCAATGAAGCCTCCTTTATTGTCATAGTTACACTGATAGAGAATCATTTTTTGCCCATTTGATTTGCATAGTATTCTCTTCCTTTGTGAGTGATAATTTTCACTGGATTTTATCAGCTTCTGTAAGCGCTATTGTGCAGCTTGTAATAGAAAATTTGTGATTGAAAAAAGCTAGTTGAATTATTTTCTTCCTTTTGATGCAATATTGAATTCAAGTCACTGAAAAAGTCTTGTTCACCTACCAGAATTGGTTTTTTTTTTCCCCCCTCTTAGAAGTGGTGGTCTAGGGTTCTATTTTCAGAAAGGCTTATAGAACTAGGATCTTCATTACATGATCTAATCTTCCTATATGATGATTGCCTATAAATGCCAGCAAATGATGTCCAAGTGAGGCAGGCTTCTGACTGATCAGAATTCCTTGATAGGGAAACTGCCCTGGTTTGCTTTCAAGAGTAAACTTTGAAAACCTCTCACCTCATCATTACAACTTTCCCAATTTCTCACACAAAATAAAATAAACAATTCAACTTTTTCAAATCCCAAAACAAAAATAATATTAAAAAATATATTCTAACAATATTTTATTCAATTTTTTAACTTTAATCTCAACTCATCTCATCTCATCTCTGAAAACAAATGAGGAATAATCTATTTTTGGGTTGACAGTCTTCCTGAATTACTACCTTGAACACTATTTGTCTAAAATCCCATCCTCTGCTAACGATCCAAGCTTTCAAATCTGTCGTTCTGACTGTATATTTCTTTTTGATAAATATATTTGACCTCCACTTCGTTCGGGTTTGATGTTTTCATTGGTTTAGATAGAATAACATGTGTTTCCATTTACTTGGGATCTCCAGTGCTCATTTATTGATTAAGATGGGCAACTTTGTTGAGGATGTTAAAATATGCTGTTGTTATATAGATACTTGCATGGATATGTACGCTTATATTTTATTGTTCATAACATAGGTACTTTATTAAGGGATACATTTTTTGTTTGTCCGATTCATGACAGTCTTCATGAAAAATATGGATGATATCAACTGATGGATGTATAGTACTTGTTGTTCTTCTGCCTTTTCTTTTGAGTAATTTAAATCTAGCGATTATTATTAGTATATTTTTACTAGTAAAGCAGACTTCCCATCTACTTCTCCTTTAATCAATTTGTTGATTAAATCTCTGTTTCCTTGGCAGAACAAAGATGTAACTGATGCTATTCAGAAGGTTGCCGCTGCTTATGACTGCAAAATTGTTGAAGGTGTTCTTAGCCATCAACTGAAGCAGTTTGTTATAGATGGTAACAAGGTTGTACTGAGTGTATCTGCTCCAGAGACAAGAGTTGATGATGCAGAATTTGAGGAGAATGAAGTTTATGCTATTGATATTGTAACAAGCACGGGTGAAGGGAAGGTAATTGTGGATATTAACCTAACTCTATTTAGATTCCATTTGTTGAACATTGAATGCTGCACAAGAAATTTGTAAGAGAAATTATTTGTGCAGTCTTAGGGTGTGCAAGCCCTGCATGCATACTCTCTTTGGAAAAAAGTGAGCAAATTTGGGATCCACATGAAAAAATCTTTTTTTTTTAAAGGTGGGCCTCGTTTTTTTCGTAAAGTTTGGATAAGAGTTTTAGGGGATATTTATCCAATCTAAAATGCCATTTTTGCCAACTTTTTTATATTTTAAGCTGTCAAATCTACTTTATGGAACATGCAGCCTAAGCTCTTGGATGAGAAGCAGACAACTATTTATAAGAGAGCTGTTGACAGGAACTACCACTTGA
The DNA here is from genome assembly GCA_961763995.1 of Juglans cinerea. NCBI lineage: Eukaryota > Viridiplantae > Streptophyta > Magnoliopsida > Fagales > Juglandaceae > Juglans > Juglans cinerea. The sequence continues at coordinate 2,129,025 of CAUIVZ010000008.1, read as the reverse complement.
AGATGAAAGCTTCTAGGTTTATTTTCAGTGAAATAAATCAGAAATTTCCTATCATGCCATTCACTGCTAGGTATGCTGTACCTTCATAGAATATCTTTAATATTATCTTTGTCCTGTATTCTTCGACCTTTTTCATAGTGCATATGGAGTTTATTTCCAATAGGGCTCTGGAGGAGAAGAGAGCTCGGCTGGGTTTGGTGGAATGTGTTAATCATGAACTCTTACAGCCATATCCTGTTCTTCACGAGAAGCCTGGTAAGAAACTTCTATCTAGGTTGGAATGATGCAGAGTTGGTAATGAGATGATCTGATAATACTCCAATGGATTGTTGATTTTGCAGATGATTTGGTTGCACACATCAAATTCACAGTTCTATTAATGCCAAATGGGTCAGATCGAATTACATCTCATCCTCTGCAGGAGCTGCAGCCCACAAAGACAATAGATGATCCCGAAATCAAGTCCTGGTTAGCCTTGGGCACAAAGACGAAGAAGAAAGGTGGTGGAAAGAAGAAGAAAGGTACGCTGGAACATGACTGATCATCCATCCATACGTAGACTAGAACTTCATTAATTTTGAGCCATTCTTTGTGGATAAAATTTGGTGGATTGTTATTGGGATTTCTTGCGTGCTCTCAGGTAAAAAAGGAGACAAAACTGAGGAGTCAACAGAAGCCGAGCCTATGGATACTGCTACAAATGGTGCTGCTTCCCAAGAATGAGTCTTTTTCACCCCCTTTTCATTTTTCAACCACCCCCTCGTCAATTTTGGTACTTTGTCCTCTCCATTGTATCAGGTTGGATATGAGTTGGTCTATTATAGTGTTTAGACATGAATCCTACATGTGATTTCCTGCATATACGCCCTTTGTGTATCTTTTCAATTACTCTTAATTTCTTAGACAATTTAGAAGCACAGAATGTAGCTTCGGTCAGCACAAAAAAATGTTGTCACTCAATGAGTAGAAGTCATAATCGGTGGCTCAAAATGAATATTTGGTAATTCGGGTCCCCATTCCGTGGTGGGGATTACGTTGAACCTTGACTTAAGATGATAGACATTAATTATTTAAGATACCCTCTAACATGGGGTAGTAATAGGCATGTGCAGGTCTAGGAATTTGTCTAACATGGGCAATTTGTGCCATATGGTTTGTCTCAAGTGGTAAGGATGTCTTTACGATATGGTCATTCCAGGTCTAAGGTCCGAACCTTTACTTTCTTGGGCCATTGGGGGAATATTTAGGATCTACAATCAAGAAACCATGTTCATATTTTTAAAAAGATATTATACCATTATTACTTATCTCTAAAGATGTGCTATAATTATAAAGAGATTTTATCAAAATAAATCTAAAAAATTTATATGACTTAAATATGATTTTTACAATCGAACTTGCCACATTAAGAAATGTTAGCTTTGCATTTACTTTTATGGCTAAATATTTTGTTTGCCCACAAACCCACCCTTGTGTTTTTAATTGTGAGCACACATTTATGCCATTTTTAAAAATGATTTGTATAGGCTTAGAGCATTGGTATTGGATTTATCAAATTCATCTTCAAAATTTGATGAAAGGTATATGTTTTCCATATATCTAAAACCTCCTTATCCATAACTCCACATTGGATTAGCCATTGGATTCATCAAAATAATAATATAATATTATTTTTTTAATAATATTATTTTTTATAATATATTTGACAATTACACTAATATATGTTAATTAATAATTTAATTTAATACTTAAATTATTATTTTTGAATTAATTTTTTTTCTCAACCTAATTATCCAACAAACATATTTTGACAACCATTCTTCTACCCAACAATCATATATAGAATTTATCAACACATTTACAATTCTTTCATCCAACAAACATATTACCAATATTTCTTCTACCCAATTCTCATATCTAAAATTCTTAAAACCAACAAACACTTCCACAAACCCTTCTTCTCTACCTAAACATCACATCTACAATTCTAAAAGCTAACAAACACATTCATTCCACCATGCACAATATCAAACATTCATATCTATAATTCTTGAAACCAACAAGTAGATGGTGCCAACCATTCTTCTTTTGCCAAGTTTTTTAGTTACAACTAATAGTCTCGGATTAAGCCCTATAAATAGATCCATCCTCTCATTATTTCTCACTCATCAAAAACCAATATTTCTTCTTCCATTCCATCAAATTTCGTTCTCCCAATTCCCTATGAATCCCTTTGAAAGTATTGATCATATGGAAGATGAAGATTATTTTGATCACGAGGAGTATATGATACAAACAATGGCCCTACATAGACAACAACACGCAGCCGAGGGAGCATCTGGCTTCACGTCGTGTTATGCCCGAGATTGTGTTATGATCAAGTCAGAGCAAGAACATTTACCTATTATAAACAAATTTATTAGTTACTTATGTTAATTATTCAAGGCAAATATATAACAGAAGGTTCAAAAGCCATGATTGTGACTAGAAAATTATCAAAGGATCCCATAACAATATAGAAAATAAGTTTGGACTTCAATCACAACACAAGGGTCCCATAACAAAATTAACATGTGGCATTGCAGGATATTATCAAAGGTGGCTTTATCAATAGATGCAAGTCTCTAAATTTTGTTATAAAGAAATTGAATTAAATCTTCCTTTAATATTATTGTTGTTATTCGTAGTTGTAAACCAGTGGTATTCAAAATTCATGAAGATGAACTCGTGATACTAAGCTGATACTAATATGCTGGAAAAAACTAAACTATGATCAGTTCCAGACTAAGAACTAAGCTGATACTAATCCTTACGCAATATGGAAACAAACTAGAAACTACCACAAATACTCAATCAAGCATTCACAAGTAGGATAAAACAGCAGTAGTACTAGTTACACGCCCCATTGTTTGTGAGAATTAATTTTATTTAACATGTTATTTCGGGCCCCTTACTAATGAGTAACTAAATTACACGTTCACTTGAATGCATGTCTCAGTTTTCACATAGAACAGCGAGAAGAAGTAAACATTCAATATTAAAAATCATTCCACTAAATCAAATGAACTAACAACAAATGGACTGGAAAAGAACAATGCTTAAAAAGATAGAATTTCTCATATAAAACAGAAAATAAAAAGAAAGGAAAGCGCTTACGTTAAGAGACGGAAACCTCAGGGAACCATGAGAAGCGAGCACTAACCCTAGGTGGCCAGGAAACGAGTCTCCAAAAGTGAAGAAGAGGAGGAGGGAGTAGAAGGTAGCGTTGGAGAATGAAAGAGGATTCCAGAAACTCTTGGCTTTATTCAAGTCTAGGTTCGCGAAAAACAGGAGAAGAAACGGAGGGAAGAAACGGAGAGGAAGAAAGAAAGGGAGAGGAAGAATCGAAAAGGGATTTGGGGATTTAGGGATTTCGGAGTAGAGAAGAAATCAGAGAAGAAAGGGAAGAAATAATGAAATCCCAGATTTGAGAAGAAAGAAAGGGAGATGAGAGGAAGAATTGATTTCGGGAATACGGGATAGAGGAAGAAAGTAGAGAAGAGAGGGAAGAAAAACTGCTTCGGCGCCTTCAGGAAGAAAGAAAGGTAGAGGAGAGGAAGAAATAAGGGAAAGAAATCGAAAAGGAATTGGGGATTTCGGGAAAGTGGAAGGAAGCATAATAGAGAGGTAAGAAACAACTTTGTGTGCGAAATTATATTTCCGTAATAAAATAACGCAATAGATGTTAAACAGTAGTTCATCAAGTTTGGCGATAAATGACAATCCACTGTAGCTGAAAGTTTAACATTTACTTAAATGGTGAAACCAATGCCGTGTATTTTGAGTAAAATTCATCAAATTTTAAACATTGGACTCATTTGATGACTCCAATGCCAATGCCAGTGCTCTTATGATGTCCAAATTTCAAGCACGTGTGCTTTATCACATTAAAAAAATTATTTTTCACTACAAATCACACTCTTTTCAAAGGTCCAGTACACAAGACTGGCACATTCTAGAGCCTAGGCCTATATGTAGCAATAGACATACAAACCTTAGACCTTATTAGGATAGGTGGATTGCTAGGATGGGGGCTCATCCAGATGACCCGCCCTCCTCATTGGACGAGTAATCTCCCACACTTAAAAATAAAATGGAAGCTTTTTAATTAGAAATACTTTACATTCTAGATTTTGCCATCTCCAGTAGGCTTTGCTAGCCGGGTACACGTACCTTGTTTGCCTGTCACCTCAGCTTGGGCCTCGCCCATCACAGGAGGGTAGTGAGGGCAGGTGCTAAGTGGGGATGTCCACCTGCTTGCTCGCTTATATAATATATATAATAATATATATTGAAGATATTAACTTTTTTTTTTTATTCAAGTGAGATTTTAACTTTCTAAAACGACGTCGTTCTGAATACTTATTAATTAGGTTTTAGAATACCTTTGCATGACTCTCTCTTTCTATTCTCTCTCTCCTCTCTCAACTCAATTTGTCTCTCAACACCGTCCCAATCTCAGTCGTTGTGGTTTTTGCCATTACCATCTCTTTAAAACCTCGTTCTCTCCATTGTAAGTAGCTCAAATCCGAAATGATCAAAATCCTAAATTAGTGTTGTGATTCCATGAAGTTGGATTATGAATGCTATGAAATTGGATTGTGGTTCTTTGTTAAAGTTATTTAGATTTTGAGATTTTAGATTGAAACTCAAATCTAATTCAAGGATTCAATTTGAGACCCTGAATTAAATTAGGATTTAGGATTTGAGAGATTTGAATAAAATCATCGTTTTGTTATATGTTGCTATTGTTCTTGACCAATGTTACAAAATTGATGGAATGATGTATAGATTGAAAAGTACTAATGAGACGGTATGGTTAAATCAACTTGTGTTAAGGGATAAGAACACCCTTAAGAGGTTGTTTGATGGGTATGCCTCATTTAAGAAGGTTCCATCATCCATCATTTTGCCTCTGACCAACGTTGGGAAGATGAGAAAACATAAATGAGATAGGTTTGGTAATACATACGAACGAAATAATAAGGTACAATTTGGATAGGGAGTTTAGATGAGATGAGTTGAAATGAAAATTAAATAAAATATTGTTAAGATTTTATTTTTTAATATTATTATTGTTTTGAAATTTAAAAAAATTGAATTGTTTATTATATTTTAAGTGAAAATTTAAAAAAATTGTAATAATAATTTAGACAGCTAATTGGACTTGAAAATATACTTGTTGGCAAAGTTAAACCCATATGTAGTGTTTTGAAAATTTAATTGATGGGAGGATAAATGTTGTCAAATATCTCGTCATCAAAGAGATAGGTCGTACTATTTTAGCCATCCCTATTTCTAGGATAACCCTAGAGTCCATATTTAGCATAGGAGGATTTATATTAGATTTATTCAGGAGTTCATTGTCTCCTACAATTTTGATTTGCATTCAAAACTAGATTAGAGGAAAGCCGATTGAAATGCGAAAGATGGTGAAAGAACCGACTTGCATTTTCTTCCCTTCATTTTCTGGAAAAATAAAAAAGGAATTTCATTTCATTTGTTTGCACTCCTCTCAACTCACATCCGCCATCCTCTACACCCCCTCGTATACAACACGTACAGCTTCGCAACCTATTTACAAAGTCTCATGTTGTCAAATTTGCACATAAATGAATTTCAAAATACAACCTTAAACCAAAACCCATCGCAAGCAACAGCAAAGAAAAGAAAGGATGTAGAACTCGCACATCCAATCCCAGAAGCTTCAATATCATCTGGAGGAACATATATATATATATATATAGTCTGTTAGATGAGCATAGTCCCCATATGTAACAATATAACAATCTGATCTATGTTAGAAAAGTGAAGTTTAGGGTCCGTTTGGAAACACGACTATTCTCAAGTACTCATATTTTCTTCCTAAACATCATTGAAACACAAAACACATTCAATTTTAAATTTTCAACTTTATCTCTAATCATTACAACTTTTCCAAATAAAACACAACACTATACTACTTTTTCAAATTTCAAAACAAAAATTATATTAAAAAATTATATTCAAACAAAATTTTAACTTTATAATATTTTTATTCAACTTTTTCTCTCCTTCAAAACCCAATAAAATATCTTAACACAAACTATTTCACTACTATTCATAGATATATTGAGATATTCTGAGTATCCAAAAGGGTAAATGAGCATGCATCAACTTCTTGGGGGGTGTTTCACGTGGTCGAATGGTCGAGGGGGGTCAAGGTTGGACAAATTCCTAGTTTCTACTCCATTATCCAGACCTAAGCCAGAAGAGATTGTCACGGGTATATGCTCTGATCATTTTTCCATCTTATTAGATTGTGGGGGCATTCATGGAGGTAGGCGATACTTCAAATTTGAGAATATGTGACAACAAACGGTTGGTTTCGTGGAAAGGTCGAGGGATTGGTGGGCTTCTTATTCTTTTCATGGTACTCCCAGTTTTATTGTGGCTGGTAAACTCAAAACCCTTAAGCTGGACCTAAAGAAGTGGAACATAGAGGTGTTTAGACACACAAATGAGCAACAAAGGCTTCTTTGGAATGAGTTGCATTCCCTAGAAGATGGGGTGGCAACTGAGGAGTCCACGTTGAGAAAGATTGAGGTGGTGTCTGAGTTAGAAAATGTGTTGTTGGAAGCAATTTCTTGGAGACAAAAATCTAGGATGACATGGTTGAAGGTGAGTGACAAATACACTAAGTTCTTCCACAAAATGGCAAACTCTCACAGACGTAATAATGTGATTGATTTGATTCAATCAGGTAATACGGTGCACCAATCCCCGGAGGCTATACAAGACCATATCGTGAATTATTATGATCTTCTCAAAGAGATTGCAGTGTAACGTCCTAAACTGGATGGGCTCTTTTTTTATCAGCTGGATGCTAGTGCAGCTAGATGGTTGGAGAGAGACCATTTGAGGAAGCCGAAGTGCTACAGGTAGTGAGTGGTATGTGTAAAGACAAAGCCCCGGGTTTGGATGGATTTTCTTTGGCTTTCTTCAAGAGTGCTGGGACATGGTAAAGGATGAAGTGATACGGATTTTTCATGAGTTTCATCTTTGTCACAAGTTTGAGAAGTCCCTTAATGCTACATTCATTGCCCTTATCCCGAAGATAAGGATGACGTGATATGGACTTTTCATGAATTTCATCTTTGTCACAAGTTTGAGAAGTCCCTTAATGCTACCTTCATTGCCCTTATCCCGAAGATAGCGGGGGCCATTGAGTTGAAAGATTTCCGTCCTATTAGCTTGGTTGGTAGGATTTATAAGATCATTTCAAAGGTGTTAGTAAATCGAATGAGCTTGGTGATGAAAAAAATTATCTCCAAGTCTCAAAATGCTTTTGTAAGAGGTAGGCAAATCTTGGACTCCATTTTAATTGCAAATGAGTGCTTGGACAGCCGGTTGAGCAATGGCATTCTGGGAGTTCTTTGCAAGTTGGATATGGAAAAAGCATATGACCATGTGTGCTGGGTTTTTTTGCTATATATGTTCAGAAGATGCGGTTTCGGGGATAAGTGGTGTGGATGGATCAATCATTGTGTTTCGACCGCTCGGTTTTCGTATTAGTTAATGGTCAACCTTGTGGATTTTTTCAGAGCTCGAGGGGTTTGAGACAAGGGGATCCGCTATCGCCTTTTCTATTTGTTGTAGTTATGGGGGCCCTGAGTGGCATAGTGGAGGCTGCTGTTAGGGGAGGTTTTCTTGCTGGCTTTGCCGTGGGTAACGTTAATAATGAGGCTTTATCCATCTCCCATTTATTATTTGCAGATGATACTCTAATTTTTTGTGATGCAGACAACGAACATATTCAAGCTTTAAGGGTTGTTCTATTGTGTTTCGAAACTGTTTCGGGACAAGGTGAATTTGGGTAAGTCAGAATTGGTTCTCGTAGGGGAGGTGGCGAATATCAAGCTCCTAGTTGAGTTGTTGGGAGGCAAAGTGGCTACTCTTCTTATGAAATACCTCGGACTCCCTTTGGGAGCTTCTTTTAAAGCAAAAAACATTTGGGACGGAGTCGTAGAGAACGTTGAGAAAAGGTTGTCGGGCTGGAAGCGGCTTTATCTTTCAAAAGGAGAGAGAGTAACTCTCATCCAAAGTACCATTTCCAATATCCCAACATACTTTCTTTCCTTATTTCCTTTACCGGGTGGGGTGGCTAATCGGATTGAAAAGCTATCTAGAGCCTTTTTGTGGGGAGGCATGGGTGAGGAAATAAACTTTATCTTGTGAATTGGCAAAAAGTGTGCAATTCGAAGAAGTTGGGAGGTTTGGGGGTGCGTAACTTGATCACTTTTAATAAAGCTCTACTGGAAAAGTGGTTGTGGAGATTCCAAATGGAAGGGACTTCGTCGTGGAGAATGGTCATGGGTCGGAAGTATGGTTGTGAACTGGGGGGGGGGGGGGGGGGGTTGGGGTGTTCCAAAAAGGGTAGGGGGTTGTATGGTGTGAGTCTTTGAAAATTTATCAGAAATGGGTGGAAGGTGTTTGCAACACATTAACTTTGAGGTCGGTGAGGGTACAAGAATTAAGTTCTGGTTTGATGAATGGTGTGGTGAGAGAGCTCGATCTTATGTTTTTCCAGGTGTTTTCAGATTGGCTGGAAATCAGCAGGCCACTGTCTCAGATCAGCTGTGTCAAGCCAATGGTTCTGTGCATTGGAATATGATCTTTTCTAGAAATGCGCATATATGATTGGGAAGTCGAGGAGATAGCAGGTTTTTTCAGCTTGCTTTATTCCAAGAGGATAGGAGGTAATGGGAGCGACAAAATGTTGTGAAAACCTTCGGGGAGTAAAAAATGTTTTGTTAAATCTTTCTTCAAGGTGCTGACAAATTATCAACCCCTTGCGTTTCCATGGAAGGGTATTTGCAGAGTTCCTGTGCCTCCCAAAGTTGCTTTTTTTTTTTACTTGGACAGCAGCTCTAGGAAAGATTTTGACGGCTGACAACTTAAGGAAACGGGGGATGATCGTAATGGAGTGGTGTTATATGTGTAAGAACAATGGCGAATCGATTGACCATCTTTTCCTACATTGCGAGGGGGCAAGGGAGTTATGCGATGGCCTACTTAGTAGGGCCGGGCTGTCTTGGGTTATGCCCAAGAGTGTGGCGCAGCTCTTAGCATGCTGGAATAGGCATCATCAGAGTCCTCAACTGGCTGCGACGTGGAGGATGGCTCCTTTGTGCTTATTGTGGTGTATTTGGATGGAAAGAAATGAGATGCTTCAACAAGAAGGAGAGAGCTCGGGGGAATTATGGAATTTTTTTGTACTTTCTTTGGTCCAATGGCTTTCTGCTATAGTTTTAAAGGGAGGGAATGTTCATGAGTTTTTGCTTTCTTTTCAACTTTCTAGTATGTAACTAGGTGTCTCTTTTATATACTTCTTGTGTACATGGACTTTGCCTAGATTTATTCGATCAATGAAATTTCTTACTTATCAAACAAAAAAATGAGCATGCATCAACAATCCCCTTCTAAGAAGACAATACCAGCCGGAGGAAGTATTGTTTTTTGTGTTTTGTTTGGGAAGTTGTAATATGATTAGATGAAAATTTTGAAATTGATAAATGTTAGTGTTTTACTGATGTTTGAGAAGGAAATTATGAGAAATTTTGAAATGAGATAGTTTGTGTTCCCAAACAAAGGCTAAATACCCAAACAGAAAAATAAGAAAAATTCTACTCATCATCCTCACGCCACACACCACACATTTTTTTTCTCGTATTAAATGTGTGGTGTATGGATGATGAGCAGAAGAAATCAATTAATTTAGGAAGAATAAAACAAAAAAAATAAAAAAAGTGTGGTGTGTGGAGATGATGAGTAGCAAAACTCAAAAAATAAATGCGTTGGGTTGAAAAACTCACCATATCTCTAGATCTATGGAACAACGGAAGACTTGAAGAGCCTCGGACAAAAAGGGCACCAATTGATAAGAACAATTGAGTGCTTCACGCACTATGGCATCTTCAATGCCTGTTTCAATTGTTCTAATGATGCTGGATGCATGCTACCAATGGCTGTATTAAAAGATTCTCCATGAAGAGTAGCACATGTTTGAAGATTTTCTCTGACTGAAGTCTCTAATGATATCTGATTTATTGGGTCAGAATACTTGATCTACAGAGGGAAGAACAAATCCATCAGGTAAAAAAAAAATCCACAATATAACTTTATTCATCTGAATTCAACACTTTCAGGTATGTCACCTGTCTTCTCCTTAGCTCTATACTCGGAATGCTTCCCTCACCATGGGATCTGCTGGAGCTCAGATTCTCACCACTGCCATTCACAAGACTAGGAAATAAGGGAAAAGGATACAAATCAATTCTAGAATGACCACTACTTATCTCAATAACAACATACCTGGACTCTTCCTCAGCCAAGTCATCGTTTCCACTCAAAATTACAGTTGTACATACACTGCATGAATAAAAAAGTATCATTACAAGGCTCCTAATTTACCAAATACTCAGATTGCAAATGATTTTAAGAAATACTTGGATGAACCCATACGTCAGAATCTGATCAAGCATATCGAGGACTTGAGGCAGTCTCAACGTGAGAATTATCGAAAGAGCTAAGCCAAATGCCTTCTTTTGTAGGGAAGATACATTGTCTACCTGTGACCAAATAAAAAAATATATATAATAAACAAATGAAGCAAGAACTCAAAGCAGTCGGATAAGCTTGAGCTATTGTGTTATATTCATTTGATTAAAATCATTCTATTATAAACATTTTCCAATTCCAAGCATGTTGCCATGAGACAGACCTCAGAAATTCCCAAAAAGTGGACAGTGCCTTAGATAATCTTGAAATTATAGTACTTTTTTATGTACATGAATGAAATGTGGTACTTTTAGTTCTTAAAAATTATCCTCCTAAAGTCAAATTAGAGCAGGACGATATCATCTAAGTTGAAAAGTATTATCTTTCCCCGTAAGGTCTAAGTAACTAAGTTAACAGTACTTAGCAGGAAAAAAAAGTGAAAGTTAACTATAACAAATGTTGCAGTAAGTTTTCTTACTTCCCTTCGTTTGGGAAGTTGAAAGGTTCATCTTTCCCCATCAGGTCTAAGTTAACTGTACTTTTCAGGGAAAAAAAAGTAGTTTTCTTACTGTATCAAATGTTGCAGTAAGTTTTGTTACTTCCCAAACCAAGGGAAGTTAGGAAATAAAATCATGGGTTAATTACACTTTGCTCCCTCGAACTTTCACTCAATTCACAATGTGCCTCCGAAACTAATAATTGCATCAAAGTGGACCCTCGAACTTTTAAAACTTCCCAATCCCCCCTTTCGTCTACCAACAGTGTCAAATCTAACGGAAATTCATTCCAAAGATATAATTTTTATCTAATTTATTATCATTGACCATATAAAATATAAAATAATATATGCTATCAATTATATACTACAGTATCCTTATATATGCCATCGGTTGCAAAATCTCTCCAGAAGTCCTCTACATTATACCTCTGTTGATTTATAGGTTATATATATGTCATAATTTGAAAATTGCTCAAAAGATTAGTATGTAGTCCAGTTTTGAGTGTTATGTTCAGATTGGGAGTGATGGTACCATGATAACTGGTTTTTGAGTTATTGGGGGGTTTTAAGGATGGTTTATCCTGTAGAGGTGGTGATTGAATCTAAATGTTTTATCTTGTCAAAGGCTGGGGGTGGCATGCTGAGAGTCATCAAAAGAAACTGGAAGTCAGAACATGTGGTTCTGTTTGGTCCATCTTCAGTGCAGTGGCTTGGGAAGGTGTTAGAGGAGAGTATGGAAGGCGGAAGAAAGGAGGTGTATTCAGCAACTAGAGAAGGATACTATAGTATTATTGCCCAGCGATGCTCTAATCATAGAGGAAGATATATTGAGGTTGCTGAGTATAACCAGGGGGGAGAAGAAATGTCTTGTGCATTCCAGAAGGTGAGAATGGTTGGGGGTGGAGGAAGATGCGGGAGGTGCTGCTTGAGCCGAGAAAGGTGCTTCGGGGTGGAGGTCAGTGGGATGCTGTCAAGGGGGGGATGAGACACCAAGCTAGGACGTACAAGGAGGTGCTCGCTTCGACGTTGCCAAAAGTGGTGAGGAAGGGAGACGGTGATGGGAGGGGCTCTGTCAGGGGAGGTGGGCGACGTGAAGCTCTGTCGAAGCAGTATGGCGTGATGAGCAACTCACATGGCAGTAGTTGTGCGACATGTCAGGAGGTATGGGATGTACGTAGGACGTTGCAGGACGTTTAAGGAAAGGGATGAGAAGGGGAATTTAAAAGGCAAAGGGAAGGTTATGGGTGATGGGTTTCAAGTTGGTAAGGGCCGGGGCTTTTGGAGGCAGACGGGTGGGTTTCCTAAGGCAAATTTCAAGGTGTCGTCGGGCTTAAGCCAACGTGATGGGGCTAGGCCATCTAAGGCCAGGGGGAAGGCCTTGTCGAGCTCGCGCCCAAGTGATGGGGCTGGGCCGGCAGGCCCATGCGATGGGTCTGGGTTTGGGGCGAACCCAAAGTCCACGGAAGGTTCACGAGATATCGTGAGCCCCAAACCCGTGATGGGCCGCCGTCATGCTGTGCGCAAAATGCGCTGGTGAAGTTCGGATTGCGTTTCTCTCCCCTAAAGGAAGCTCAGACGACGCCGATGGTTGGAGGGGATGAAGGCCTTGCTCCGGCGAACGTTTCTGTCAAGTTGTATGAGGATTTTGAGGTGGCTGAGGAGGAGGATGATTCGGTTGATCTTATGCACTCGGTGGAGAACGAGTTGTTTCTCCCTGAGTCGTGCGACCAGATTTTGAATTCGGTGGAGGATGATTTTTTCCTCTCTCAGGCGTGTGATTAGGTGGGGTTGGAAGGGATTCCGGTGGGTGAAGAGTTCCAGACTTTTCAGATTGATAGGAGGGGCATTCCTACTCCATTAAACTACTACTATCCAACCCAAGCCTCAGACTGGGTCATTAATAAGGTGAAAGAGATACAACATTACGTGGGGATTAATTGTGAAGGGTATGAAGAGTAGTTCATAGCATTGTTAGCGGCTATGGAAGCTGGACATCAACAAAAAAGAAAAGGGGATTCAAAAAAGAATCGGGAACTGAAAAAATTGGCGTGGTCGATGAATTCAGAGGGAAGTTCCAGTAGGAATAGGGTAAAAGGGAAGGGGTTGGCTGTTCCCAAATGAAGCCTAAGATTGTGTCTTGGAATGTGCGTGGGCTTAACGAGGTAGATAAGCGCCATCGGGTTCGACACTTGCTTCGTGAGTGGAAAGCAGACATTGTGTGTTTACAGGAGACGAAGCTAAAAATGATTGATAGAAAGATGGTGCGAAGTTTATGGAGTGGGGCTCATGTGGATTGGGTTTACTTGGCCTCTATAGGGGCATCGGGAGGAATTGTGGTAATGTGGGATAGGAGGGGGGTGGAAAAAGTGGAGGAATATATAGGGATATATACGGTAGCGTGCTCCTTTAAAAGTGTGTTCGATAATTTCTTATGGGCTTTTGCAGGTGTCAATGGTCCAAATCTAGATGCTGACAGAGGTTTTTTGTGGGATGAACTAGCAGGGGTACATAGTTGGTGGGATCTTCCGTGGTGTATTGGGGGTGATTTCAATGTTGTGAGATTTCCAAGTGAAAGCTTCAGAAGAAGAAGAGTGAGGCCTGCAAGTGTGGAGTTCTCAGAGTGTATTTTTGACTTGAATTTGATAGACCTTCCTCTCGCAGGGGGCCATGCCACATGGTCAAATAACCGGACTTGGTCTCGCTTGGATCGCTTTTTTATTTCCCCTGAGTGAGAAAGCCATTTTCCTGAGGTATGTCAAAAGCGGTTGGTACGTTTAAATTCTGATCATTGGCCTATTTTACTAGATTGCGGAGGTATTCATAGTGGGAGACGATACTTTAAGTTCGAGAACACGTGGCTGAAATCAGAAGGTTTTGTGGAGGGGGTTAAACAATGGTGGATTTCTTATCAGTTCAATGGAACGCCTAGTTTCATTTTTGCGAACAAGCTGAAGGCATTAAAGAGAGACTTGAAGGAGTGGAATAAACAGTCGTTTGGAGACATAAGGGAGAACAAGAATATCAAGTGGTTGGAGATTCAGGAGTTAGATAGACTTCAAGAGGTGAGGCCACTTTCTGAGGAACAATTACAAAGAACTGTGTTGGTCGTAGATCTTGAGAGAATTATTTTGCAAGAAGAAATGTCTTGGCGTCAAAAGTCAAGAGCATTATGGTTAAGGGAAGGGGATCGGAGTACGAAGTTTTTCCATAGCATTGCAAACTCGCATAGAAGAAACAATAATATAGAGGTTTTGAAAATTGAGGGGATGGAGTGTAGGGATGAGGAAGTTATCAAAGATCATGTTACTGATGTCTTTGAGAAGCTCCTTACCGAGCCAGTGGGATGGAGGCCTACTCTTGATGGGTTGGTTTTTGACACCATTGAGAGGGGGGATGTAGCTAGGATGGAGAGGATTTTTGAGGAGAACGAGGTGTATGAGGTGGTAAGGAAGATGGTGAAAGACAAGGCCCCCGGACCAGATGGTTTCTCTATGGGGTTTTTCCAAGATTGTTGGGAGGTGATAAAAGATGATCTTATGAAGGTGTTTCAGGAGTTGTACTCGGTTGGAAAATTTGATAAAAGCCTTAACACCACTCTCCTTGCTTTAATACCCAAAAAGGTGGGGGCAAGTGAGATTGCAGATTATCAGCCTATTAGTCTAGTGAATGGAGTTTACAAGATTATTTCTAAAGTACTAGCTAATCGGTTGAGTGTGGTGTTGGGGAAGATTGTTACCAAGCCTCAAAATGCTTTTGTAAAGGGTAGACAGATTCTTGATGCAGTTCTTATTACTAATGAATGTTTAAACAGTAAATTGAAGGATCGGAGTTCAGGGATTCTGTGTAAGTTAGATATGGAGAAGGCGTATGATCATGTTAATTGGGATTTTCTTCTATATCTACTGGATAGGTGTGGTTTTGGGGAGAGGTGGAGGTCATGGATTAGCTAGTGTATTTCCACAACAAGATTCTCTGTATTGATCAATGGCAGCCCAGAAGGTTTTTTTGCGAGCTCTCGTGGCTTGAGACAAGGGGATCCGCTATCTCCCCTACTTTTTGTCCTTGTGATGGAGGCACTAAGCAGGATTATCTCGGCTTTGGTAAATAATGGTTTTGTAAGTGGTTTTCAGGTTGGATCCTCGAGTAGGGGTATTACTACTATCTCTCATTTGTTGTTTGCAGACGATACGCTTATTATGTGTGAGGCCAATCCTGATCAGTTGCGGGCTGTGAAGGCGTTGCTTCTTTGTTTCGAAGCTGTATCTGGCTTAAAAGTGAACTATGATAAATCCGAGGTGGTGCCGATTGGGGAAGTCCAGAATGTCCAAGAGTTGGCAGGGATATTGGGTTGTAAGAAGAGACTATGATGTACCTGGGACTACCGTTGGGTATAAACTCGAGGACTTGCTCGATATGGGATACGGTGATTGAAAAAATAGAAAGGAGATTGGCAGGTTGGAAGAGAATGTACTTGTCAAAAGGGGGCCGGATCACATTGATTAAGAGTACACTTTCTAACCTACCCACATACTTCTTATCATTATTCCCTATACCGGCAAGTGTGGCTAGTAGAATTGAGAAGCTACAAAGAGATTTTCTGTGGGGTGGTTTAGGAGAGGAATTTAAATTTCATTTAGTCAAGTGGGAAAAAGTCTGCCGTCCTATTTCCAGTGGCGGATTGGGTATCAGAAACTTGAGATTGTTCAATCGGGCGCTGCTTGGGAAATGGTTGTGGCGTTATACTAAAGAACCGGATGCCTTATGGAAAGTAGTGATTGAGATGAAGTATGGTGGATTAGGGGAGGGTTGGTGTACTAGAGAAGTTAGAGGCACCTATGGAGTAGGGCTATGGAAACATATAAGAAGAGGGTGGGAGGCATTTCATCATCATACTCGGCTTCAGCTGGGTACAGGGTCCAGGATCAGTTTTTGGAAGGATGTTTGGTGTGGTAACAACGTCCTTCAAGATTTGTTTCCTCTACTTTTCCTAATTGCAAGTGATAAAGATGCTACAGTGGCAGAGCTTATGGGAAGAGTGGATGGGAGTACACATTGGAATATCAACTTCATCCGGGCGGCACAAGACTGGGAGGTGGAGAGTTTTGTAGACTTGTATAGTCTGTTGTATTCTTGTCATCCGAATATCCAGCAGGAAGATGGGTTGTGGTGGACTCCAGTGGGAAGAGGGGTATTCACAGTTAGATCCTTTTATAAGGTTCTCACACAAGAACCTGAGACACAATTTCCTTGGAGAAGGCTTTGGAAGAACAAGACTCCACCCAAAGCTTCCTTTTTTGTATGGACAGCATCCTTAGGTAAGATTCTCACTACAGATAATCTGAGAAAGAGGAGGATAATCATTATAGATTGGTGCTGCATGTGTAAAAGTGAGGGTGAGTCGGTGAATCATCTACTTTTACATTGTGAGGTTGCCAGGTCTCTCTAGTATGAGGTGCTTAATAGAATGGATCTAGCGTGGGTAATGCTAGAATCTGTGGCGGAAATGTTGGCAAGCTGGACCTCTATTAGAGGTGTGCAACAGATCAAAGAGGTTTGGAAAATAATTCCGAATTGTATCATGTGGTGCTTGTGGAAGGAACGCAATGAGTGGACATTTGAAGACAAAGAGAGATCTTTGGCGGAGCTTAAAGTTTTCTTTTTTAGGACTCTTTGTACTTGGGCTATTGCTGTAGACTTCAATGGCATGAACTTTCATGATTTCTAGTTTCTAACGTGCCTACGTAGATAGGGCATAGAGACATTTGTAACTGGCACTTTGTTGCCTTTATTGAAATAATAATTCTTGTTTACCTATAAAAAAAAAATAATAAATCATTATCCATATATAAAATTATTTTATACCTAAGTTGCAAGCAAGTATGAATAATCTATGTACGCAATAAAATTATTTGATATTCATTAACCATATATAAATTAATAAAAAAAATTATTTAATGATTTATGATTTATTATTAATTGATAGCATATATTATTTTATATTTTATATGGTCAATGATAATAAATTAGATAAAAATTACATCTTTGTAGTGAATGTTATGCACGTGAGCAGCACGTACATTGAATTTCCGTTAGATTTAACGCTGATGGTAGACAGCAGGGGGGGATTAGGAAGTTTTGAAAGTTCGAGGGTCTACTTTGATGCAATTATTAGTTTCGGAGGTACATTGTGAATTGAGTGAAAGTTCGAGGGAGCAAAGTGTAATTAACCCTAAAATCATATATCTATCTATGCTCAGTATAGGTATAGCAATGCAACCTAGGTAGCAAGCAAACACTTCAACCATCACCAAAAGTATCCTCATAATGGAAACGCAAGCTGCACTGACCTTGTCAAGCCAGACATCAACCAGACAAAGAAGTATATTGTCTTTGATTGGAATACCCGCCTTCTGGAGCAGTAAAAAAGTTGATTGTTCTGATGTTAATTGGGCAAGGTAATTGGTATTCATCACCAAAAGCCTTGCCAGGATGGCAGCAGAAGATGCTTTAACAGCTGTCTTAGAAGGATCACGATCATCTCCTCCTCTCAAACATACAGTAATCAATTTCTAGCAACATTAAACAAAAGGTGCGAACTCTATAAGAAATTTATTGATCGAAATCAGCAGAATCACACAGGCATACAACCATACTTACTTGTAAAGTGCTGCTGATCAATGGAGGCACTTCTGCAGGGAAACACTGCAAAGTAACATAAACAAATAAAAAAGAGATTTGTTGAACAATTATTATCAATTAATGCTATAACAGTTCTAAAGCCTCAAAGCTACAATGAGCACATGTTACGAACTTGGGAAAACGAATCAAATACATTTTGTTTTCTACAGTGCAATTCCCTTAATGTATCATAAAATGGAACCATTACCACATATTCTACTGAAAGTGAATAAAACATCATTCCATTAAATCCTAAAAAGCTAGGATGCACAAATACCGGCAAGGGGTTTGGATCTAGTAGAACTTTATAAAAATTAGGATTTGATATGACAGGGACATGTTAATTAATTAAAATATACTTTTTATGTTTGAAGGAAAGGATTGAGCGGTGTTTTAACGAGGGGCGTACTTTGGAGCAACTTTGGAATTTCTTTGTGCACTCTTTTCTGTTTTGGTTTTCTGCTTTAGTGATTAACGGATCTTCCGTTCATGATTTTCTGATGTTGCTTTCCGTTTCCTAGAGAATGTACTTAGGTGTTTTTTTTTATACTTCATGTGTACATGGGCTTCGCCTATACATTCGTTTCTATAAAAACTTCTTACTTATATAAAAAAAATGTTTGAAGGAAAAATAAGCATCAAAAGGTTTAAAAGAAACACTAATTATGTTATAACTTATTCTTTATATATTAAAAAAAATTGTTTCCTTCGAACTGTCAGGCTGCATGGTAAGTTTATTAGAGGTACAGGAAAGAGGTAGTATTTTAAGGGGCAAAGAGTTCATCAATCATCTTGCAATACAAAACAAAAGAATATCAATGCCCCTTTCACACTACCTACATCCCGAAAAATCTACTTGCAAATATTAAATTAATGTACCTGTATTAGAGTATCAATGACTGGAAGAGTTGAAAGAATCCCTCTGTCATTGACATTTCCAACAATCAGATCAAGAATTCTAGCTACACTAGAAGCATGCATCTGTAGAAACTCAGTTCCACCCAAAATAATGTAATCCTCAATTACGGTGACAGCAACCTGAAAAAAACAAGGTTAAATACAATACAAACAACAGATTTTTAATTTTAAAAGTACAATACAAACAAGAATATAAAAGGACATTAAAACTGTAACAAGCAGTTCAAAAGATGAAAAAGACAAAATCAACAACCAAGTACAAAAATCCAAGCGTACATACTTGAAATTAGTGATACCTAATCTTGGAGCCAAGAAGCAATAAAGCAACAGAAAAGGAGCACAAAAAGTGATACTGGTGGTCAGCAAAGTGAAGCCTCTACATTAAACTAACAAAAATTATGATACTTCTTCTCTCTCTCTCTGAACAAATTACATAGCTAGGCAATACCTGACCTTTTGACAAACCAGTTTTTTTTTTTTTTGATGTCGGGGAACCTCTCCAAGGCAGGGCCCTTGGGACCCACCCTGCAGAGTAAACCCCGGTCCCATGCACCGCACCCTCGGAAGTTTCCCTACACGGAACTGGTTAAATTGCTGGCTTTTGACCAGGGTGTGTGGCCCCAAAGAATTGTTTGCACCCATGAGGTGTTGAACCTTGGACCTTGAAAGGGAATGATACCCCAAGACCAAGGCCTTCACCACTTTGAAAGTAGGTATATGCCCTCATATCTATAAACAAACCTGGATTTCTCACCCAAATCAACTAGTCAGTTGTACCAGCTCCCTTAAATCACATCTCCATCCTAGTTTGAACATTTATTCATGCAATGGATTTGTTGCATCACCATGCCTTTATTGTTTGACAGGTTACAGTTCAAAGTTGAAACCAGAGTTGTTGAAAGTGTTAGGAATGCTAAAGCACAAAACACTGCCTGGAGCCTAAGCATACAGTGGCAGCATGTGCCTAATTGAAGTAAACGCAGATTTCTTTTGAAGAATATATAATAACAAAGTATTCCAAAAATACAATAAAAAAAGGTTGAAAAAGCAATAGAGTAAGATATTTGGCCTATTAACTTGATTTGTTAGAGTATCATGCAACATGACAATCAAGATCAACTAAGTACATACAATTTAAACATAACATTTTATACAGTTCTCTTGAGCTTTAGAACATCAGAGTACCATTATATTAGATAGCCATTATAACAAAAAAGTACACGCTTGAGTCAGAATATACCCAAAAGGCAATGACCAAAGATGCGCAAGAATTGTAGGTATTGACTCTATGCTAATATAAGCTATACAATGCAATCCTTAAGTAATAATATCCTGATCATTAAGTATAGGGCCATTATCATTGCCATCTAAAGATTTGTAACCCTCATTATCTTCCCTATCTACTTCCTCTAAATTAATAGTTAATACACACTCGCGCGCGCGCATACATTTGCAAAAAACTGCAAAAGCATGCTTTTTGTGCTCTGCTCCCTAAAATAGCACCAAAAGCATTCTTAAAGTGTTCTTTTGTAAATGCACTTAGCTTTTGGTAAATGAAGAACTCCGGCCTTGATGCTTAGAGCTCAAGCACACTTTTACTAATATTGCTTGAAACAATAAATATATTGTAAGACCGTAGATTGAGTATTGGAAGGTAGTTAATGGGATCCCACATTACTTGGGAAAGAGAAGTTATTTCCCTTTATAATGATTCTAAGGCCTCGTTTGTTTTCACAACCATTCTCATCTCATCTCATCTAATCATTACAACTTTCCCAAATTCCCACAAAATAAAATAAACAATTAAACTTTTTCAAATCCCAAAACAAAAATAATATTAAAAAAATATATTCTAACAATATTTTATTCAACTTTCAACTCTTATCTCAACTCATCTCATCTCATCTACGAAAACAAACGAGGCCTAAGAGACTCCAATTGAGACCTTGACTAGTCCTTTTGAAGTATAAGCCCAAATATGACTTGGGCTTCCATTGGGCTGTTACATATAATAAATATAAAAGAGGGCAAAATCACACAGAAATTCTAATCCACCAGGGAGTAGTATGTGTAAATGACGAATATAACAGCACACCATAGAGGATATCATGCTATCAGACATCCACTGGGTCCAACCTGCAAGTGATCAAAACTTCTTTCCATGATTTCCACAAGATATGGGAAACATGCCAATAGTTGAGGCACCAATGAAGGGGCATAAGAAAGTGTGGCTTCCCATAACTGCACAAAAACAACTGATTGAACTTAGCATGATATGCTACAATGGAATGATAGCCAGTTAAATAACTAAGATCAACTGTCAGACTAACCAGCATGCTGTCCTCTAGAAGTTCATCTGGGCTATTTACATCAATTCCCTTCTGCAAAATGGGCAGTAGCATGTTGTAGCAAATGGGTGATTGACCACCAAGAGCAACCACAAAGTTCCGCAAAGCTATAAGAAGCTGAATCAGTAGCAAGCTTTCACCAGAAGATTCCTCCCAAACCTTTTTGAAATAAGAAATAATAAAAAAAAAAAGTGAATTCTAATAAGTGCAGAGCCCATTAATTTCAAATGAAACCAAAGTTTAATATGCTGAAAAAGGTTACCGACCCATTGCTTAAATTTAGTATGACAAACTCAATAATTCAACATCTCTGTTGAGATACAATAGGGAATAGTGAACCCAGCCAGAAACTCGGAATCATAACCCTTATATCTGTCATTAAGTGTTTAGTTCGAACATTAAGTGACTAAAGACATAAAAGTGACAATACCTTTTGAAAAAATTGAACCAAGTTGTCTGCAAATGGAATGACTCCACTAACATGCGCAATAAGAACAGAGATCAAATTCAAAACCTGAACCTGAAATAAATGGAAGGATAACAAGAGTGTCAGTTGGATTACCAGGAAAACATCATCAAATTCGAGTTTCAAATTTCAATAATTTTAATAATTGTTTATAAGTTTTGAATATAAATAGTATAGTATCCCAAAGTCAATTTTGCCCTCGCAAAACCTTAACCACTGTTTGATATGAAAATTCAAAGATTTGTAGAACATTTGGACAGGAGCACTGCTCTGCAAACACGCAGATATCTGTCTGCATTCTTGTATCAAAGAAAATAAAAATTATTGAACACCCAAATCTTCATAGTTTCACCACTTTAAACAAGGTGGACATGATCAAATTATGCAGAAGGTCAATAAAAAAAGAAGGGAAACATCATTAATCTCAATGTACAAAGGGTCTTGCAGTGCTAAGCACAAAAGTGATACAAAATCCCTGTTTTACCTTTGAGTCAAACTCCTGAACTTCTTCAACCAACTTAAAGCACGAAACCCAACATACTGGAAGAAGATCAATAAATTCTCGTTCTGAAAAGTTTGCATCTTCAACATGTAAGCACAAAGATCGACAGGCTGCCAGCTTTACAAGGAATGCAGAACTTCAATAGGTGAAAGAGGATATAAAGATACAGATTCAGGAGGCAGGAAAATGTCGCAACCATTCAGAAAGAGCAGGAGAGTTAATGCACACAAGAAAATGAACCAATGGGGCATACCCTGACAGAAAGGTTTTTGTCTTGAAACAATTTGATCAAAGCACAGTATACTGGTCTTTTTGTGTCATCTTTAATCTGTCAAAAGTGCAAAAATCAGAAACCCATCATCAAATACTCTCTCTCAAATTATTTTTTGAAGTATCAAAGACTCAATTTAAATTGTGATTTAATTATGCAAAAAAAAAAAAAAAAAAAAAAAAACAGAGAGAAGAAAAAGGCCGTCAAAACCAAAAAAAGCACTATTTGCTATCATAGGATTGAATCCTATGAATTTCCACGACAAATCTCAATTCAGCTGGATAGAGCATCATAGTTTCATTGACCATTGCAAGACTCAAAAAAAGGAGCATCTTAGTATCCAATGGCACCATAAGAGAACCTTGCCTCTCACTTCTGGCATATCTTACGGGAGGAACAGGCTTAGAACTTCAACCCAGGGCACGAGTGTCCTTGCAGAGGACACGTGCTAGTAATTGATGTAACAGATCAAAAAATTGAGAGTCTAATGTTTACCAGGACTCTTCCATTTTTTTCCCTTCTTATCAATTACTTTTTTCTACCTCGGTTTCATCACTTGGAGAAACATATTTATTTTCCACCTCGATAATGATAATAATAATAATAATAATCATCATCATCATCATCATCATATTATTATTATTAAGGATAGAATGGGCAGTATATTAGTATATTATTATTATTATTATTATGTTTCTAACATAGAAGTTAGAAACAACCGCCTTGGACTCTACAAGGAGGTCAATATGGCATCTTTGTATGTTTCACAGACTATTTTGTGTTGCATCACCACATAGAGGGGAATCCCATGCAAGCACGATCCCTCTTGACAAAATTGCAAGTGTAAAAATCACTACTACTAATGCACTACACAGCGTAGAAATTATGCTACCTCAGAAACCCACTGTCCCAATATAAGCGCAACTTTCCGATGGATGATATACATATTTGGATGATCATTTGAGAGTTCTAGGGATAACGCTCCATTATACCTGCAAAACGATAGTTTCAGGGAAAAAGTCACAAGTCCACGATTTCCAAATAGACAATAAAAGTGAGACTAAATGAAAGAGCCTATTTGGTAATGTGAATACAATGCTATCTAATAACCTCATAGTACGGTGACAGATACTATAAAAACAGCAATCAATCTTACAATCAGAAGATACTGACCAAACCTCTTAAATGAAAATATAATCTTCTTCCTTGTACAAACGGTAAATAGTAAAGCAAAATGCAACTCCATAACAGGAGTCACAGTAAACTATACCACCAAGTTTTAATACTTCCGAACCACATTTTGTTCTATTTAAGTTACACTGGCAGCTAGAAGTGCCTCCACAAAATCTCCCTCCTGCTTCCAGTCATTATTGCATCAACTGAAGTACAGCAAGAAACATGGTACCAAGTGATCACAGACAGAAGTCATTTTATTTTATTTTTATTAGCACCGGGTGTTCGGGAACAGCGTCCCGACTAATTCCGGGGGTGCACAGGCCCTCAGCAAGTAATTTCCCGCAAGTGCACCTCGAATAATTCAATGGAAAAATCCTCTAGTCCAATGGCCCCTAAAGATTGTTTGCACCCAATGGGATTCGAACCTTGGAAGGAGCATAAAGAAGTCATTTTTTAAGTAAAGAGAGATATTTCATACTACCAGAAAAATGGGCGAAGCCCAAACGCAAAGGACGCATGCATGAGAAAACACCTAGTTAGAGCTAGAAATATATACAAGGAAATCAAGGAAACTGATCCCATTAAAGGCTAATCCAATAGCCCATAGAAACAAAGTATTAAATAAGAGAATTCTATGTTGTTCCAGGGCACAAACAACAGTCATTTGAAATGCTGCATCAGTTAAAATAACTTCAAAGTTTGGATAGGTTATGCAAGATATAATAATTGCCAAACACCATATATATAGCGGGGAGTGGACACACCAATCTTTGAAGCTCAGGTAGTTTGAGAGCTCATAATAAACATAAGCAGCAGCACCATAAGTAGCATCCTTTAGAAGCAACCCTGGCGTGATCTCAGTCACTGAAGTCGGACAACCCTTCATTGCCTCTTGAAGAAGGGAAACCACAACAGGACCAAGTAGCTAAAGCCAAAAATAAAGATCACAAGAGCACACATACTTCTTATCCAAAATAATTGAAGTGCTTAAGCCCTAAAAAACGACACAAGATGTTATAGACGGTAATCTGAAAAAAAAAAAAGAATGCCACCTACTTGGCTATGTTTTTCAAACAATACAATGTATAAAGCTTCAGCACACGGCCTCAATTTTTCAGTCCACTGAACCATATCCTGCTCATGATGAAAAGATTCAGGGTTCTGGTACAACTCCTCCAAATCACTTGCATTCAGAACGAAGTACCTATCGAGTCGTCAATACAGAGTTTTTGAGCAACAATTATCTGAAAAGCGCACACAAATAACCAGAGGGACCCAAATATTTTATACTTTTTTCTGCATAAAATTCTTGTGGAATAATAGCACCCAAAATTTACCACCAGATGACAAATCCTAGTACAATTATTTATTTAAAAATTAATTCACCATACCACCATGATTACAATCAAATGGGTGCACTAGCTCACTACGTGCATTTCAGAAGCCATACAACTTGTCTTCCAAAGATTTTTTTTCAATAGATAAATGCTTGATCTTTGATGGAATAATTGAGTCATGACATCAAGCAGTATGGCTTGTTTAAAAAGCATTTTCTCCCCCTATAAGGCCCCTTCCTTTCTGTGCTCAACGGCCCAAAAATGGATAGGAATTTATCAAGCAAAATACTCTGTAGGCAAACCAATATGTCAGTTAGAGGTCAGTGTGAATACCTTCTTATCAATACATTACATAGAAGAACTATCCCTTCATCAGGCAAAATTGAAGTCAAAACACCACCAACAGCATTCGAAATGTTTTTCTTGATCTGTTCTTGTGTAATCCCATTTTCATCCATTACCCGACCAGTGAGACTACGCTTGTATTCTTTACATTCCAGTACACACTTCACCATCACCATACATTGAATCAAGAATTGCTCAAATGACAACAAATCGGGCCCAGGCTCTGTTATCTTGTTTAAGCAGAACTCCATAACAGGAAGGAGCACACATTTATCCCCAAATGAAAAAGGATGCCTTCCCTGTAGTACTACTAAGACCTTCATCAATTTAGTGCATGCCCTCTTTGTGAAGTCCCAAAATTTAGGATGCATCTTCTGAAAAGATGAATCTGCAAAATAAAGAACATATGTAACAAAAAAAATCTAAGAAAAAAAAATTGCAATCACCCAAGAGAGGGGGGGGATTGAGATGGATTTAGTTTTCTTTCTCAAAAGGTTTGGAAACAAGATGGCCAAAAATTATGAGGGGAAAATGAAACTTCCCCTTGCAAATGAAATGACAAGATTTCATCCACGGCATATATAATGCACTGCTTGTGTGCAGCCGTACACATTAGACCCATAACTTTCCCTCGACCCTTACTGAACAGGTCATTTCCAGGTCACATCCTACGTCATTGAACAGTTCTTAATGACTGAATGAGGGAATTGTACAAACCACAAATGAATGCAAATGCTATATCGAACTTTCAGGCATCATTTCATGCAAGGCTAAAACTGGAAAACTTTTTTAAAGTAAAGATGCTTAATACTCCCTAGCGGGTAGTATTTTAATATGCTGGATACTAATTCATTTTTTTATAAGTAAATGAAGATTTTATTAAAAGCTGAATACTAATTCATAAACAATTATGGAAGCTCGTGGGTAACTTATACAAAATGAAAGCGATTAATCGTAGCTTTTAATAAGTCAATTGTTCATATTTAAGATCAGTACACATCTTGGGAGAAGTTCAGACAACAAAGAGCTAAAGATCCATGTATAACTGAGAGAGAGCTTATTAAGCTCCGGACAGGCCATATGTAGTGGCATACATGAAAGTAGATCCCTTTTTATTCGATAAGTAACATACAATAAAGTATATCTAGGTTGCTAAACCTTTATCATTCATTCTCCCAAGTGCTCATCTCCATTATCATTAAGTCCAAGAAGATTAATCATAAAGGGCAATAAACCCTAATTTGAGATGTCATATTTTTCACCAAAGTAGAAAGCTCAATATATGCCGTATATAAAAGTAAGGGTCTCCGTAAGTTTGCATTTGTTAAAGTTATTATTAGTTATGTGAGGCATAAATCAATTGCTAATCATGGCAACATGTAAGAAAGGCACCCGGGGGGGGGGGGGGGGGGAGGGAGAGAGAGAGAGAAATCTCACAGTATGGAAGAAAGGACTGAATCGCATTCAAGAGAACAGGAGAGACCTCCTTGACTGGCCGGACTTCCTAAAAGATAGAGCTAAGTCAGTAAAAACACTCCCTTTACTTCATCGGGAAAAGAAGGTGCAGGTTAGGTGCACCAAATCCTGAAATAAAAAAAAAAAAGTAAATAAAATTCACAAGGGAATTATAACCTACCTGTACACATTTTGCATCACTTGGAAACCCTGAAATTATAAGCTGTCGTATAGTCTTTAAGCACAACAACCACCTCTCGCATATTAGATAAAGTTCATCATGATAATGGTTTGGATCAGTCGAATTATAGCTTTGAGAGAGGGTAGAGAAACCATTTAATATGGTCTGCACATCTCTCTGCCAAACATGCCAGCTATAATCAAAGAAATGGGTTGATATCTGTAAAACAAAGTACATAAGCATGATCAGCCCCCAAAAAAACATGGTTATGTAGATTTCATTTCTATATGGTTACGAAAGAGTAATTACTTGTCCTTCTATTACCGTAGAATAGGTGCATAAACTGAGCTACACAATGAAACTTTTTTGGCTTCCATGGGGGAGAAATCTTATGATAATGGAAAATAGAAAAAGAATGCAGTATTAAGAAAGCACAGCAGCCTATACCTCTGCAAAGGTCTTTTGGTCTGAAGTAAGACGTTTACTGGACAATTCCTTCAAGGTACGAAAAATAGTCATAAAAATCCGGTGGGAAGTAAGAACATCTGCTGATTGAAGCTGATGTGCCAAAACAGAAAAGAGCTCTGGCCTGGATAAGTTATTGAATTGACAGATCAGAACAGATGGTCAGCTTCCAGAGGGAACATTCAAAATAACTGATGGGAAGATAATGTGCATATCAACAACTATAATAGCCGCCAACTATGCTTAAGCAAAAATTTAACACATATTGCTCCAGCTGACCACAGAGGAAAAAGAAAATACCGATAGAAAAACAGCACCTTTATATAAGAACCAAAATAAGACAAGTTTTCACTTTTGGATGAAGCTAAAGTTCATTCCATGAAGTTTGGATCATGGTCAACTTACTACCCCGTGATTTGGAAACAGTAATTCTGCTCCATGATGTTTATTTGGTTATGTTTTATTGTGGGAATAGATGGATCATGCACATGAAAGGCACAGTTTCAGGAGGCACAACTGGAATAGCTATCATAATGACAAAATGTAAACAGAAATAACTCGGGATGACTAGGCTATACTTTCTAAACGAGACACAATAATTATAAGTGCGCCAGAATGCAATGAGGCAAAGTGTCAAATCCTTATTTATCTTTTTTCCAATGTAAGGAAAGACGTCACTACTTACTAATCATAAGATATCTGTCCTGATGATTAATTTATCTTACAAGAAGTTAAAAGGTTTTCTACCCAAGAATGCATCCCTAAAAACATATGCTCATTCCAGCCATGCATCTGTCTTGGCTACACACAAGTCTTCAAGACCAGGGTCTTACACTTTAGGAAAGTACAAATAACCGTGCTTGGGAATTTCATAAATA
Organism: Juglans cinerea; assembly: GCA_961763995.1. Lineage (NCBI taxonomy): Eukaryota > Viridiplantae > Streptophyta > Magnoliopsida > Fagales > Juglandaceae > Juglans > Juglans cinerea. The sequence continues at coordinate 2,100,928 of CAUIVZ010000008.1, read as the reverse complement.
TTCTATGTTTTTTTTTTTCCTATGACAGGAGAACCACCCCACGGCAGAGCCCTTAGGACTCACCTATGGAACCTAAACCCCCGGGGAGACGAGCACAACAACCCACCGCCATGGCCTCCCACTTAAATCACATTTTGATCCCAAGGGGAATCGAACCTGTGACATGGGGCTCAAGCACACAAGTTCGCCCTTACCATTTGGGCTACCCACGGTGGGTTCATAAACATGTTAGAGCAGCCTTTACGATTCCAAAAAATTTGAGAATATTAAAGGAGAAATAGGTCAAAATGTGTACCATTCTTTGGGGTAATCAATACGAGCGATTTTGGATATGAGCACAGCCAACATTAGAGCAATCTGTGTAGGGACAAACATGGTAAGTACAGGGAATTAGTAAATCTAATCACAAATAGAAAAGATTACTGAGGCATTTTAGTGTGTGTGGGTGTGTGGGTATTGTGTGGGTGTGGGTGAGAGAGAGAGAGAGAGAGAGAGAGAGAATATTTATCTTCGACATCAAGTGTACTAGAGATAATATGAAGAAGGATCTTAATTTCTCAAACTGCTGATTGGCAAAGTCATTAACATAGTCATGTAATAAGGCTCTTTTGGGCGTCCCACAAGGATTTAATTGCCCCCATTTGTTTCGCATTGGATTATATGTGTTGATTTTATCACCTTCTACAATGGTAGCCAGTGACTTTTTTTTTATAATAATCAAAGATTTTATTAAAGAACACAAAAGTTGTGGCACATGTACAAAGAACGCTTACAAGATGAACACCTAATAAGAAGTATAAATATATATATATATATATTTATAAGAAAAGCATGAGAACTCAACCCGTTAATATCATAACGGTCGTCGAAAGAAACAAGGAGTGACGAAGAAAGTTTTAAGCCCCTCTTGTCTGCTGCACATAATAATCAAAATTCTATAGTCGATTCCCTCCATATTCACTATAATAGACAGATAGGGACATCTTCAACAATGCTGCAATTTATGGGTTGCCGTATAACTCTTTCCAACTGACAAAAAGATCTACTATCATCCTTGGCATAACCCAAACCAGCCCAACTCTACCAAAAACTAGTTCCACGAGGCTTTGGCAGTCACACAGTGGTCTACTGATTCTCTGTTATTTTTGCACATACACTACAAATACGTCACAATCAGCAGTAAGCGCACTTAAGTGCATAAGCCAACTAGAGCCTAGGCACAAGCGCGCGCCTGAGCTAAGTAAAGCGCACATTTTTTAAAAATGATCAAATACAATAAAAAAAAAAGGCAATATAATAATACACATATATATAGCATATTAACTCTTATTACAGTATTATGCAAAATGACAACTAAAGAGTGGTTTGGATTCAAAGATGAGTTGAGATGGTTTGTGAATAGTAGAATAAAAGTTGAATTTTTTATTATATTTTATGTGGAAATTTGGAAAAGTTGTTTTAGGATTTGAAAAAGTTGAATTGTTTATTATATTTTGTGTGAGAATTTAAAAAAATTGTAATGATGAGATGAGATGAATTGAGGTGAGGTGGATTTTGAATTCAAACGAGGCCTAAGTGATCAACTAATTATATAAAATCCAAACATAAAAATTTATATACTTCTCGGGGCTTACAAAATATACACAACCATGATATTTGATAGCCATAACCAAAATAAAGTATATAGTTGAATAAAAAATTCAAAATACATCTAAAAGGCAATGCCCAAAACAACACAAAAAATGTTGGAGTATACTAAAAATTTATACAATGCAATCCTAGAGTATATAATCATCTGGACTATTTTATTAACCCATTTGTTAGAAATTTATTACTTTTGGTGTCAGGCTATAGAGTTACTTGCTTAAGGATTGGACTATTTTATTAACCCATTTGTTAGAAATTTATTACTTTTGGTGTCAGGCTATAGAGTTACGTGCTTAAGGATTGAAAGAAACTTATTTTTTCACTAAATGTAACAAAGCACGCTTTTTGTGCTTCAAGCTCACCACTAAAAGTGCAAAAAAGCATGCTTAAATAGCACTTTTCAAAATGTGCTTCTCTTTTAGTAAGCAAAGCGCTTAACCCTTGGGGCTTTGCGCTTAAGAGTGCTTTTGACAACACTGGTCACAACAAAATGAAGTTTCCTTAGATCAACCATGGTGAGAATCTTCTCCAAAGAGGATGTCCTAACAAAAAAGGAAATGTGCCTGCAGAGGTGCCTTAAACTACCAAATACTCCTCCAAGGAAAAGAGTCACTATCTTGAGGCATATGGACCTGATAGAAAAAAAGAACAGAGAACTTCCCTAGGGATCCAAAGAGACTTTTATGCACCTCCAAAGAGCATATATGTACAGCACCACATGTTGTCATTATTTATGCATATGCTTTGAACTTGATATGATAGTCCAAGTTGGCTTTCTAGATGGATTGATATTTGATTGTGTACATTAGCATATAAGTCAATACCTATAATTCTTGAGCTTCTTTGGTCATGGGCTTCATGGTATATTTTGATTCAACCATATATTTTGGTTGAAAAATTTGATACACCACACTATCATCCCACTATGTAAGATGTGGCACATTTATCACATCTTACATAGTGATAAATCATCCAATGGTGATAAATGTACCACATCTTACATAATGGGATAAAAGTGGGATGGAAGTATAGTATATAGCATTGTTCATTTTGATTTGATTCTGGCCATCAAATATCATTGATGTTTATATTTAGTAAAGCACAAAGGAAGTATATAAATGTTAAGTTTATGTAATTAGTTAATTACTTGATTTTCACATTGCAGAATACTCTAACAAATTGAGTTGATACATAAAATAGCTTACCCTCTTGCTTTTAAACCTTTATATTGTATTTAAGGATTTTTTGTTATTATATATCATCTTTAAAAATGTGCGCTTTACTTCAATTAGGCATGCATTTACGTTTTGCACCTAGGCTCTAGACGATGCTTGGGCTTAAGTGCGCCTAACACTTTTACCTACGTTGAGAGCTCGATTGAACAAGAACAACTTTCAGACTCACAAACTTCCCTCAAATAGAAGAGCACATGCTGACCAAATATATTAGGAGAAATTCGAACTCTTTACCTAGCCAGCTCCATGAGAAACTTCGAAGCGGCTTCTCTATTATATTGGTCACACTGGTAGGAGCAAAAGCAATGACAATAAATGTATAGGAAACTTGGAGAGAGCATTCTTGATCAAAATGATCCTACCACCTTTAGATAGATGCATCCTCTTCCAACTAGCTGATTGGTGCTCAATCTTCTGTGATACCCCATAGGGCCATACTAAGTGAAAAGTATAGGTGGTATATAGGATCCCATATTGCTAGGGATGAAAAAATTCTTGCTCTTTATAATTATTCCAATGGGGCTCCAATTGTACCATTAATTAGTCCTTTTGGAGTACAGATACAGATGTAGCTTGGGTCTTCCCTTGAGGTATTACAAATGGTATTAGAGCTTATTCCAACTAGGAGTGTGGGACTTGAGCTATGCCACCTATGATGGAATGACTCAATGAGGACGTTGGGAATTTAAGAGGGGAGATTGTGATACCTCTTACTAAGCGAGGAGTATAGGTGGTGTATGAGCTCCCACATTACTTGGGAGGTAAAAGTTCTTGCTCTTTATAATAATTCCAATGGGGCTCCAACTATACCATTGACTAGTCATTTTGGAGCATGGGCCTAGTGTGGCTTTGGCATTCCCTTGAAGCATTTCATCTTCTCTATCATACCATCCCAAATACCTTGCATGCCAATATGCTACCTAAACCATCCACATTATATATATTACCCATAGGAACTAGCTCTAACTTGGCCAAATCCAGTTTTGACCTAAAAATCATTTTTTGATCGGTAAACAATATTTTATTAGGATAGGCAAGAGCCCAAGTACACGGGATGGTTTTGACCTGAAAATCATAAGCACTATTCAAATGAACTTAAAATTGGTAGCATTCTAATAAATCATAAAAAAACTATTCATATAATAGATTATGGAAGGGGTACCGACCATTCGAGAAAAATGTACAACATATTCCATGAATCCAAATGATTTCCATAACAACAAACATTGGCCTAAATGTTGTTTTAATCTAAGAAATACATTGTCATAGTTCCAATTATACACACACACACACACACAGACATATATATTTCAGAATATACCTAACAACACGAAAAAGCAGGAAATGTAGGCATGAGAATGAGAACTGGAACAACCTGATAATTCTCCTCTCTCAAGTGCGACAACAGTTTTTGTCTCAGGTGTATTTTCTCCTCGCTGCTGATTCCCCTGCATAGAAATGAATAGAAATCATTTCCACATTACAATCCTTCCTACAGCAGAAAAGTACATGTTTCATACACAACTAAATAAATATAGCAGTAAGAGACACAAAGCAGCACCGTCATCATTACATTCCAGTGTATCAATTATGACTCTTCAAAAAACTATTTCTCAATTTCAGTCTTGGACGGCAAGCACATTTACACGTTTCCCACTGAAATAGACTTAACAAGAAACGTAAACAGATACACCGATCCTTGCATTCCACCACATCATATGGCACTTTTGAAGACAATCTATAAACAACAATTTCGGTGCCTACCGCAATAAGCATTGCTAGTACATGACCTTTCGACACTATTGCACAAACCGTCGAAAAATAACACTTTCAAAATGATGAAAATAGAAAATAAAAGATGGATGACTTACGAAGAATCGCGCTTATTCCTCCAGTACCGATTAACACTATTCTTGAAATACACCGAAGCCATCAACCGGATATCCACCTGAGATACTAAATCCTTTGCCATAATTACTTCCTGCATTTACATAGATAATACGAACGCGAATTTGAAACATTGAGCTCGGTCTTAACGAATTATAACGAAACAAAAACCATAAAAGAACCCTAGAACGGAAGATTGAAAGGGCTAAGAGTACCAAGAGACAAGAGCAGAAGCCAGGCCTGCTCTCTGACTGAGAGAGCGCCGCCTCGGCCGGTTTGCGGACGCTCTCTTCGCCGCTCATTGAATTAGCGAGCAACGAGTACATCGCCGGTACGTCAGAGGCCGAGAGTGCCATCGCTGTCCGTGCAAATCGAACCGGGTTGGAAAATGGTGATCCGAATCGAGTAACCTCGGAAACAATAGGAGAGGGTTTTGTTATGCTAATGTATCTAAAAAATGGCTTTATTAGAATATTGAGGTTTGCACAGGAATTCCAGAAGGGGAAAACGGCGATGGAAGTGTTATCTTCCAGGCCTAGAAACGGAAGTGAAAAAAGTGATTGGGACGCTGGTCGTCGTGGTGGTCATTTGCCGACTTTATATGCTGCTCCAAAGCTGGTCGCAAAGAAAGCCTTAACATCTGGTCAAAGTTCCACACCGATGCCTCGAGTTATTAAGGCCTCGTTTATGTTAACATCCGTTAATAATGGTAAAATATTGTGAAATAATTTGAGTTAAAAGATAGTTTTATATAATTTTTAAAAATAATAATAATAAATTGAAAGAAAATTCTAAAATTAAAATATATTTAGAATATAATTTTTATTTTAAAATTTAAAAAAATTGAATTATTTTTATGTTTTATTTGAAAATTTAAAAAAATTATAATAATTAGATAATGATTATATTAAAAAATATTTATTTTTATGTGACCTAAGCTGTCAACGAGACAGAGGTAAATGTATAAGTATAATTTTATTATATTCAATCACCATATAATCTTATTTGAAGTTTTTTTTTATCCGTGAATAAAATTCTTTAGGTACTAACGACAAGTATACAGTACAATAAATAATTTTATTTGAGAAATTTACACAAATAATAATAAATATTTAAAAAATACTATTAATTATGTTATTCTCTCTAGACTCTCACCTAGAATGATTTATCTTATTTTAAATAATTTCTTTATCAACCACTTAAACGACACTTGCTTAAAATCAAACAAATCAAGTAAGTTTGGGAATGATAAATATTAAAATAAAGAAGAATATTATTCTAAATATCATGTCATTAATCAAAATCCTCGAAGAGAGAGAGGGAGAGAGTGAGTGAGAGTTTAAAAATTAAAATACTTGGAGATGTTTGGGGAATGAAATGAAATGATAATTTTGTAAATAGTAGTAAGATGGTTTATGAATAGCAGTGATATAGTTTGAGTTAAATATTTATTGAGTTTTGGAAAAGGAGAAAAAAAATTGAATAAAAAATTATAAAGTTAAAATATTATTGGAATATTATTTTTATTTTAGAATTTGAAAATGTTGAATTATTATTTTTTTTATTTGAAAGTTTGGAAAAGTTGTAATGATTAGTTTGACAAAGTTATAATGATTAATTTGAAAGTGTTTGTATTTGAATAATATTTGGGAATGAGATGAGATGAGATGAGATAAAATGAAATGGAGGCAACCCCAATGCAATGAACAAAATTTAATATTTCAAGCAAACTAAGATTTAATATTTCAGCTATATTCTTTTCTATTTAATTTTATTTCATACAATATTTTGATAGAGAAAATTTCAATTCTTTACTAGAAAAACAATACTTACTTTTAAACACATTAAAACATAGGAGAAGGTAACTATATAGTCATCATTAATATTCTCTAAAAGTTTTGTAAAGATTTTAATCATAATTTTAATTTGACGTTTGCTTTGTATACACTTTTTAATTAAAAACTTTATATATAAACTTTTTTGTTGTTACGATTTTTGGGAAAATGCCTATTTTTTTAAGTTTTGAATTTAGTTTTTATTTCTTACTCTTTGATCACTTTTTCTTATTATCATTTTGTTAGTTGTGTTTAGGGGTGATTTCGGTCTAGTCCAGTCGGTCCTGAGGAGGTTTTGCGAACGAGTCCCGCTTCTAAGCGGTTGGGCTGCTTTTCTTAATGTAACAGCCTTCCACACATCTGTTGCCATGTCACAAATTATACCAAACTTACAATACACTCACACACATGGTAAAACATTGAAATCAAAAGAGGAATAAGCCCAGACCGAGAGGAGATTTCCATTTTCTTAGCACCGCCGCTTAGAAACCAGAGTTCCACTGCCACCAATCCGACGCCGATGGCTTTGGGCGTGAAAAAAGAAAGGAAAAAACAAAATATCACATACCCAAACATGCATCAAATATCACAAATCCAATCTAGATCACAAAACCAAAGCATAAAAAAACACATTATCACATATTCACAAATTCAATTCCTAAGAAATAACATCACCATTTGCTTAGAAAAGAAAAATATCACCATTGGCCTTAATGACTGGTGGTCGTTCAGTAGCTGAGAGCCCATTCAAAAAACAAATAACACCAGTCCGTCGACGCCATTAGTAATAACTAAAGAAAATAAACATAATTTTTCAAAGACTAAGAAAAAATTGACTTTCGAATCAGAAATACAGAACTCGAGAGCGAGAGAGAGCGGAGAAAATTGTTGAGTTCAAGGGAAAAAGAGAGATCTGAGATGGCGTGGGTATGTTGGAAGCAGCGTTACCTCTAGGAATCATAGCCGAAATGCTCTTTGCTATGGGTAATACTCAGTATTACATTCACAAAGCCGCTCATGGAAGGCCGAAGCACATCAGTAACGATGTTGGATGTGGCTATGGAACAGCAGGACAAGAAGCTCATCGAGAAGGTCTATACCGCTGCTCATAATTAAGAGGTGGGTGAGGTGAGAGGTGGTGGGGGGAGGACTCAACGCTGGTGCAAGGTGGTTGCGAAAGGGGGGAAGAAGGATTTTTGGTGGATGGGTTCGCCTGGGGGGGGGGGGGATTCGCCTCTGGGGGGTCCAACGCCGGTGCAAGGTGGTGGGGGGAGGGCTCGACACCGGTGCAAGGTGGTTGCGAGAGGGGAGATGGGTTCGCCTCGGCAGAGAAGAATTTCACCTAAAGAGGGGGAAGGTTTTCTGTAGGGTCGAATCTAACTTTATTAGTCTGTGGTGAGGTGAAGTCTTGATAAAATGAGACTCATACGCGGCATTGTTTTATTGAAGGGCTATTATTTAAAGAAAAATAAATTGATCGGTTATAAGTTATTCTCTTTGCGGACCAGACCGGACCTATTCGGTCTAGGGTTTTCCCACCCTAGACTGAATCAAACAGCATAAGGATCAATCCGATCTGGTCCCATTCTAGATGGGCCGGTCCGATAGTTCCAACCTTATAGTAGATGGGCCAATGGCCTAATCCCTATATCCTATGTTTAACTTTTTCGGCCCACTAACATTTTATCCAATTTTAAGTCTCAAAAAAAAAAAATAACTTGAAAGGAAAATAAAAATAATCATAAAAAGAAATTGTCTATATACAATAAATTTTAATAAAAAGATTTACTACAAAATAATATAAATTTTCTATATACATCCATTCCAAACAACTTAAACAAGATTATCAATCATTCATAGTAATAAAATTAAAAAAAATAGAAATAAAGAAATTTAAAACAATCCATAATCAGTAAAATCCCTAATAAGTAATAAGTTATAACTAATAAGTAATCATCCAATTTATCCAAATTTCAAACTCCAAATAAAAAAAGAAAAAAGAAATACAAAACACTATTACATAAATACACAGCTCTTAGTGTCTTAGCCTCTCATATTTACATCAATACAAAATACAAATATATATATAAACCGAATAAACTAGCAACCAAATGAAGTTCCTCCCCTCCTACTGCTATTACCGTAGTCAGTAGATACCATATAGCAATCATTGTTAACATTGACAAAAACCATCCACACCCAAACAAGAGAATCAGAGCCATCCATAAGGAATTTAGGAAATAGTTTACTGGATAACCCCCTTTATTTCCTATATTGTTATGCACTTCACATAATGAAATCAGAGCCACAAAGTTGCTTGTTGTTCCATGCACTGCAATCTGCACACGTCAATGCTTCCTTAACTGTCCAGAGGCAACATATTACTATCAGATAAAAATTAATTACATCCAAGGGGAATTTGACATTAAAATATTCATCAACAACATAACTCTCTCTTTTGATCTTCATCATATTTTCAAGCATGAGATCAATACAGTGTGCTGCAAAATGTATCTAACAAGGTATCTAAAATAAATTCTTTCTTTTTCCTTTTAACATTTTCCGTACTAACTTATAATTTGTAGCATTATCTATAATAAATTGTACAATTTTATCAAATAATTTAAATAGATATGCACTAGTTTTTTAGATATTAGAGGAATCAATAGATCTAACTAAAAAATACCTCATCTTTATTCATAGACAGGGTCTCAAGTCATGATTAAAAAACCATAACCAATAATTTTCTCGCCTCTTTAGCCTTTAATCAGCATTGGGTGTAGGGCTGGTAGGCATTGAATTTGATGCCTCCACAGAATCATCAAAGTCCTCAACAAGTTCTACCCTTAAAAATTTAAAACAAAACAAGTTAAATAAAGTTACATAACATAAAAGATAAAACAAAATAAACCACAAAAGATATCAAAAGTAAATGCATTATTTACCTATATCCAACTGCTTTTCAAATTCTTCCACTTCATCCATTAAAGTCCTAAGGCTTATTAGAGTAGAACACGAACGAAACCAGTTTTGTGCACATATGAGACCCTCAAGACTCATCGGATTTAAACTATTTTGGAAATGGTCAAATACACGACCCGCAATGCTAAATGTAGATTCAAAGGCCACAGTAGATACTAGTATTGCAAGTATATCGCGTGCAACCTTTGAAAGTACACGATATCTAACTGAATTCACATTTCACTAATTTAGAAGGTCAAAACTATTATCTTGATCCTCACATCTTTCAACTAGATATCTATCAACCTCTGACTTACTTTCCAAACTGTCTTCTGACTGTAACTGTTGCTTAAATTGGGCCATCAAATGTGCTTTTCTACTCGCAATCTTGTCAGCTGAAGGACCTACATCTTCATGTAAGGAACTTGCGTGTTGAGGAGAACTCCCTTCTTCATTTTCCCTGTATGCCTCATACATGCAGATAAATGCATTTCTTACCTTCCAATTGAAATCAATTTTTTTTGTATGATCATGTGCATACATTTATCCCAACCCAAAATCAATATATCGCATCTTACAGCGAGGATCAAGAAGAACCCCAACATACAACAACAAATTCTGATTTTTCAAGTTCTCCCAATACTTTTCAAATTTTCTCTTCATATGTGTGGCTATTAATCCCACTACGAGGCTTCATTCTTCACACTTCATGTTAATGGCATCTTTAATAGTAACCAACTCAGGAAAAAAAAACATTGCAAGTTACATATTCACTCCCCGAGAAGCGTAAATTTGCATCATAAAATAATTGAAGAAACCTCACAAACAACTTTATCTTCTCCCAATCGAATGCATTGGGAGGCCCTAACTTATTTGACTTTCTCCTATTCACCACATCTTCATCATTGACATCGTCATCTCCAATACTACTAAGGAAACACGGATTTTCTTCCTCCAACCGATCAAAAGCCTTTTTAAATTTTGAAGCCCTCTCCAACATAAGGTAGGTGGAGTTTAACCTAGTTGGTACATCTAGGCAAACTTGGATTTTGGATTGAATCTCTTCCCACCCCACACATTTCTTAAATGTGCTCCACCTTTGAGGGGAGGATTTAACATACTTCACAACACCCCTCACCTTCGCAATAGACTTATCATATTCTTTCAACCCATTATGAACAATTAAGTTCAAAATGTGGGCACAACATCAAACATGCAAGAATTCATGTTCCAAGACCGTGTCTCTCCTATACTTGGATTTTTTTAAAATAAGAAATGGCCTCATTATTAGAACTTGCATTATCAAGAGTGAGTGCAAGTATTTTTGGTCGCCCTCAATCATGCAAACACATCTCTATACCCTTACCAAGTGTATCACCCTTGTGATTTCCAACCAAAGAAAATTAAAGAATCATCTTGTATAACTTCCAGTCATCATCTATAAAGTGTACTGTGAGATACATATAGTTTAGGTTTTGCACGGATGTTCATGTATCCGTGATGAGGGAAATTCGTTGTCCTCGAAGAGCATTTCTCAACTTTTATTTTTCCTTAAAAAATAAACTAAATCAGTCATTGGCAACCGTCATACGGGATGTAATTCTTACCCACTTAGGGCAAATCAGAAGTATAAATTTCATGAAACCCTCCTCTTTAGCATGCCTAAAGGGCAACTCATCAAGAATAATCATCTCTGCTAAGGCTTGTCGGCAAGCCTTAACACTAAATGCAATGGGCACAAGTCTTCCATTACCACTTCCTCCCTCCACCTTCCAACCTAGAGTCGTCTGAGACTTATTCGTCTTCTTAAATGAACATTTCTTACATTGCTTCTTAATGTGATACTTCATGGACTTCGTATCGTTAGTCTTTGTATCACATGCATATGAAGCGCCACAATAATTACAAGTAGCCCTAGGTTTAGTAGGATCACCTTTTGGTATTTTTGTAAAGTAATCCCAAATCATTGACCCAACTCTACCACTTTGTGACCTACCAACCGATTTATTACTTACATTGGACGGGGGTGGGAGTGGAGACATGTCTTGTGTGGACTCTTGCACATCATTTGTAGAAGACTCCATCTAGAAAAATGGAGAGACTTAACTTAAATTCATAGGAAACTTTTAAAGAGAAAGAGAATGCTTGATACACATCACACTTTAATATATATACATTCCCCCAATCCATGGAACCAACACAGTTGATACACAGCACACTTTAATATGAATTTTATATGGCATAAGGTTCCCCAATTCATTCTTTAATTCTACTACCTTTATATATATATATATATATATATATATATATATATATCCCCCAATCCATGGAACCATCACACTTGAATCCTTGATATATGAAACTGAAAGCCCCACATACAGAGAGATCTAATGATATGCTTTGTTTATGGGGAAGAAAAACAAAATTACATGCTTTGTCCTATAAATCATCATTTGGCTTATTGGGATCTACATTACGTACAAACTTGCACCACTTATCAGTTATCACAGATTCACATGCTATACGGTATCCACAAAAAGAGAGGGAAAAAAAACTTCATGATGCAAACGATAAGAGACTAAGAGAGAAATTGAGAGAGAGAGAGAGAGAGAGAGAGAGAGAGAGAGTACCAATCGGCAAAAATGGAGGTGCTGCGAGCCTGCTGCGATGGAGGGGCAAGAGAGGGGGATCGTGGTGCTAGGGTTTCTCATGCGGAAGGGGGGAATTGGGGAAAATAGAAATTAATTGGGGGGGGGGGGGGGGGCGACGAATGTTGTGAAAAATGAATGACAATAAAAAGTAAATTCAAAATAAGGAAAAGACAAACAATCACACATGACACAGTAATTACGTGGTTCGACAAATTGCCTACGTCCACGGGAGCTGCATAGGATTTTATTATTGCTTGAGGAATCACACTACAAATCTTCCTGGGGCGGCTACTGTTCACACACAGTACAAGCCAAACACACAAAATCACACTGTACTGTTATGCGGCAGAAACCCTAATTAAAAACAGAATTAGTCAAGTTCGCTCGAGCGGCATGTTGAGCCCGCATCGAGCGAAACTGTTTCCCGCAACTGCTCGAGCCATGTGTCGAGCGGACCTTTGAGCGAACTCTCTGACTTGTGTTCGCTCGAGCCATGTATCGAGCGGTGTCGAGCGAACTCTCGGACTTGTGTTCGCTCGAGCGGCTAGACGCTTCGCTCGAGCGATGTAACCAGACTCCAAATTCTCAACAACGAAGACCCTAAGTTGGAAACGAAATGGCGCCGTTTGGGTCCAATGGGGGGGTGACGAAGACCCTAAGTTGGAAACGAAATGGCACCGTTTGGTTCGAAAGTGGACCCAAACGGCACCATTTTAGGGACATTAATTTGAAAAAAAAATAACTACGCAACCTAGTTATTATTTTTTATTTTTTGCTTGTAGTGACTTAAACGGTGCCGTTTAGGTCTAATTTTGTACCAAACGACACCGTTTCTGAGAAGGCAGCTCATGTGTGTTTTTCACTTGTGATTCTTTTATCTTTTTGACACAGAAATTAATTAAAAAAAATATTTAAATTAGTAAAATTAAAATCAAATAAACTATTTAATGTGGATTATTTAATTAACTCATTAAAAAAATAATTAATGATAATTATATTTATGATGTTAAATGTTAATTGCTAATTTGTTACTAACTTAGAGTATGTCAATGACTCAATGTATTATTTAATGTGGATTATTTAATTAACTCATTAAAAAAATAATTAATGATAATTATATTTATGATGTTAAATGTTAATTGCTAATTTGTTACTAACTTAGAGTATGTCAATGACTCAATGTATTATAATTTATGATTTTATGAATCTATGATAATTTTCAATTCAATATATTAAACTGTTAAGTTTTTACATTTTGTATATGTAATATGATTAATAAATCATTGTATTAGCCTATTAGGTATATATAGTTATAGTGATATTAATACTATACTATTATACGTATATTATGCTATAATTCTATAACTCTTATAATATATTAATATATACTAATACTATATATTATACTATTATAGTGTTATTGTTACTACTACATATAGACTTATAGTATATATATATATATATATATATATATGATATAGTGATACTAATACTATATATTATATAATAATATATTGATATAAATTATTACTAATACTATTATTACTATATACTATATTAATAGTGATATTAATACTATATAATAATATATGGTCATAGTCTCATTGACTCATAGACTCATAGTGATATGGTCATTAGTCATAGGCTCATAGTGATATTAATAATTTAATACTATATATAGACAGTAGACTTATAGTGATTTAGTTATAATTTATAATTATAGTTATAGTGATTTAGTTTAGTTATAATTATATTGATAATGTTAATTATTACTTTATTACTAACTTAAAGTATGTTAATGCATAATGAGCCACATACAACTTTTTACATTTTATATATGAAGCAATAAGTATAAATAATTTAATTATTCATACATATTACATCCATAATTGAGAAAAATACATACTTAACATACTATTTTAAATAAGCATAAATTATTTAATTATCCATACTATTATAAATTTATAAATTATACATATATTATAATTTATACTATAACTCTTAATAGTATTAGTAATACATTAAAGAATATAATAATACATTGATACTAAATATATATAGTTATAGACTTATAGTGATTAGTTATTATGATTAGTATAACTATATAATAGTATTAGTATTAGACTATTAATAATATAGTATAGCTATATATTAGTAATATTAGTTATAGTGATTTAATATAAGTTATAACTATATTAGTATAAGTATAACTATAGTGTATATTAGACTATTAGTATTTTTTTTATACCATATTAGAGTCTAGACTATTAGTATTAGTATAAATATTAGTACTAGTATAAAATTATAAATATTAGTATTAGTTAATAATTACTTAATGGTGAGTTAGTGATAGGATTAGGTTAGATAAAAATTATATAATTAATTGTATACAATTATTATATAATTAATATATATAAATTATAAAAAATATTTTTTTTTTCATTCGGTCCGGTCCGGTCCAGTCCGGTCCGGGGGGGGGGGGGGAGGTGAAAAACCCCTGGACCGTGGACCGGACCGAATGAATTTGATCCTATGGAATTTGGACCGAGATCGACCGATACCAGTCCCGGGTCGGTTCAGTCTGGACCGAAGTGGCCGGTCCGGTCAATTTTTCCAGTCCAGACCGGCCGATTCTCACCCTTAGTTGTGTTCCTAAAAAAATTCAATTAAATTATTTATTTCAACTTGAAATACAACTGCATTTGAACTTATATCAACCCAATCATTAATGAGACTCGCTATTTTTTCAACTTTTCATAAAAAAGTTAAACTCATCTCAACTCACTTCATACATCTTAAACACATATCACAACCTATTTATATTCAAACACATCTCAATCGGATCCACAAAATATTACTATTCATAGATCAGTTCAAATCATCTGAAATCATCTTAACATCCAAACGTAGCTAAACCCTCTAAAATTATAATCTAACTTTATCCCTACATACAACTTTTATTTTAAATTAACTTAATGATAAATTTTTCGTTGCAATAACAAATGGGCTAAGAAAAAATGTAAAATTTAGTTTCTTTCCCTCTCTGTGGTAAAAACTGTCCTTCACAGCTCAACTATTTCTTTCTATTCACTGGCCAAATGGGGTTGGAGCCACCCTCCCCTTGTCAGCCCTTCGCCAGACCTGTTCTACAATTACTTTCCTTGTTTTTCTTTAGTTTTCCATCCATAGCAACAAAATATACCGATTTGCTATCTTCCGGCCTCCTTCAACCAACACACGCCCCACCACCAGATTCTCCAGCTGTCGATCTATCAGAAAATAAAAAGAAAATGGTTCAAAAGTGCGGCGCATACGTCTCACGCACTGCCGCGCCTTAGAGAGCCTGATGCCTCCACGGGCGGCACACTTGGGACTAGCGTCATCGGATCTTCTAGATTCGACCAATACTTTCACTCCTAGTGTAGCGTGTGAGCTGCACAAGCCGCCACATCTAGTGTTGGTCTTTCGCTAGAGATTCGACACAGTTTTCGGTTGCTACTATCCTATGTTCTCCGCTTTCCCTAACTAATGATCAAGTTAAAGTGGTTATAAAAGTCTCATTCAGTCAGTCCAGTCCAACAAAATGCAGCACATAACTCTCCACTGCGACTTCTAAATGTAATTTTATAGTTTGTTTATCAGACTATGTAAAAACTGCTTCAAGCGGCTTCTCCTTGCGAGAAATGAGTATTTTAATTGCATGTCTTCCTTTTTAATTTTTGACAATTTTACTTTAATAAGTTTATAATATGGTCAGTCTTTCATCAAAAAATAATTAAGGGGTATATATTATTCATAATTTTTAAAGTGGGCCCTTTTTGTCATCATTAAATTAGCTTTTGGTTTCAGTATTTTTTCTATTATATTTAATTTGAAGAAAATTATAATTTAATATTATATTATTTCTCTTTTAAAATTTATAATTATTTGGATGAAATATATTTAATAAAAAAATCCACATTTGACTGGATAGCTGCTACACAGCACTTAAAAACTTTTAATATAATTTACTATTATACATTATTTAGAAAATCCAAAACTTTATTTATCCTTCATTTAAAATTATCTTTTTTTATATAATTCATATATAACTCATTTTCAAAGTTTAGCATATTTCTTTATAAAATTTTTTAAATTTATTAAAAGAATGAAATTCTATTTTTTTTTTTACTCACTTAAGTATTTATTATATCAATTTGTTGATAATATTTGTAAGAAATTTTAACTGAATTCTTTATTCTAACCTAATAATAATCTGTCTTCCCTTTCTTCACCGCCTATCACTACGATTATTTCTACATGAACCGGCATGACTACGTTACTAGTCAAATTAACGTATGTCTTTTCCGTCCTTTTGTCGTTTACATTCTTGAACAAAAATGAAGTAAATAAAAAAAAAGGGTTCGGCTTACCTCCAGTGCATCATTAACAGGACATCTCCTATTCTAATAACTAAGCACTGACACGTGTATTCTAGTCCAACAAACGGTGAAAATTCAAACTCATGGGTTTTAAAATTCTTTTTTTCATGCATCTGCCATAACTTTTGTGTAGACCAACAACTTGAAAAAAATATCTATGGCAGATTACAAATAAAATCGCAAAAACCCCACCAGCAAGATTGCCACAAAATTTTAGACCAAAATTTTAGCTATAGTACTATGTATTTCAAAATTTCAATCTGACCTTTTAAACCAAAAATTTTTGGTCAGGATTGACTGCATGAGTGCTAAATTTGTTTTAGAAAAAGATGTTAAAAACATTGCATCAAAACATATTTTTGCACGATGGCAAGTTATTTTAAGTGTTTTTGATTTTGATATTGAATACATCAAAGGCACACAAAATTCCATCCCTGATTTTCTTACCCGTGAATTCTTGCAGAAACCCCATCATGGCCAGCAAGAAGAAAGGAAAAGAGAAAAAGGTTCATCCACCACCACCAATACCCAGTATAAAACTCATCAAGAATGAGTCTGGATCATCCACTACAAGTGCTGTATCTACAGCACTCGATATTGCAAACAGGTTCCAGCCACTTGGCAAACCTGTTCAGCCACAGACTTTCTCGTCTGCGGTTACTACTACTTTTGACCCATATGCGAAAGCAATTGAGTCAAAAAACAAAAATGTTGTTACCTCTCAGTTTTTCCTCCCAAAAGGAAAATCTGAATATTTGAAAAAGAATTTTTCCTCCTATCTGTTCCATATCGAGCCCAATAGCACGATATATACAGATGTGTTCAAAATTTCTTCTTCTTATTTTCCTCCTCTTTTTCACTGGATTCCGGAAGATTCCTCCAAAAATCTCCAATTTTATTCCAGTATTCTCATTCGTACCAATTCCTTGGTGATCAAACCTATTTATGACAAGGTTGACACCAACAAACTGATTTTCCACAGTGCCTATATTCATCGAGTCATTACTCAGGCAGAATGGGGATCAAACCCATCTACCACCAAAAGACTCGCTTCTTCAGACACTGATTTTTCTTATTTTGATTATATTGATGCCTGGAAACGCTTCATGTTTTTCCAGACTCCAAATATGGACCACTCTTGGTTCATAAGATTTGATTCAAAATTCAAAGGAAATTTTCCTTTATGGTTCCTTCAATGGTGGAATCAATATGGATTAATTCCCGAGAATCTTCCTGGTCAGCTTTCCCAAGCTTACCAACATTTTGCTAATATCGTTGGTCCAACTTTGGACCAACACTCCAAAAAATTCCATCAAACTTTGCACTTCTGTCAAAGATACCACCTCCCGTGGATCTTTAAATGGAATTACGAAAAGCAAGGTGATGTTATGACACGAGTTTATTTCACAAAATGGTGGGATAAATTCGCCAATACAGAAAAAATTGTTGATTTAATGATCAAAGACTTTCCAACTACTGCACCCAATCTGCAGAATAAAACAGAATTTCCAAAGATCATGGCTGGACCATCCAATGCTCCTGAATATCCTCTAATTCAGGCCCCTACTTCTCCAACAAAATCCGGGGGGGTAAAGGACAGTTCATCCTCAAAATCCTCTAAGTCTAAAAAGAAAAATGACATCTTTGATGGACTTAAAAAGAAGGATTTAATCAACATACTCAAAGAATCACTATCAAAGTCTCAAAGCAAATCTGAAGATGAAGATTCAGACACTGCATCAGAGGCTTCATACAGCAATGTCTTCGGTAACTCTGGGTTCTACTCAGAAGAAGAATAATTGCCAAGAACAGACAAAAGAAGACCCACTGACAGGCTCCTTTTGTCCAGACCACTACTTGAGTTCAAAGAAGACCCACTGACCGGTCTCCTTTACAGATTTGTCGTTTTGTGCCAAAAGCAGCATCCGCCGCCAGACACAATAATGACACCCGTGGTTAAACAGTACTAACGCTGTTCACTCACGGACCTACTTTTACTCGTGATTACACAGTAACTGACAGCTGTGCTCACGGATCCTTTTGTAAACAGGAACTCCTTATTCTATAAAAGGGGAACCTCATTTCATTTTTAGGCAGAAGTTTCATTACCAAGCTCAGAGAACTTTGTAAGCCTCTGCCTTCTAAACCTTCTCCACAATCAAGAGTAAATACCGCTCTACCTTCTATCTTGTGCCATAAATTTTATAATAAAATTTATGATTATGAATATGTTTATTTTCACTCTCTTGTATATATAACTCACTATTTTATGGGCATAATTAAGTATTGATATTGTAACGCTCAACACCAAATCTAAGCTAATTGTAGGTTCTATGAAAATTTTCTTTTGGATTAATAGATATGAAAAGTCCACTTGGTATGTAACGAATAATTTTGGGATAGGCTGTAGGCCCAAAATTTATTGTGGTCGAGTATGGATTCTTATTGAGGTTCATAATTAAGTTAATTGCATTCTAAAAGTTTTGGATGTATATGTATAAAAAGCCCATTTGAGACTAACGAGTAATTTTTGGAAAATATTACGGGCCCAAATTTTAATGTTGGTGGGTATCGAATTTTTATTATGCTTGCTAATTAAGTTAAAATCATTAAATATTTTTGGACTAAGTGGAATCTTTTTATGGGCAAAAGAAATTTGTGGGACAAGTTAGATCATTTTAGAGGTTGAATCGAGGCCCAAAACTCAAGGAAAAAGCCTAAATCTTATGCGCCCAAGACCCAAGCCCATGAGAACCAACTATCAGTTTGGGATCAGTTTCCCCATTAGACACTATGCACATGCACGTTTCTCCTTCCCTCATCTCTAGGGTTCATGACAACAATATATATATAGAACACGGACACGTTAGATCCCATGCATCTTGATCTTCTTCCTCAAGCTAGGGTTGCCGCAGCCTTGGATTTCCGAAAAACTCCTCCTCCATATGTTTCAACAAACAAACCTCCAACCAAGAGGCAACATATTGCTGCCAACCAGAAGCAAAACAATGAGCCGCCTCATGTCCAGAACAAAACCACTGCGAGGCGACAGGCTGTTACTGTTGAGGACGTCCTTCCCGCGTGAGGTCCAGCAGCAACTCCTCCTAGCCACCATGTTGTTGCCCTTTTCAGCCACCACGTCAAGATCCTCCACAATGTTGTTGTACACCATCGTCGTCTAGCCATTGAAAACCACCAACGGTAGCACTCTGTTCTACTTCATCGAAAACAGAGTAGTCCCACAACTTGAACCTGCCACCACTACATCTTGGGAGAGCCACTGCACGCCGCCAGCCGCCACTTGCATAGAAAGTGCCGCCGAGCACCTTACGCCACCCCAAGCCACTACTATCTCTCGGTAACATCTCACTCCTCCCTTATGCCGTGCTCATACTCTCTCTCCGTTCTCTCCCTCTCATCACTCATCTCTCTCAGTGCTCAGCTGCCCAGCTCACTGACGTCTTCGTCTCACCACCCAAATCCGCTGCGCCTCCCTTCCCACTCGGTAAGCCACTATCACTTCTCCGTTCCTCCCTCTCACGTTATTTCTCTCTCGCTCATCACTCACTCACTCTATCTATCTATCTATCTCCCTCTCTCTCATTACTTCCTCATCCCTCTCCTATTGCTCCGCCACCACGCCCAGCCACCTGCCACCGCTCGTGCTTCTCTTGGTAAGTCTCTGCCACCCTCTACCCACAATGAACAGCTAGGTTGTTTTCAAGTAAAATGAAAGAGATTTGTTTAAGCTTTCCCGTAAAGCTTTTACGCAAAGTAGAGTAAACTTTTTTAGATTTAATTACATTTATGACCCTTTAAGTCACAAGCCAATGCAGATGTGTTTTGAATTGGAAATTTAGGTTGGGCCTGATTTTTACGATGTGCCTCAGTTGGTTTACAGAAAATTATTATGCTATTGTAAGCGGGCTTCATCTCACTTTAAATTCATCTAAAAAGTTGTTTAACAGAAAATATTTAAGGGCTTAGATTATAGTATCTATTATTAATTAATTTATAGTTAGATTTCAAAAGTAAATAATTTAAAGTTTATTGCCTTAGTCGGACGAATTAAGAGAATATCGATAAATTTGAGAAGTAATAATATTCTAGGGTTAAGAGAATTTTAAACATTTAGGAAATATATGTTATTTTAGCATTTCAGGTTTTAGGGATCGAAATACGTGTTCAATCGAAAATTTACGAAAGCTACGTGATTATTTTATAGGTGACGATTGATTTTCGTTTGGCACTATTGTGAGAAAATTCAAATAAGTTAAAAAGTCCAGGTAAGTGGGGTTTCTATACTAGATTTTGCATAAAATAAATGAACTGAGGTTAATTTTGAAAAATATGCATGTTTTGTTATGAAAAGAAATTTATAACAACCTCATTTATTTGTTCTGCATTACTCATGAAATCTGTATGAAAAAGAAAAGTATTGTTGTCATGACTAGTATAGACATGAGAAAATTTTTGACATTCTGTTTCTGAACTATGCAAAAAGAGCGAATATGAAATTTATGAAAATTTGTGCATGTGATGCGAAGATATTATGAATCTGTTCAGTACTCTGTTTCTTGATATGCTGTAGGATTTGAAAACCTTTGGTATGACTTTCTGATTTTGTATCTGATTTTGTTCTGTTTCATTAAGGCCCTATCACGGGTATAATAGTGGTATATGGCCTCACCATGGGTATAATGGTGGCTTATAACTCTACCACGAGGTTAAACATGGTATACGATCATGCAACATGTATAATAGTAGTATACGGCTCTGCCACGTGTATAATAGTGGTATACGACTTCGACATGGTTAGAATAGTGGCATACGGCCCTGCCATGGGTATAATGATGGTTTATAACCCTACCACGTGGGGTTAAACATGATATCTGTTCTGATGTGATGCTTTGATATGATATGAAGATGATGTTTAAGATTTTGATATGCCAAAGGATTTTTTTTTTGAATAAGAATGTTTCCTGAAAATTTCGCTTTGATATTTTGATAACATGATTTGATTCTCCATTCTGAAAGTAAATGTTCTGATTCTGCATTCTGAAAGTAAATGTTTTATTCTGCATTCTGAACTCTGTAAATACTCATGTTTACATAATAGTATATATTCTTTACTTACTGAGTTGCTGATAACTCACCCATTATCTTCACAATATTTTTCAAATAATTTTGATACCTCAGCTGGAAGTTAAAAGTAGGAAGTGTTAGCATGATTTGATGATCATAGAGGAATAAGTGCCAAAGGGGTACAAGTATTTATTAGAGAGTCTTATTTAGTAGGTTTATGATTTTATGTTATTTTAGTATTTTGAGTTATGAATATTTTCAAACCTTTGTGGAGTTTTTGATTTGTTTCATTGAGGTATTTATTTGGTGTCCTGGTGGAGGAACATATATATTTGGTTTGAATAAATGAATTTATATTTATGGGAAATTTGGAGTATAGAAATATGTTATAGGAGATGATTTTAGGTTATAAGAGCTAACTCTCTGGACCTACAGGAACGAGGCGTTACAGATATTTTAAGAAAAAATATTTTGACATGGTATCTCCTATTACTAAAATTATATACTTACAAGAATCTTCATTTTAAATATAAGGCTATGAATTTGTACACTAATCATAATTTTTAACGTAGAAATTAAACTATAAATTCCTTTGACTGTGTCTCAAGTTTGGAATTTTAGCAATCTGGAGCAAAATTCATTAAACTCTATGGAATTTTAGGCAATCCCTTACCTTTAGGCCTCGTTTGAAAATAAAATGAGAAGAGATGAAAAATTTGTTGATAGCAATAAAATATTTTGTAAATAATAGTGACATAATTTGAATTAAGATATTATATTAAGTTTTAAAAAACGAGAAAGAAAAAATTAAATAAAAATATTATAAAATTAAAATATTATTAGAATATAATTTTTTCATATAATTTTTATTTTAAAATTTAAAAAAATTGAATTATTTTTTGTGTTTCGTTTGGAAGTTTAGAACAATTGTAATAATGAGGTAATGATTAGATAAAACAATTGAAAAGTGCTTATATTTGAGTGGTGTTTGAGAAGGAGATGAGATGAAATAGGCCAAACGAAGCTTTAATCCTTTCATATATTCAAAATGTTAACATTCACATTATCTACTAAACAAACTCTAAAAACATATTTAGAGAAGTCAATGAACATATTGATTGATAGTGAAGCTCAATAGATACGTCTTCCTTTTATATTAATAGCACGACCCCAAAATCCGAATGTACGAGATTCTTACGGTTTAGATTGAGAAATCTAATTCCTTAATCTGAAAGTTGTTTAACAATCAGATTTCTCAACCGTCCCGTTATTTAGTATGAATGAAGTAAAAACACCCTTAAGTTGGGGTTATAATTGTCACGCAAGCATCCTTCATTCACAATAATAAAGGAGGGAGAAGTTAAAGTTAATCTAATCACCACATAAACTGCTGAAGAAAATAAAATGAATGAAGGCTTTACGTATGTCGGATAAATAATAACATATTACAACAAAAATGGGAATTGCAAAAAACAGAAAAACCAAATCAAGGCTTTAAATCCTTATTTTTCTATTATATATATCAGCCAAAATATTAAACAAATAGCAACAAAATGCATATATACACAATTACAACAGATGAATGATATAGAAATAGAAATTATATCCATGGTCCATCTAAAACTTGGTAAATTTGCCCTGTCAAGTACTGCCAAAATACCATACAAATTTATAGGGAGATGCCAAGATGAGAAGGAAGTCCACCAGCTGCTGCATTTCTTAGAGCATTAGCATTGAATTATGTATATGTAAATGTAAATGTAAAATTTATATAATATGACATGATTTTGTATTTGACTATTCTCTTTAAAACTTATTCCCATATTGGATTATCTATCTATTAGTCAAAATAATAATAAAATATTATAAATTCAATAATTTTTTTTTCTATTAATTGAAACTTGCAGAGGAATTGAAACCTGCAGAAATCTGCAATCAAAGTGTAGGAAGAGTAACTAAATAAATCTGCAATCAAAGTGCAGGAAGAGTAACTAAATAAATTGAATTTTTTTTTCTATTAATTGGTTTTTAGTTACAAACGAGTGCAGAAATCTGCCCACAACTGATTTCCACAAAAATCAGCAATCAAAGTACAGCAAGGAACCGGCGTCTGACGTTTATGGAATAAAAATAAGTTTTGGTCATTGTACAGTAGACAGTCATATATGACCCACAACACTAAAACACTTAAGCTAAAAGTCATATATTTTTCCATTTGCATAATTCAATGTAGGTAATCTTATGTAAAATAAGTCAAATTTTGCTTTTCACTGACATTTGGATAATCCAATGCAGTGCTCTTACCCTCCCTGTATATGCTTGTCTCAAAAGACAAGAGAGTTGCTAGTTCAAGGATACCCTTTCAAATATCTATACAGTGCTAAGGAGGTTTTTGCTGTTAATGAAACCAATGTATTGCAAGTAGAAGAGTTTGTTTCCTCTTGAAGATCATAAATGCCCAATCGATAATACAATATCAAACCAGCTTTAACTGCAGAAAATTTCCCATAAATATGTGAGCCAACCCCAAGAAGAGTGACCGAGATGATAACGAATTATAAACCCCCACAACCTCATGGGCTTCAATTGTCCTTAAAAGGCTCCAAAAAATTAAGCATCATTTTTCCAATGGGAGGAGTCTAGGTCCTTTTTTTTTTTTCGTGCAGTATAGGAACCTGTAGCCAAGACTGTAATATCATTTCACTTGGATAGAGCCTTTTTAGGCTTGATTATCAAGTTCAACTAATTCAACCATTTAAAAACCTTACAATAATGAAATCAGAGGATTTGAGAACAATGTAGTAAAGGGGCATCTATAGTGGGCATCCCTTCCCTTTTTCTTGGGGGTTATAAGGTAGCTTAATAGCTACTTCACGAGTCTTAATGGCCCCTCTCCCTTTTGGATGAGAACTTGTAGCACAAAATAGAAAATATCTCTCTAGAATAGTTCTCTCTAGTCCCGACATTTAGTCTGTGAAATATGTGAGTGTTGCTCTAGCTTTACCACCATTGATGCGTGAAGATTTCAGATGAACAACGACGACAGAAAATCCATGGAACAATTGCACTAGATTCAAGATATTTCCTCCGCTGTATATTCTGATTTAGTATTTCTAACGCATTCCTATCTTGATGTGAGTTTCGAGCCAGCCATAATTCTCGAATAATTGAGCAAGATGTTAATTGTGCAACTAGTTGTAATTGTGCAAGAATTGAGCAAGGCCTCAAAGTGGACTCTAGATGATGAAATCGATTCGGTTCAGGTTTT
This sequence comes from Juglans cinerea, assembly GCA_961763995.1. Classification (NCBI taxonomy): domain Eukaryota; kingdom Viridiplantae; phylum Streptophyta; class Magnoliopsida; order Fagales; family Juglandaceae; genus Juglans; species Juglans cinerea. The sequence goes on along the minus strand of CAUIVZ010000008.1, from coordinate 2,075,938 downwards.
ACTTTTAGAAAACCGGGTCAAACTGAATCGGACTGGTACATACATATATATATATTATTTTTGATTTTTTATATTATATGCTAAATTGCTAATTAATATAACATAAAAATTTAAAATCTTATTATTTATGTATATTAATCTTATAACATAAAATTAATTTTATAATTTTTAGGGTTAATTACACTTTTCTCCATCGAACTTTCACCCAATTCATAATGTGCCTCTGAAACTAATAATTGCATCAAAGTGGACCCTCGAACTTTCAAAACTTCCCAATCCCCCTCTTTCATCTACCAGTAGTATTAAATCTAACGAAAATCCACTGCATGTGCTGCTCATGTGCATAACATTCACTGCAAAGATATAATTTTTATCTAATTTATTATCATTGACCATATAAAATATAAATAATATAGGCTATCAATTAATAATAAATCATAAATCATTAAATAATTTTTTTTATTAATTTATATATGGTTAATAAATATTAAATAATTTCATTGTGTACATAGATTATTTATACATTCTTAGGTATAAAATAATTTTATATAGAGTTAATGATTAATGATTTATTATTAATTGATAACATATATTCTTTTATATTTTATATGGTTAATGATAATAAATTAGATAAAAATTATATTTTTACAGTAAATTTTTATTATATTTGATGCTGCTAGTAGACGGAAGGGGGGATTAGGAAGTTTTGAAAGCTTGAGGGTCCAATTTGATGCAATTATTAGTTTCGGAGGCACATTGTGAATTGAGTGAACGTTTGAGTGGACAAAGTGTAATTAACCCAAATTTTTAATATAACATTTAAATTTTGATATAACATGTAAAATTTAATTTTGTAACATAAAATTAATATATTATAAAATGAAGGATATGGGTCAATTGCTTGCTAAAGTTTTGTTAAAATATGATTTTGTTTATTCGTAAAATCAAAAAAATCGAGCCGAACGGAACTGAAATCGAAAATATCGCAAGTTTCGATTTCGATAATGAATCGATATGAATTTTTAAATTTTTAAAATTGATATATACTAATTCGATTTTAAAAAATATCTAAAAACTGGACCGTTAAAACCTTATTATTTAGCACATCGAAGTCGAACTCCAATCTGCAGGGAATAATCAGCCAGTGGTTTGGACTTGGACATGAGATATTATTACGTAGGGAGTATGGGTGTCAAATCGTATTAACGGATCATATTCATGTCGTATCAAGACATGTATATTATACTATATGGGTCAACCCTAACTCGACCTGTTAAGCTTATCGTGTAAAAATCTCAAATCTTAACACGACCTATTAACATAATGGGTCGTGTCGTGTCAACCCGTTTATGTAAATAGATTGAACAGACCCAAAATTAACCTGTTTGACCTAGTTAAGTTTAGTATAATTTTATATAAATGTTAAAATCACAATATCTATAAAAAAATATAAACTAACTACAAGTCCAAAATTATAATCCAAATAATAAAAATATCGAAATTAAAATTCCAACAATTTTATTTTTAGGTATAAGGGTATAATTGTAATTTTAACTTTCTTAATGGGTCATTACGGGTTATCAACCCGTTAAGCAATCGTGTCTTAACGGGTCAATCCGTTTTAACCCGAATCCATTAAAGCTAAACCCTAACTCGCTTTTATCGTGTCGTATTCGTGTTGAGTTAACGGGTCGTGTCACATATTATCATCCCAAATAAGAAGAGAGCCACACCTACATTTAGCAAGAGAATAGTAATTGAGAAGTCCTTTTGACTTTTTTTTTTCTTCTTTCTTGCATTTTTTTAATTTTCTTTTTTAAAAAAATAGTACATTATTAAAAAATATTTACTTAATACTAAGTTAAAAAAAAAAATATGCCAGAACCCATTGTCAAAATGCTCTGTCGCTTTGGCTGTACACAAAGCATTTTCCTATTATGTGATGTGGACCCAACTACAACGCCCCTCAAATAAGGCGAGTGAGCGGTGCGTTGTTTCACAAGATGAAGAAGCTCTGATTGGCCAGCTCGCGTGGGATGATACCTGACTGCCACGTACACCTAACTGCCTAAACCCTCGAACCATCTGGATTTCCTCGAACCATCTGGATTTCCTCGAACCTATATAATTGGACCCTTCTTTTGAATCTTCCACTTTATTGCGTTTCGACTTTCAAGTTTCAGCCCTCTTCTCGTGAACATATTCAAATTTCCGACGAGTCGCGCACTCTCACCCCGGAATATTTCAGTCCGCAAGTCACAATTCGTATCCCATTATGTATACCCGTTTACCGTTGTGGATTATTCTCTCGGTTTCGCTATTCGTTTTAATCTTAGAAGCGAAAACCATCGACCCCTACAAGGTAAGGATGTCGATCCGGATTTCCAGTTCGTGATTTTCTCCGGTCCTGGTTTTTCCCCTAAATTTCTTGGTAGCTTCCTAGAATCATGTTAGTTAAACTTGTTTTTGTATTTTGGTCTTTTAAGCATAATTTTTTGCTCTTGGTAGATTTATAGAACAATTAATCGAAGAAGTATATCACTTTTCTGGTGCCCCAGTTGCCACGAGATAGAAAAGTAGATGTATATTAATACAAATGTAGGTAAAATCAGGGAAATAACAGAAGGGTAGTTATCGGTTGAAATGGCATTTTGTCATAATTTATGGCTCACTGGCGCATGCGTATCAAGTTTTGCTGTAATTTTAATTGTTTCTAAGTATTATTTTTAATTGGTAAACTAGATTTTATTGATCTAGAGCAATGCCTAAGCGTGTTAGTTTAGTGATATAAGGAATTCATGATAAGTCATGCCACGCAAAATAAATTACAGTCGACCAATGGAGTAACGTATTGAAAAGTAAGTTTCTAAACTCATCCATTGACGGCTCTTGATCTTCAAAATTTCTTTCATTACTCTCCCTCCAAATCCACTACCATGATGATATTGGAATCATCTTCCATATTGATTAATCTGAGAGTTGCCCCGAATGCCTCTCCAATAAGCTAATAGGTCGACTACCCTTATTGGCATCACCCAAGCTAATCCCATCCAAACAAAGATTTCATTCCACAATGTCATGGCAATCTCACAACACCAATCTATGACTATGATGCGATGTTTCCTTAAGTTATCTAGAGGATTTTCCTCAAGGAAGCCATCCATACAAAAAAATGTTGCTTTTAGGGGTGTCTTTGTCTTCCAAATACTCGTTCATGGGAATGTATTTGTATTGTACGTTGTCATGGATTGATAGAAAGAGCAGATTGTGAACTTCCCTTTCTTAGAGGGGTTCTAAAAAATCGTCTTCGAATCCTCCTAACAAATGGGTGGAGTACACAGGTCATAGAACTTGAAAAAGCGTTGATTTCTCAATCTTGTGCATCTTTGAGGAATGTAACATTCCATTGGGGAATAGGTTTGCAACCGAGAATTCTTTCATTCTTGCTTTACTATAAACTTGTGGGTAAGTTTTCTTGAGTGCTACTTATCTAAAAAAAGTTTCCATGAGTGCCCTATCGCCACACCATCCATCACCCATTGTAAAGCTTATATTTCTTGAATATTTGTCCCAACCTCTTCTTATATGCTTCCATAGCCCCACTCCATGAGGCCCACTCACCTCACTGGAACACAGTCCTCCCTATGCTTCAATTTGATGACGATTCTCCACAAGGCACTCCATTTATTATGGTATCCCCATAGCCATTTGCAAATCAAGGCTTTTTGAAAGAATGCAAGTTCCAAATGTCCAATCCTTCTTCTAACTACTTAAAGTTGGTTAAAATAAAATAGAATTTATGGTAAAAAAGCCCATTTAAATTAGTTTGATGCACTTGATACCAATGATAACATAACATGTACCTGGGAGATTAAACAAAAAAAAAAAAAACTATAAAAAAGATCCGAAATAAAGGAATTGTATAAAAATAGACTATCAAGTTCCAAGTACGGTTCCTGCTTCTTGTTCACCTTCATTCTTTACTGCTTAGGCTGGCACTAAGTTTCTTTCTTTTTTATATGGATTTTATTTCTTATCAGATTCTTGGGGTTGAGCGAAATGCAAGCCAACGTGAAATTCAGAAAGCTTTCCACAAGTATGTTTTCCTTTTAATTCTTGTAGCTTGTTACGGAGATTTTCCTTTTTTACATTTGATTACTATTCAGTGAAAAGGGTCAGTTGGCTATTTCCAAAAAAATGAAAAAAGATTACTGTTCAGTGATTAACCATGTCTTTTTGATGTAATTACGGGTAGCAAGAATATTAAATATTACTTAGTGCAGCACTGGCATGAAAAAATGACTTCAGAGATTGAAAGAAGGCATGTGTAGGGATGCATATTATTGTCTCTCTTTTTTTTTTTTTTTTTTTTTGGGGGGGGGGGGGAAGCTGTTGCCAGACGTTAGCATAGTGGGGATTGGTCAGTATGCCTCTAAATGATTGTCCTGGCAGTCAATAGTCACGTCCGGCAATGAAAGTGTAGTTTATGGTGAGCACTTCGGTGGACAGCGTTACTTGGAAGAGCACAAACCATATTTTACTGAGTATTAGCTTGATAAGCAGTGTTAATTACCAGAACAGGTTAAATTTTTTCCTGCATTTCCTATATGTCAATGAGAACTTGTGTGTCATCCACTTGAAAATGCGTTTCTGAGTTTTGCGAAGAATATATGTTAGCTTTAATACCCTGAATATATAGTTGGTATGAAATAATCCACTTAGAATTGCATCATTTGAAATTGTGTGACTAGGACTTTGCCTTGTCTCGGTCAAATGCATGAGTATTGTTGTGTTTGTGTGCATGATTGCAATACCATACCATAACATATACCCGTACGCACACATCCACTGTGCCATACATGAATATGCAGATATGTTGTAGGTTTCCTATCTTTCATGGTTGGTCCTTTTTTTTTCTTCTAGGCTTTCTCTTCAATATCATCCAGACAAGAATAAAAATAAGGGCGCGCAAGAGAAGTTCGCTGACATTAATAATGGTATGATGATTTCTTATTCCTTTCTCCTTGTCAGCAGAGGTATCTATTTACTAAATAGTTTTATTAATTTTATTTTCATATCCCCTTGTATTGCTTTCAGTGTATAGAACATTTGGATTTGGAGATGAGTAACCTTGTTGTCATCATTTGATTATTTCAGATCGTTTTTATCTTTAAATTAATGATTTTAAGCAAGTGGCTACAATGTCAAGTCATTGTTGTTCTGGTTCTAAATATATTGTATTAATCATTGTTTATTTATATATTAGATGAACAATTCTCTTGCATTTTGCTTTTGGGTCTACCTCAATGACCATTCACGATGACTTTTACCTTGTTTGCATCAGCTTACGAAATTTTATCTGATGAAGAAAAGAGAAAAAACTATGATATGTATGGGGATGAGAAGGGTAGTCCTGGATTTGATGCTGGCTATTCTGGGGACAATGGTGGATATACTTATTTCAAGAGTGGTGGACCAGGGCATGATCGGTTTAATTTCAGACCTGGTGAATGGCAGAGTACGGATGGCCAGGGAGGTTCCAAGTCATTCTCTTTTTCTTTTGGTGGCTCTGGTGGTCCAGGATCATTTGATTTTGGAATTGATGATATTTTTGCCAAATTTTTTGGCGGTGAAAGCAATGGTGGGGGTTGGTTTGGTGGTTCAACCGGGTCTCAGTCTACCACTAGCAGTTCCCCAAAGAGCATTAGGACCATCAATTCACAGGCCTTTCAGAAAGAAATAGCTGGCCAGGGGATCACATGGCTTTTGTTATCTTACACACCTTCATTGAAGGAGAATCAACACTTCGAATCAATCATAGAGGAGGTTGCCAGTTCACTTGGAGGAGCTTTAAAGGTAGTTTTGTGTTTTCATGTATTGTCTGTAAGTGCTCTATCAATTGAATTTTATCTGATCGTGTGTATGATTGTGTTGTTCACTCTGACAGGTTGGAAGTATAAATTGTGACACCGAATTGTCTTTCTGTAAGGACCTTGGCATATATCCCCGCAGAGCAGCCAGGGTGTTTGTGTATTCTTATATAGCAAGTGACGGGGGTTCCTTGGTGGAGTACAGTGGTGATTTGGCTGTGAAGAGTTTGAAATCTTTTTGCCAAGAACACTTGCCAAGATTTTCAAAAAGAGTTGACCCGAGTCATTTTGAATTTTCCTCTGCGACTGTTGAAAAATTGCCTAGGGTCATGCTTCTTTCTAAAAAAAAAGATACACCTGTTATTTGGCGAGTTCTCAGTGGGTTGTATCGCAAACGGTTTGTCCTCTATGATTCAGAGGTATGTTATTGCTGCCATTGGCTTGCTAAATGATATCCTTTGTCGAGATTTCAGTTAAGAAGGAGATGCTGTTGATTTGGTCTGGCTTTGTGTTAGTCTGGCCTGTAATCACAATGAATTGGATAGACGTCTGGTGTCTAAATCTATTGGAAAGAAACAGGAGACTATACATTTAGAAAATCTATTGGAAAGAAACAGGAGACTTTACATTTAGAAGGATGGTGGCTGTTTTTTAACTTGCATATACTCAGGTTGAATGCAATTATGTTGAAACCATTGATTAGGCTTGCGAGGTTTAACTTCCATAGCAAAGTAACTCTTCGCCTTATAATGAAAAAGATGCTTAGGTTGTTCACATACACAAACAAGAAAAAAATATAGGGAAGACCATGTAATTTTTTATTGTGTGTGTAGGTTCGTGATGTTACTGATCCAGCTGTGAAAAGGTTAGGAGTTGATGCACTTCCTGCTATAGTTGGTTGGCTATCAAATGGGGAGAAGCATATTCTTAAAACAGGGATCTCTGTGAAAGATCTGAAATCTGCAGTTCATGATCTTAGTAATTTACTTGATAGTTTTGAGAAAAAGAACAAGAAGGCAGGAGCCAAGAAAGCACAAACTGCTACGGTGGAGAAACATATACCTCTGCTTACAGGGTCAAGTTTTGATGCTCTATGTGGTGAGTCAACTCCGGTTTGCATTATTGGTGCTTACAGATCTTCCAGAGCAAGGGAAAAGCTGGAATCAATCCTATCCATGGTTAGTACAATTTCCTTATCCTAGGATACTTTTCTCGACTGGGTGTAGGAATTGTATTCTCATTTTGATTGGAGAGGGAACTTACTAGGCCATCCATTTTCCTTGTCAGGATTGAAAAGTTCCATTTTTTAAGATTGTAACGTGGTTTATTTAACGAATGTTTGTGTTTTCAGGTGTCTCAGAAATCACTATCAAGGCGGCGAATTTCAGCCTTTGGCTCGAGGGATTCCATTTCCTACACCCTCCTAGATGCCACAAAGCAGGCAACATTCCTAAATGCATTTGACAAAGGAGGATTTAAATCCGCAGATAAGTTGTTAGTGGCCTACAAACCACGGAAGAGGAAGTTTGCAGCTTATGTTGGTGAAATGACGACAGAAGAAGTAGAGGGGTTTATCAGCTCTGTACTTAATGGGGACATACAGTTTAAGGAGACACGACAGAAACCAATCCTCAAGTGAGAGAGCGAATTTTAAGAAGCAAGCCTGGACCTTCTGGTTTCTGGTTTCTGGTTTCATGTACATAGCAGAGTGATAGCGTCATTAACATTAGAATTTAGTACAGCAAATATACAAAATCGAGGGGGCTCTAGAAATTATTAGCAAAGAGATCTTAGTTCTGATTAAACCTCGACATGCCACCTGTAGTCGCCACTTAAGTAGACTAGAGAGTTGCCTCTGTAATCATGTAAAAGGGCCGCTCCAAGAGGTTTGAGAAATCCTGTATTTATTTAAAATTTTGAAATGAGGAAGGAAATTGTTGGGATTAACTGGTTATAAAAGATTAAGTTAAAAGTGAAATAGTAAATCAAAAAGAAAAATTAACAATTACACACATAACACTAAGATTTAAGTGGCTCGGATCTATGTAAGCTTATGTCTATTGGCGGGATTGGTTTTAATAAATTTACTATTAACAAAGGTGGAGTATAAGAGATCAATTATAAAGTCTTCAATTCCAAAGTTTTAATACACCCAATGAGCTCTCATAATTGTTTACAAAAGAATTCTCTTTCTCTCACTGTATAGTACTTAGGGGTGTCAAATCGTGTTAACGGGTAGTAATCGTGTCGTGTCAAGATATATAAATTAGAGTAATGCTACGTACAATCGTGGAATGCGCAAATGTCATGCAGTCGCTTTGAAAAAGAGGGGTCTACTATTAAAAAATTAATTTCTTTTCATGTGGGTCTCATATTTATTCACTTTTTTTAAAGCGACTGCATGACGCTTGCATACTCACGACTGTAAGTATCATTTCTCTATATATTACACTATATGGGTCAATCCTAACCTGACCTGTTAAGCTTATTGTGTCAAAATTTTAAATTCTAACACAACCTATTAACATAATGGGTCATGTCGTGTCAACCTGTTTTGACCTGTTTATGTAAATGAGTTGAACAAACCCCAATTTAACCCGTTTGACCTACTTAAGTTTTAGCATAATTTTATATAAATTTTAAAATAGCCCTATATCCTTCCATGTTTTCGTGTGGCTTGAGATTGCTCTTTCCTTGGCACATCCACGAACTTCTGGATCGTCTGAGATTGGCCCCTTCACAACTACATCCGAATGCCTGGAGGTTATTGATTTATTGCAGCATTATCTGGCGACGGGCGTTGTTGGAATCCTACCCAGAGGATGCTGATCTTTCTAGTTGCGAGTTTCTACTTGCACACAGGGTGCTTCGCTTGAAAGGCAATGTGTACAGTTTCAAGGCGTCTCATGCTTTGATTACTTTGGAACAACGGTATCGCAAAGTAAAAGCCTGGTCCCCTAAATTTTTCTGTCTCGGGCCGCGGTTGGGAGTTCCCGGTGGGTCAAGTGGGCCGCCGAGAGTTCCCCATACGGACAGATTGGGGAGCAGTTTCGGAGGATAAGGTTGTGCATCTGGTAGCCACTCCTTATGAATCAAAGCGCCTCGCGATCGTGTGGGAGTGGGTGCAAAAACATCTTGATGGCGTTTGCTTTGAGGTTCTCCTTTTTGAAGAAAGTCTGGAGAGTTCCTTGTTTCCCCTGGGGCACCTTCCTTCTAGTGATAGGTTGCTGACTGCGCGGCCGCAGGTTGCCCCACTTCGGAAGCGCCCCTCGGACCTTCCTATCTCAGTAAGAAGGAAGAAATCTCGCAGGGAGGAGGTCCCTGCCGAGGATAGTCCTCTTCCTGGGGTTCAGGACCCCTTGGAGTAGGAGGCTGCTTCTTTGGAGGCTAGTCATTTGATTACCGAGGTGGCCTTTGCCATGGTTGCGGCGGTTGGACAGGTGGTCAGTCCTCCCACGGTTCCCCCTTCCGCGATGATTGGTGATGCGCCCGGGTCATAGGCAATCTCCTTGATAATATTTTTATATCTTCTTCTCCTCGAGATGGGTAGCATTCTACTTCTTGGGTCTCTCCCCTTTCCTTGTCTTGCTCGGTTGCCAATGGCCTCTCTCGAGAGGAGGTCGGTAAGGGAGGGGAAGCTTCCTTCGGTCCCCATGCGGGTGCGGAAGGTTGCATAGGAGGTCAATCCCCTCCCCCCATTTTTGAGATCCTCGAGAGTCTGACGCGTTCCATTGCAGATTCTTCGATCCTGACTGACGTTGGTTTGAGGTCCCAGTTGCCTACCCGTCTGCTCACACGGCGCTTCCAGTAGGTGGCGACTCTTCTGAATATTACAATCGGCCTTACCACTGGGTGCTTAAGTGAGGACCCAGCCGCTCCCTTCGAGGCCCTCGGTGAGTTTCCCAAATTTGCCGACCCTGAGGAGATCCTCCCTTCCTTGTCTCGACTAGATATGGAAGGGATCCGAGATGATGTCGTGGGGCAGGTTGTCGAATGCCTATCGTCATTCTTCCGCGAGGTTCGATAGCTCCTTTTCTGCCCTTTTCTTGTCTCCATTCTCTCTCTCCTCTTAATGTTGTTTTTGTGTCATCAGGTCACTTCTCAGCTTGCGAACTTTATCGTGGATGATCAGGAGGTGGCTGCTCTAGAGAGTTTGGATCATGCTCGCAGCCACAGGGAAGAGAATGAACGGTTGAAATCCGAACTCGAGGAGCTGAGGCAGGACTTGTTGAACGAGTGCAAGAGACTGACAAGGTTGGAGCGTCATCTTCGGAAGCGTAAGCAAAAGTGGGAGGAGAAGAAAACCCGATTGGAACAGACCAATCACAGTCTCCGGGTTGACCTCTCCCGAGAATAGTCGGAGAAAAAGCAGTTGTAGGGAGAAGTAAACCGGGTAGAGTAGCTGTGCATGAGCCTTCGGGATGCCAACATTTCTTTACACAAGTAGCTAAGATGGTTCCCGACTCTTTGTGATAAGGCGTGGGGGCAAGGGGTCAATGAAGGTCGCAAGTCAATGTGGTCTTTTCTTCTCCAAAGCCCGAAGCTGCGTTCGAGATCTTTTGACAGATACCTTCAGCCACTCGCGCCTGGCAACATTCCCACTAGCAAGGCGTCCTTTGAATCCAACCGTGATCTAGGGAAAAGTGAGATGCCGACTGCTTTCGTGCCCTTGTTGATGTCGAAGGATCCGACTGGCCCTATCTCTGAGGCTGTTGAGTTGGCGGTCCCGCTTCTGCTGCTGTTGGGGCCGTGACTCTTGGCACTGAAATATAGGATCTTTATGCGCCTTATTGTGCCCTCCCCCTTTTCTTCTTATTTTTTGAACATGCGTCTGCATTTTATTGTTCGGCGGCTTGTACACAGAGATATATTAGTAATTATTTTGCTCATGATGTTTTTGCCTTTTGCTTCTTTTTCCTTTCTTCCTTGTCTGTGACGCTCTCGCCTACCCCGCTAGCCGTTCAAGCTGAGCTTGTTTCACCACAGTGGATAGTCGCCCTTGGCACGCTCATTATTGTCGCGGTTATTGCCCTAGTGGCCGTGTTTGTCGTGCCTTTGTTTTCTTTCCGTCTTACCTCGCTGGCGTCCTTCGCCTTGCTGGGGAAGATTCTACCGGTGGAGGTTTTGCTTCTCATGCGGCCAGGGGCAACCTTCCAGGCCGGCCTTTCCCCTAAGTCTCACCGTGGGAAGGAAGTTGTTGACAGGGTTTCCTCTTATTGGAGTTGACTCTATTGACTGGGACCAATTGATTTTCATGCTGTAGGAGGTAGTCACGATAGTGAAATAGTATTCATTGAAGTTTTAAGGGAGAAAACCGGAATATTTAACTACTGCGGCTGATACGGGTCGTTAGGCCAACTTTTTGGTGGTCTACCTTGTTGGTTGTTCATTATTCCTTAGCCCGACAACACTTAGATATGAGCAAGTTCCTCATAGCTTGGTCACCCCACTAGCCACTTCCCCCTTCTCTCCCCCCCTTTTTTTTGACGCAGCGCCATTTACGCCAGTTACGATCCCTCATTAAATGGCGTCCCTTCGGTTTCTGCGTTATGGCTCTGTTCTTTATTGGCATTAACCCTGCTTGTTGCATCATGTGCTGCGGCGGTTGCGATAATCGAGAGATTTTAGTCATTTGGAGATAGGGTACGTGGCACTCGGTGGTGATTGGAGAAATTATGACAATTGAGCAGATCAAACGCCCGTCTTGCCTATAGAAGGACCCCTTTCCCAGTTAGATTTTTCATCATAATCATTTCTGCCCTCTTTTTTCCAAGTTCTTCATATCGTTTTCCTGTTCATCCTTGTCACGATGTACTCTTCTCACCCTAGTGGCTAACAAATCCTTTGGCGGCGGTTAGGCTGTTGCCAGTGGTGGTGGTGTTTGTATTAGAGGGTGGAGCCACCCATTTTGCCGATGGAGCTTCAAACCCTTTGTTCTCGTTCCCGCCCTTTCGCTTATTGTGCTTCCTTGTTCTTGCCCTTTTGCTTACGGTGTTCCGCTTCAGAATCTTCTCTGCATCCGAACTCGGGGCCTGGCTGTTCGCAGTGGAGGAGTTCTTTTGCTGCAGTGGTAAATGGCTTGGTCACCGTAGTTGCCATTCTTCGCCTAATGCCATGCTCTTGCATACCCTGGATCTCCCTTTTCACTTTTGCTTCTCTTTCAACTCGGTCGAAATCCTTCGTTGAAGCTGGCCCCCAGATGTTCAGATGCTCGGCGCTGTCTTCGCCATGGCTCTCCCCACAGGTGACTGTGGTTTACTGTCTAGTTTCCTTGCGCTTGATAGCGCATTTTCACCAAAACATTCCTCTTCCTTTGGTCCCATGTGACCATACGACGTGACGTATCTTTGGCGGTCCGCTGGCTTTTTCTGGTGTTATTGACACGTCGTAATGGTGAAGGTCTTTGATCTAGGTTGCACCCGTAGGGTTGACTTTGCCATCTCTGCGGTTATGTGCTTGTCGTTCATGGCCGTTGAGTCGGTCTCGGTAGGGTTTGTAGTCTTGGATCCTTCCATGGACTTTTCTCTCGTAGGTGTATGTGTGGAGTAGATGGCACTGCAAGCGGTTCACTGGAATGTATAAGGTTCCCGGTGTGAATTATCCCTTGTAGTTCAGCAGTTCCATGCGGCCTTGAGATGTAACTTTTCCTTGTAATTTGACTTCATGATGTAACTTGTCTTCCGCATTGTAGTAAAGTTAATAAAATGCCGTTGTGTACTTGACTTGACTATGTATTTCCAACATATTATTTCCAGTTTCCCCTTCACTGTCATTTTTTGGGCCTTGCTTACTGTGTCACTTCCATGTCTTATTTTATTGTTGTTTCCGTGCTTTCCTTGCTGTATTTCTTTTCGTACTCCTACCTCTTTCCCCCGTTTTTGTTTTGTAATTCTGCATTGAGTAATAAAGTAAATATGTATATCCGACTGTACTTTCTCTGTATATTTTTTGTTTGCTGATGCTTTGAGCGCCTTCTCTTCTCGTCATTTTGCTTCTTTTCCGTGGAGCTTCCTTTCTTCTGGTAGTCGTAAGACTCAAACCCGCTCTCCATTGGTGCGGGATCGGGCTATCTCAAGCTAGCTTGCCCATTTTTCTTCCCCAAGGAGGTAACTTCTTCGGGCTGCCAGTAGAGCAGTCCGTTCCTTCGCCTTGATGGGAGTCGGCTATTTGCGGGTCCCGCTCTCCTCCGCGGGAGGGATAAGGCCACCGATGGGCCTGTAATGCCCCATTCCCGAGGGTCCGGAGAGTTAATTCATATAACCTGATAATCAACTCTAACAAAGCTAAAGTACTTCCAAATTCAAGAATATATATTTCCAAAACTTCAAATCAAATGTAAATACTTCAAATTAATAAACCATATAAACTCATTTATCCAATTTTCAATCCAACAACCCAAATAAAATATCAACTCTTCTTCATGTCTCAAATAACAAACTAGAAATAAGATAACATTGACATAAGTCTCCATAACCCGTCTAAATCCATTGAAGCAAACTTAAGAAAAATATAAATAACTTCCAACATCAACACTAATACCACGAGATACCCAACAACAATTCACTGCTAATCTTCTCCATAAACTCTAATACTGATCCTCAGCTGAACCATCAATATCATCTGAAATATTATGAAGATTAAAGGGGTGAGTTATCAACAACTCAGCAAGCAGAGATCATATTCTAGCATGTAAACATGAGTATTTATAACATTTGATAAGCAGAACAAAACAGTTTCTTTCAGAATGTAGAAACAACATATTTTCTTTCGTAATGCATAAACAAAACTTGGTACGAAAACATTAGAGCGAAATTTCCAGAAAAATAAACTTATTCCCAAAAAGAAAATCCGTTGGCATTTCCAAACTGAAACATTATAATCATATCATCTCTTAGCATCACATCGGGACAAATACCATGTTTAATCCCCGTGGTATGGTTATAAACCACCAATATACACATGGCTGGGCCATATTCCATGTTTTACCCCCGTGGTAGGGTTATAAACCACCATTATACCCGTGGCTGGGCCGTATACCATGTTTCACCACCGTGGTAGGGTTATAAACCACCATTATACCCGTGGCTGGGCCGTATACTATGTTTCACTCCCGTGGTAGGGTTATAAACCACCATTATACTAGTGGCTGGGCCTTAACAGAAAAACATAACAGATATCGTCGGAATCAGATCACAATCATATCCAAACAAAATACTTAACAGTTTTAGATCACTTCTCATGTTCGAGATAAACCGAATCAAAATATTTTCATTTGTTCATAACAAAACCTTTAGATTTTCATATTCGCTCTTTTGCATAGTTCAGAAACAAAGTGCTCAAAAATAGCTCATGTCTACACCAGTCATGACAGAAAATACTTTCTCTTATATTGAATTTATGCATATGCAAAATAAACATCTGAGATTGTTTTCAGATCATTTCCTTTAAAAAACAAACATGCTTATTTTCAAAGTCAACCTCATTTTATTTCTTTTATGCAAAACTAGTATATGAACCCCACTTACTTGACTTCTTCGTATTATCAACACTTTGAGTCGGAACTCTAGTAATAACACCACCTAAACAAAACATATATCCAACATTTAATAACCAATTTAGTAAGCAACTATTTATTGAGTAATAAATCAAAACATTCAATTCATAACTCAATAACTATCATAACAATTAAACCCGAACAACTCTCTCTTCAAACCATTCGCATTTAAAATCCAAAACAGCCACCTTTTATTAATGCCGAACCAACCATAATCACTTCCAAAACCAACAACAACAACTCCAATGATTAAAACATAATCCAAACCAAACTTCACCTCCATCCTTCCAATAAAAATTTTAGTTTTCAAAGCATCAATATTTTAGTCATTCAATAATTCAAGACTTGCATAAAAATATCCAATACAACTAGCTCAAAACATCCATCAATTTACACCAAATAGTCTCAATTAATAGTCCAAAACAGTCTCACAAATCCATCCAAAATCATACTCCTCAACATCAAGAATTCCATCACACTCCACCACAATCCAACATATAAAACATCAACACAATCCAAATTTATAACTATAACAGATTGTCAAAAGTCACTGCAGCAGTCCAAAAATCTTACCCACGCCATCAACAAATCAGCAACATCACTACATTTTACAAACAACCACAATATCCAACCCCTACCCAAAGCTTCGGAAGAGACTTACCAAGAAGAGTCACCAAAGTTCGAACCTCCTCGAATTCAAGCAACCTCCGAAGTATACACCCAATATTGTCACAGAAATCTCTAATGAAAAGCTAGTGGTCTGCGCAAAGAAAGATTAATGTCTGAGTGTATGCACGGCAAGCCAAGACAGCGTGTGTGTGTGCGATTGACAAATCGAAGGAAAAAAATAAAATAAAAGAGGATCTATGGAATGTGTAACAACAAGGTATAGGATTAAGAGAACAACGGAAGGGAGGAGAAATGACTCACTGCCGTGTAACGAAGTTAGCGGCGAGAGGCTTGAAGACCCACAGAGACAGCAGCGCCAACCAAGGTTAGACCAGAAATCTGTGTAGAGAAAAATCTGGGTGTTTCAAATGTGATGCGGGAAGGAATTTATGTGAGAGAAACCGCATAAAACCATAACAACGTGGGGACGAGGCACGCGAGATGGAGGAGTTTTCGGAAAGCAGAGCAGTTGGGAAGGAAAAGAGAAGAAGAAAAGAAAGGAGAAGAAACTGAAGGAAAGAAAAGAAATTTTAAATGAGAAGGAGCTATTTTGGTCGACGCCGTCCGAGTCCCTCAACAAGTGATCGTGGGATGGCTTCGTGCATCAGACTGACTTCAGAAGGGCTGGGCCTAGAGCCCGGGTATTACAGGGCCGACCTGCCCCTTTTTGGCCCCGCAGGGTGGTAGGCTATTATGGCAATTTGTAGCTGGACCCACTCCCGCTCGTTGATATCACAGGGAATGTAGGTGTTGGGTCTGGCCGGTGCTGATCCCACACTTCTTTGCGACGGAGGTTGGGGTAATGTATTCGGGAGGGCTGTATGCCGGTCTTGCTCTCCTTCCCGGGAGGGATAAGACCACCCTTGGGTCGATCTTTCCCTATAATGTCCTGCGGGGAGGTAAGTTTTCGGGTAGTTTGTTACTGAACCCGCTCTAGCCTATTGAAGTTCGCAAAGAAGGTAAGTTTTATTTTCGGGCTGCCATTGGTTGACCCACTCTGCCTCACGGGAGGGACAAGGCAACACTCAGGCCTACATTTCTCTATGGTGTCCCGCGGTGAGGTAAGTTGTTGATGACTTTGTCGCTGTGTCTCATTAGCTGCATTTTGTTTCTCTTTGTTGGTGCCGTACTTGTAAGACCTATCATATACCCGATGTTCTAGATTGCCCTGAAAAGCTGTATTGTTAAGTGAAGAGAAATACACAAGTTCAGTGCAGAATCATTACAAAATATAGAGGGCCCGGGCTCTCGCTCCAGTGAAGTAGTCATTCACTTCCTTTCTCCACAGCCTCGCCCTATTCCTTCTCCCTCAGAAACTAGGCCAGGCGGATCATGGATAGGAGCCTGTCGTTGTTTTTCCAGCGGTGTCCGGCCTATTTCGTCCCCTTGGTGCAGTTCTGGGCGAGCTCTTCATCTTTTTGCTTCAACTCCTGCATGTAGCACTCCCTTGCCGACACTTGTTCCCCTCGAACCTCTCCCACCCTCTGGGAAGTCAAGAATTTCATTTTAAGGTGGTAAGTCGATGTGATGGCGTTATAGGCCGACAGAGTTTTCACCACCAGGAAGTCGACCATGACGGGAGCCGTGCATGGGGCACTTCCTACCAGGACGGACAAGGTGATGGTTCCCACTGGCCGGACGATGCTCCCAGAGAAGCTTTTCAAGGGCGAGGGCGGCCACCAGCCAGGAAGTTTCGATCCCCATCTTGACGAAAGCTTCCCAGAACAGTATGTCCGCAGAGCTTCTGTTGTCGACGAGGATCCTGTGGGTGGTGAAGTTGGCGATAAGCATGGTGACCACCAGGGTGTCGTTGTGCTGGTACATGACTCCTTCCTCATCGACCTCCGTGAATGAGATCACAGGGGTGGGGTTACCTCTTCGTTGCTTGGCGGGGTGACACTCGGCCGAGAACACCTCATGGTATCGGGTTCGTCTGGCATGCGCCTTCTGTCCTGATGAGGTGACACCCCCGCTCGCAAACCCTCCTGTTATGGTTCAAATTTTTCCTAGAGGGGGCTTTTGTCTTGGTGGTGATAGGGGGATCTGGCTGTGCACCCCCTATCGCCAGCCTTTGAGGGTTGTTCTCTTGTCGGCGTCGATCATCCCAATCCCGACTCCTTTCCCTCGATCTCATTCTCGGCTCTCGCCTCCTAACTGGGGAGTGGTGGCGACTTTGTCACTCCAAATATTCCTTCATTCCTCTTAGGGAGCGGCAATCCTCAGTGTTGTGTGAGGTGGACCAATGGTATGTGCAGTATCAGTGTACGGCTCCCTGTTCGTTCTTCTCCTGAATGACGAACGTGGACTAGTTGTATCGTAGCCCAAGTCCCTTCACTAGCTCTTCCTCTAGCTGCTTCTCCCGGGAGTCCCTTTCTCCTTTTTTCACGGGGCTTGGCTTGGGCCGCTGGGGCTTTTCCTTTCCTTTTTGCGTGCCCTATCTCTTTCTTTCGCTGCTCGGAGGGTGTTCTTTGCGTTAATGAAGTTGTCGGCCTGGTGCATGAACTCCTGCAGTGTGGCGAGGGTCCTTCTGGACAGATCTGCCATAAACTGGGAACGCGGCCAGACACCTTCTAGGAGTGCCTCCAGGGTGATATTCTTGTCCTGGTCGTCGGCAGTCATCCGCTCCTTGCTGAACCTGAACAGGTAGGATTTCAGGCTCTCGTCCTCCGTCTGCTTGATAGTGAGGAGGTATGCAGCCGGACGTCGTCTCCTTTGACTGGACATGAATTGGGTTAGGAACAGTCTGGCTAGCTCGCCAAAGCTGTCCATCGACTTAGGTGCCAATGACCCGAACCATGCACGTGCGGGCCCCTTCAGGGTTAGCGGGAATGCTTTGCAAGCGATTTCTCCCGGGAAGCCATGCAGCGTCATGTCAGCCCTGAAGGTTTCTAGGTTATCGAGAGGGTCCCTGTTCCCTCTCCATGACAGGGATTCTGGACTTTGGTGGCAAAGGGAATGCCATCACTTCTTCAGTGTAGGGTAGACCTCTGCTTGTGAGTAGCTGGTCTACCATTGACGACGTACTCACCTTCCGCGCTATCTCCTCGTATTTCCCCTTGAGACTGCGGAGCTCATCCTGCATGTGTTTTTACTCTTCTTCTTTCTTGGGTCTCACTCGCATATTTCGGGACCCGACTTGCTCAGTGTCACTGTTCTCCCCGCCTTCCTGATCATTTTGGGGATTCCTCAGTTTTGCATTCTCCTTTCGGAGTGTTTCCACCTCGCCAATCAGTTTTGTCACCCATTCCTCCATGGCTTTCAGCCTTGCTTCCATAGCATCCCCGCGTTTCTTCTGAGTTGATCGAAACGGGTTGTTGCAGGCATGAGAAGGACACGCAAAATCTATCACGATCCCACAAATGGCACTAATGTTTATGTCATGTTTCGTACACCCTTAGACCAGGCTCCGAACAATGCAAGTCTTTACAACGGGGCCTGCAAAGAGAAAAGTGAATGAGGCTTGAGAGGGTGGCTTAGAGGCTGGAGAGTCTCTGATGTCAAAGTTAGTAAATATTTTTGGAGTGTAGTAAATAAGTAAGGAAACTTAAGAACTAGAGAGAATCCTTGTACTTGGGATCGACTATTTATACTATAAATTCGGTGAGCAAATCAGGTTTGTCACCATGGAATCTAGAGTCCTTGTCCTGTTCATTTTGTTAGATTCTTTAAATGTGGCGTGGTCCTGCGACAGTTCCATTAATGTGGTGTGCCGCCCAGGCGGCAGGGCTATTAAATGCGGCGTGGTTCTCCAACCTTCTTCCCTCAATCTGCTCTTCTCTTATCCATTCATGCTTTCCTTGTCAGTAGATCGACGATCATCTACATGTTGCGCCTTCTAAATGGGCGAGCACTTGATATCTGGACATTATCCGAGGGATCTCAGACCATCGAGTCCCGATGAGTCCCATCTCCTTTTGCACTGTCCCCTTCCCTAGGTCATGTACAGGGAGATCTTCTTAGCAAGTCGGGTCTTCACCCTTTTGTCTTGGGTCGGGCTTGACTGGGCCTCAGGTAGGAAAGGAAATCTCCCGTATAATGTTAAATTAGGAGTATTTTTATAAAATATTTTATAAAAATAATATTATTTTATAAAAATACTTTTATTTTATAATATTATTATGAAATATATTATATGTATGTGATTACTCTAAAATAAAAGCATGGCATATACTCCAGTGCAACAACTAAGAGCATTAGCAATGGCTTATTCATCTTCATCTTTATCTTTAAATTTGAATAATATGTCTTTATATTCATTTACATTGGCTTATGCATCTCTAAATTTTTACATAGCTATAAATAGTTCTTTTTCAAGCACTATTCATTCTTCAAACATTATTTTACTATTTTTTCTCTCTCCTACCCATTAAAATAACTTTGTAGAATTTATATTCAAATGATTTTGATACATGAAATTTTTATTAAGTTGATAATACAAGTGGATGCTAATTGTAAAATATATATAAAAAAATAATTTTAAGAAACAAATAAAAAATAATAAAATAATAAAATTTTATTATCATTTGGTTTAAAAATATATAAATCAATGTAGGTGTTTTTTTTTATATGTAAAATTAATCTTTAAAAAATATAATTTTAAAGATACATATAGTGAAATCATTTCTAGTGCTCTAACGAGGTAACCACCTCGGATCCGCCTAAATTTGTGGGTGAAGATGTTTAGCACAAAAAGTAGCCATTTTTGTTTTCTTTTGGGAGGGGATCCAGTTGTCAGGAGGAGAACAATTCTGGGCATTTATGTCGAGTAAACTTTGTTCCTTTTTCTATCATGATTGACGCCAGATTTCTTGAGTCAGATGGACACGTTATTATATTTGAAAATATTATTTTTTAATATTTTGAATAATAAGATGATTTTTTTTTTATTTTAAATAAAAGTTTAAAATATTATTTATTATTATTATTATTATTTAAAAACTTAAAAAAATTGAATTAAAATTCGAAAAAGTTAAATTATTTATTATATTTTATTTAAAAATTTAAAAAATTTGTAATAATAAAATAAAATTAGATGAAAAGTTTGTGTCTAAAAGACTCTCATCCCATTTGCCCAAGCTGGATGGTTGGGGATTTCTTGAGTCAGATTTCTTGAGAATCGTAGGAGAAACATTTTACATCAAAATCTCCTAAAACCAAAACCTTAACTTGAAAAGCAAATTTTGATCCTTCAAGTCGTGTGCTTTTTATTTTATCTTTATTTTTTACGTGCTTTTCAACATATCGAATATTTAAACGCGTGAAGAATTATATAATAAAACAATAAAGGGGTTTGTTGTATTGTAAAGAAAGTTTAGTAGCATAATCTTAAAAATTCTTACCCTTCTCCTTTATCGCTTTATGTGACTGTCTATTCTTTGAGAGCATGATTTAGGGTGCATTGGAATATTGAGCTGAGTTCAGTTGAACTTAATTTTTTTATAAATAATAGTAAATTAAGTAGTAGAGGAAGTTATGTGGAGCTTATCTAAACTAAGTTTAAAGTGTGTTTGGATGTTAAGATGAGTTTAATATTTTTTATAGAAAGTTGAAAAAAGTTGTAAGTCTCACATATAAAGATATGTTAAGTTGAAAAAGATTACATGTCCCATGTGTTAAGATGAGTTTAGTAATTTGAGAGTTGAATATTTGAATGTTAGACTCAGTTTAAAATTAGACTGAGTTCAACTAAATCTTGCAACCAAACGCAACCTTAATATCGTTAACATAGTTGTTTAAAAAGAAATGCATTGTTTAAAATAAAAGCCTTGACTTGACTTTAAATAATAATAATAATAATAATAAAAGAAGCAAAAATTAAGGATGTTAAAAAAATACTTCAAATAAAATGGTAAAAAAATAAAAACACTGCAAGTAGTAGATGAGTAATAAATGGATAGTAAACCTATCACTACCATTCCAAATGGAAAATGATAGGGTTACTACTCCAATGTTTTGAATACCGTACCGGATGTCGTACCGGTCAAGGCACTGGAACGAAATATTCCGGTACCGGTACCGTTTCGGGATAGCGTTTCGGGATAACGTTTCGAGATAGTCGATATATAAATAAATTATATATATAAATATATATCAAAATTATATTCCAAAATACTAGTCTATATATAAATAAATTATATATAAATATATATATATAAAAATTATAAATAGTCTAGTCTAAATTAGGGGTTAAAAAATAAGTTTGTAGTTTGAAAAAACCGAAAAAAAAAACACACAGGCTGAAATTTAGTCCGGTATGGCCGGTACCGGCTGGTACGGCCGGTATTTTAGCCGGTACGGTACATATATAGTACCTGTACCGGCCGGATGGCCGAAACGAAAAATTTCGGCCGTACCGGCCGGTACGGTACGAAATTCAAAACAGTGTACTACTCTCTTACTACTCATTTACTACTTTTTTTGTATTTGATTTTTTTTATAATTTTTTATTTTACTTAATTGTTAAGGAAGTGACAATTAATAAGTTTATATATATTTTTAATTTCTTCTTAATAATTAAGGATGTTAAAAGAATAATTAAAATAAAATGATAAAAAAATAAAAACACTACAAATAATAGATGTGTAGTAAAAAGATAGTACCCTTTCCAAATGGGCGCTGCTACAGCCACCGTTATTAGACACCAATTTTGAGTCCCGCTTGACGTGTACACGCCACTATGGCATTTCTTCACTTTTTTTTTTTATTTTTCACTTGCTTCCCGTGTTTGACTTTCTTCTTCACCTCTGCACTTTCACTTTTCACTTATGCACTTTCACTTTCTTCTTCTTCTTCTTCTTCTTCTTCTTCTTTTTTTCCTAATCCTGCGCACTCTCATCACTTTTGTATGAATATCCAAATAAATTACAAAATAGTCGAGAAACTTGGTGAACAATCACAGAAAAGGTAACTGTCAGACGTTCCTCCTTTTGCGTTGAGAAAATTAGCCGCAAGCAGAGATCAACATGCAAGGTCGTTGGGAACAATATTACAACCATAAATCAAGAAATCTATCGTGATAAACCTAGACTAGTGATAAACAAGAGTGGTCCACCGAAATAATAGATTCATAAAAAATTCAAATCAAGAAATCTAGACCAATAAAGAAATCTAGATGAAATGTGGAAATTGAGAAATCTACTGTGAAGGAGACAAAATGTAGAGGTTTTGTTTCCCGGATTTGAGGTCGAACGAAGAGCGAACGGCGCCGGAAATGGGTCTCTTGTGCATGTCGGAGATGGGTCTCTTGTGCGTCGGGATTTGGGTGCAGTCAATCGGGGGCACTGGTTCGGTCTCTAGTGTGTCGGGGTTTGAGTGCAGTCGGCAATGGTTTGGTGAAATTGAAAAGGGTGAAAGTGAAAGTGTAGAAGATTAGAAAAAAAAAAAAAAAGAAAGTGAAAGTGTGGAGGTGAAAAGTGAAAGTGTGAAGTAGAAAATAAAACGCGGGTTCACACCGGAAGCAAGTGAAAAATAAAAAAAGTGAAGAAATGCTATAGTGGCGTGTACACGTCAAGCATGACTCAAAATTGGTGTCAAATAACGGTAGCTATAGCATTTCCAAATTCCAGCGACTCTTGTGGTTTTCTACAACCAGGGGACTCTTCTCTGCGCTCTCTCTCTCTCTCTCTGTGGCTTCAGTGAATTCGGTAGTTCCAAAAACCTCGCTCACGGTTTTTGTCAACAAGACAGGTCGTCACTCACCCACGTTTTGCAAACCTTAAACAAAGGTGTGTAAAGGTGAAACTTTTGGAATAGTACGTAAGATCTATTATAATTATATAAAAACCTAATGATATTTATTTAATAACTTATAATAATATGTTATAAAAAAACAAAAAAAAAAACAAAAAAAAAAACTTATAATAATATGTTTAGTGGGTAAATAGAACTTTTGTGGAGTAATAAGATCCACCATGGCTGTTCTGTGACTTCTGTCCAATTTTCTTCAAAACAAGAGGGCTACCCCCTAAACCGCCCCTAGTATCCGCCACATCCCCCCTTATAAATTTCCTTAAGCACTCGTCCCATCCACCATTCCTCCCAGAACAGAGAAACTTTTTCACCCACAAACACCAAAAGAAACAAAAAAACTGTTACTCTCTCACTCTCTCTCTTTGTGGAAGTGTCTCAGAGAGCTACTAAGAATCCGTGATTCTGTTCACTTAACAGAGTGATCGCATCTTCAATGGACACCAAGATTGGAGCGGTTGACGCGTGTAAGCCGGTGTGCAGCGACGTGGGCAGCCTACCGTCGAACGTTGCCGTATCGACCATCCATGACTCCATCCCCTCCACCTTCGTCAACTCATCCGAGGCCACTCTGGGCGGCCACATCGCCCGCCGGCTCGCCCAAATCGGCGTGACTGACGTGTTCACCGTCCCTGGTGACTTTAACCTGACGCTCCTTGATCACCTCATTGCCGAGCCTGGCCTCACCAATATCGGCTGCTGCAACGAGCTCAACGCCGGATACGCCGCTGACGGATACGCCCGCTCGCGTGGCGTCGGCGCCTGCGTCGTCACCTTCACTGTCGGTGGGCTCAGCGTCCTCAATGCGATTGCCGGCGCGTACAGTGAGAACTTGCCGGTCATTTGCATAGTAGGTGGTCCCAACTCCAATGACTACGGGACAAACCGGATTCTTCACCACACTATTGGCTTGCCTGACTTTAGCCAAGAGCTCAGATGCTTTCAGACGGTCACTTGCTATCAGGTAATTGGCTTTTCATTTAATTATGTGTTGTGGTATTAAAAAAATAAAAAATTTGATCAACTAATTTGGTTAAAGTTATGATTTTTTGTTAACAATTTTGTTTCGATGAATGGACTGAAGTGTTTTTCTGCTGGGTGTACCATATTTGCCTTAGGCTGTGGTGAACAATTTGGAAGATGCTCATGAGATGATCGATACAGCCATTTCAACTTCTTTAAAAGAAAGCAAGCCTGTTTACATTAGCATAAGCTGCAACTTGGCTGGGATTCCTCATCCAACTTTCAGCCGTGAACCTGTTCCATTTTCACTTTCTCCCAAGTAAGTTCTGGGCTTTCCGTTGATTTCTAAACTAAGTATTTAAATTACATGTTAGAATTGACCTTTCACTATGAGATTTATTGGTGCTCTGTTTTTCATGTTATATTTTGTGATACAGATGGAGTAATAAGATGGGTTTGGAGGCTGCAGTGGAGGCAGCCGCGGAGTTCTTGAATAAGGCCGTGAAACCTGTTTTGCTGGGCGGTCCTAAACTGCGAGTTGCAGGGGCATGCGATGCCTTTGTTGAGCTCGCCGATGCTTGCGGTTATTCCTTTGCGGTGATGCCATCAGGGAAAGGGCTTGTGCCGGAGGACCACCCCCATTTCATTGGGACTTACTGGGGTGCTGTGAGCACTGCTTTCTGCGCGGAGATTGTGGAGTCCGCGGATGCTTACTTATTTGCTGGACCTATTTTCAACGACTATAGCTCCGTTGGGTATTCGCTCCTTCTGAAGAAGGAGAAGGCAATCATCGTGCAGCCGGAGCGGGTAGTGGTTGGGAATGGGCCTTCATTTGGGTGTGTTTTAATGAAGGACTTCCTCGGAGCACTCGCTAAGCGGCTCAAGCGAAACTCTACTTCATATGACAATTATCATAGGATCTATGTCCCCGAGGGGCATCCTCTGAAGGCCGTACCGAGAGAACCTTTGAGGGTTAATATTTTGTTCCAGCATATACAAAAGATGCTATCTAGTGAGACTGCTGTGATTGCTGAGACCGGAGACTCATGGTTTAACTGTCAGAAACTGAAGTTGCCACGAGGTTGCGGGTAAGTGGTGGAGACCATATCTCGTTTTATGTTTGTTTCCGGGTTGGAGTTGCTAAAAATTTTGAAAACTGGCTTGCTTGCAGGTATGAGTTCCAAATGCAATATGGTTCAATTGGTTGGTCAGTTGGTGCAACTCTTGGGTATGCACAGGCTGTGCCAGAGAAGCGAGTGATTGCTTGCATTGGTGATGGAAGCTTTCAGGTATGTCTTGTTTGGGCTGTTTTCTGATGTAGGCAAGAACCCTGTGGTAACTGGTATGTGGAACACCACATACAAAGTTTTTAGTTTCTGTTTTTCTTTTTTTTTTTTGCCTAATTTTGATGTGTCATTCTACAAATCACCATTTAGAATTAACATTGACATTGATTTTCTTTGGTTCGAACTTGATTTCTGGAATCTTAATGTGTTTGTATATGACATGTTGTGACTGCTTCACAGGTCACTGCACAAGATGTGTCAACAATGATTCGATGTGGGCAGAGGACCATCATCTTCCTGATAAATAATGGTGGATACACCATTGAGGTTGAAATCCATGATGGTCCTTACAACGTCATTAAGAACTGGAACTACACAGGGTTGATTGATGCAATACACAATGGCGAAGGCAAGTGCTGGACTGCCAAGGTGGGTTTTTTTGACATATGTACAAATGCTTCAATGCTAAAAAGAGGGGAAACAGTAAACACTGATGTTTCTACACGTCTGTTCCTTTTAGATCCATTGTGAGGAGGAACTGATTGAAGCAATCGAGACGGCAACGGGGGCCAAGAAGGACTGCTTGTGCTTCCTTGAGGTGATTGTTCACAAGGATGATACCAGCAAAGAGCTGCTTGAATGGGGTTCGAGGGTCTCTGCTGCCAATAGCCGTCCACCCAACCCGCAGTAAACTCTACTCGCATCTACGAAATATTATGATCAATTAAAACAGATTGAGCCTTTTTTTTTTTTACCACATTAAATAGGAAGTATAAGGTTTGTTTCCCGAACGGTCTGCCTGTTAAACTTGAGATTTCGATGTTTTCTATATTATATCCATCCTGAATTTGATTTTGTAAGGAAAAATCTGTCTACTTTATGATTCTATTCCATTTTGTGGTTGAGATTCTCTTTGTGGGTTAGACTGGTAGATAGAGGGGGAGTTAATGAACGTTTTGCACGATGTTGTTTTGGTCTACGTTTTGAAATGCTGATCATGTGGGAGTGAGGACCCGCCACAGGGTCAGCACTCGCCAATGTGCTAAAATATAGCCATCTTTATTTTCCAAGCTTTATTGTCCAAATTCAATGATGCACCAGGTGGGGTCTTCATGATTTCGACTTGGAAAGAAACCTTCAAAGCAAACGTTAAAATTGTGACTCTCCTTCCCTGTTGAGCAGATTTTTGTTTTTGGGTTTATATTCTATACCCTTTGAGGATACTGAATATAAAGTGGCTCACGATGAAAGTAATATTGTCCCCCATTTGATGGGATCTTTGTGTTGGGTGGGTTCCTCCATGTGAATCCCATTTAAGCGGCCGCTTAGTGGCAATTTTGTAATTTCTGAAATTAGGGGTTAGGCTTCTATTTAAGCGTGTGCCATTTGTGTTGCACCTGTACATATGGAAGCTTGAAAATTAGTTTTTTCTCACTTCCGTTAAGAGTTTTGAAGAATCATTTGATAAAAGTTTAGTATGTTATTTCCGATAATGAGAGCTTCGTTTTGACTTGTGCTCATTGTTGAAATTACTCTCCGGTTGTTTACAGCAAATACTCACTTGTTGCTCTTGTTGATATCCACATGTATTCTTTTAGAAAAATTTGGATAGTGAGATGGGATGAGATGAGTTGAGATAGTTTGTGAATAGTGATGAAATTGTCGAGTTGAGATGAAATTAGATGGCTTTTGAAAATTGTGTTTTTGGATTGGAAGTGAAATGAGATGATTTTAACTTTTTAGAGATGAGATAGATGTGGGTTACACAAATTATTGCATAGTGTTTGTAATTATTATTATTTTATTTATAAATAAGTAATAATAATTTATAAATTACCTACCCAATTTTTATTTTTTATAATATATTTCATAATAATATTATAAGATGACAATATTTTTATAAAATCAAATTATTTTGTAAAACATCAAATAAAAATATTTTTATTTACAAAATAATTATTTTGATATTTATAAAATATTTTTTATAAAAATATTGTGCTTAAAATCATTTTCCATTTTAAGCACGATGGAGATAGTGAGGTATTGGGGAGTGTTTCAAATATCGTATCGTACCGGCTGGTACGGTCAGTATTTGCCGTACCGGCCACTGGTCCGGTACATGTATTATATATATTTTGTATCGGCCTATATTTCGGCCATACCGGCCAATACTTTGGCCTTTAATTTTTTTTTTTCATTTGTTCAAACTACAAGCTCATTTTTTTACTCTCAATTCAGACTAGGTTATTTATAATTTATATATATATGTATTTATATATAATTTATTCATATATAGATTAGTATTTTAGAATATAATTTTTATATATAATTTATTCATATATCGATTATCTCGAAAAAGTATACGAAACGGTACCGATACCAAAATATTTCGTTCCAGTGCCTTGACCGGTACGACATCCGGTAGGGTATTCAAAACATTGGATTTGAAACATCCAGCCGTTGGAGATGTCCATCTCTCTCCCGTTGTCCTTTCGTCTGCAAAAGCACCCATCTCTGACTGAAAAGCATGTTTGAATGGCTTGTTTGGTCGTTAGTGCAACCATTAAAAACCATCTCATAAAGTTGAAAAAAAGAGTGGTTGGATAGAAGATGGTTTCTCCGTATATGAGATGTTTCATCTCATCTCTGAAACCAAACCGATCTATATCTTTTATAAAAAAATTATTTATCATCCATTTTCTCATATGCTACTGACAGATTTGCTACTGATATCATTTGGCCACTAGTCACGGCCTTTTGGTCAATGCTATAATTCCTATTTTTATGTTTTAGTACGATTTATCCGGATCTCAATTTTATTTTGGACTCTGTAGTCTATAGGCTGAGAAAAAAAATTCAAAAATTCTATTTCGCTCTGACTCCGACAAAACAAAGTTAGAGTCAATTTTTTTTTTCATGTTCCAGTCAGAGTTAGAGGTGTCGCTAAACCGACTCTAACTCCGCTCCAATCCGACTTTGACTCCAAATCTGACTATAATATTGTACATATGTTATATGACTTTTTGCCCTTATATGACTATTTAGCTCTGCTAAGGTTTTTTCCTATTCTTGCTGCATAAGGATTCTCATGTAGGGCTGCATGGCAACCAATGCAGGTCGCCGGTTTATGGATCTCATCTCGGCAGTGCCTCAGCCCTTTCCCGAGTTGTCTGTTTCGCTTCTTTACGTTCGGCTAAACCTTTCAAGTATTCCATTGTTCTGAAGTTCCTCAGGCAGTGCCCTTCACTGGATGCCATTCGGGCTTTCATACGTAGGCGATGGGGATTAGAAGGAACCTCGGTTGTTTATGCAATGAGGCGTCCTCATAATGTTTTTATCCGCATGTCTTCTAAGGATGATTTTCTAAAAGTGTTGTTGCGTGAAGCATGCGATATTAATGGTGTTATCTACCGAGCATTCCATTGGACGCCTAAGTTTAGTGAAGATGAAGAACATTCGTTGGTCCCAGTATGGATTGTGCTGCCAGGTTTGCCTCCTAACTTTTATCATGAGTGTTTTTACGTATTCTTACTGCTCCTATAGGAAAATTTATTAGGCGTGATAATCCAACTCGGTGCGTTACTCAAACTGATGGCGCTCGCTTATGTGTGGAAATGGATGCCGCCAAAGAGCCTATTCCTTACTTCTGGATTGGGGCCCCTGGATTGGCATCGAGTCGCAAGTAAGAAATCCTGTACGAAATGCTTCCAGCCTTCTGTTGCAGGTGCAAGGTGCATGGGCATAATGCTCGAACATGTTGCGCTGGAAAGCCTGCGACTGGGGAAAAAGATTTGGGTGCGGAAAAAGGGTCCTGCTTCAGGAGGAGAACTAGAGGATAAACAAACTCAAGTGATTGCGGAGGAGCAACCTATCGTAGAGCAGAAAAAGACTGAGAAGCAACTAGCTACAGGGGGTCTGTTGTTGAGCAATAAGGAAAAAAATTTGGTAGTGGATACTGGCATTGCAGTTATTCAGGGTGGTGACACTGTTCTTGTGCATGATCAATATCTGGATACTATGGTTTCTAATGCTTTGGTTAATGATTCTCATTGCACCCTGGGGTGATTGCAGCCGAAACGGAATTTATGGGAGAGGAAACAGAGGATTTACAGAATGCTATTGGGATGCATGCAGTAGAAGGCTCTCTGAATGTGGATGATTGCTGTCTAGAAGGGACGTGGCGTCGGATCTAGAACTTGAGTTACCTTCGAAGGTCTTTCCTCAGGAGAAAGACTATTACACAAAAGTTGAGGGAGATGTTCCTAAGAAAAAATACAATAAAAAGCAGTTTGAAAAAGTAAGGATCTCTTCTCGGGTTCTTACCCGAGCCACTAAATTATCTCTATGATTGGTTCCATCTTTGCATGGAATATTAGAGGTATAGGGACCTCCAAAGGTCGTCTAAAGAAGTTAATTGGTACTATAAAGCCTGATATTGTTGTTCTAATGGAGCCGTTTCACAGTTTTGATAAAGCTCAAGGTTTGATGAGATGCTTGTAAGCCTAGGAGATTTTTATGAATTCCTTCATATATTCATTGGTTAGGTATGGTGTATTTATACACATACAAGAGAGAATCAAATCTGTTATAAAAGGCAGGGGTATTGCCGACAATAAACAAAACCTAACTCTAGAGTATTCTGAGCCTATTTACAGTAAATGAATAAATGATTAAGTGACAAAATGTTATATGCTAATGCGCCCCTTCGAGTCCAATGGGGTGTCAACTACATTGAGACTCGAACGAAAAGAAAAGAATTTATTAGAGACTAATGGCTTAGTAAACACATCAGCCAGTTGCTCCTTGCAGCTGCAAAAAGAAACTTTCAGAGTTTGTGCAGCAACTCTATCATGGACAAAGTGATAGTCGATGTCCATGTGCTTGGTCCGTGAATGGTAAACTGGATTGGCGGTAAGGTACGTAGCTCCTAAGTTGTTGTACCAAAGTGTAGGAGTTGTAGACAAGGAGATCCCCAACTCTTTCAGCATGGATTGTAGCCATATAAGCTTGGCTGCAGTGGATGAAAGTGACTTGTATTCGGCTTCCATGCTGGATCTTGCTACAGTCTTTTGTTTCTTGGAGCTCCAAGAGATGAGATGAGTGCCCAGAAAAAGAGCAAAGCCTCCTATGGAACGTCTTTCATCAGGGCACCCTGCCCAATCTGCATCCATGTAGGCTTGAAGAGAGACACAAGATTGAGATTTAAAAAATAAACCATAATTTAGAGTGGCCTTAAGGTACCGAAGAATTCTCTTGACAGCAGTCCAGTGAGGGACTTTGGGACAGTGCATAAACTGACAAACCTTGTTGACTACAAAGGCTATGTCAGGTCGTGTGAGAGATAAGTACTGTAAACCTCCTACAATACTATGAAACAATGTACTGTCCTTAAACTCTGGTGAGTCATATTGAGACAGTTTAATTAAGGATGCCATCGGTGAGGTCACAATTTTTGAGTGAAGCATATTGCTTCGTAGCAATAGATCCTTGATATATTTCATTTGAGATAAAAATAGTCCAGAACTAGAATAATCAACTTCAAGCCCAAGAAAGTAGGATAAACAACTAAGATCTTTAACAGGGAAAGCTTGAGACAGAGCACTAATCAGAGAGTCACTGGCACTTGGTTTTGATGAGGTAACCACAAATTGAGGTTAGAAAGGTCATTGGTGATATGGTGGGTCACGACAGAATCAGGGTACCAAGTGGCATCCGAGCTGTAGTTTGGTTGGTTGGAGGGGGAAGTTTGGGTGGGAGAATTGGATGTATAGTTGGCTGAGAAGTAAGGGGGAGCTTGCATTTGGTATAAGTGGTTGAACCTTTGCTGACATTGAAGAGCAACATGTCCTGATTTTTTACAAACTTGGCAAGTGGGGCGGGCACCACCAGGTGTTTGATGAGTGTTACCAGAGAAGTTGGATGTGTAATGACCACCATGGCTCGAGTAGTTTCCTCGACCTCTACCCTGTCTACCTCTAGAGGAAGATCTACCTCTCTGGTATCGGCCTCCAGGAGAACCATAAGAACTAAAGTTGGCCGAGGGCTCTATAGTTTGTTTAGAGGTGTGAGCAAGTCTACTCTCATGGATGAGAAGCATTTGATATAGTTTATGGGAGGAGATGGGGTCAGAATGGGTGGTCATAGACGTGACAAAGGATTCATAGAGATGACCTAACCCAGTGAGTAGGTACATGAATAGCTTTTTGTCTGGTAGAGGATTACCTATGGAGGCAAGGCTATCGACTATGGACCTGACCTTACCGAAATACTCAATGATGGTCTGCTCACCACGAGATAGATTGGTCAACTGAAAACGAAGATGAAAATCTTTTGCCTGTGAATGAGAGGCAAACATGGAGGAAATGGAATTCCAGAGAGAGCAAGATGTAGAGGCTGATAAAACATGTAATATGACAGAATCAGAAAGGGATGAGAATAGAACACTGAGAACTAGTTGATCTGTTCTCATCCAAGTGTTATAATTTGGACTGATTTTAGGTATTTCATTGTTAGCAGTAGGAAGAAATTTTGCTGGACAGGGTAAGGTGCCATCCACATAGCAGTAGAGATCTTGGCCTCTAAGGTAAGCTGATATTTGCACCTTCCATAATAAATAATTCTCAGTAGTAAGTTTAAGGGTGACTACGTGTGAGAAAGAGTAGATGAGGGAAGTAGAAGGAGAAGGAAGTGAGGCCATGGATCATGAGACTGCTAGTCGAGCAGCTCTGATACCATGTAAGCCTGGGAGATTTTCATGAATTCCTTCATATATTCATTGGTGAGGTATGTTGTATTTATACACATACAAGAGAGAATCAAATCTGTTACAAAAGGTACATATATTCATTGGTGAGGTTTGGTGTATTTATACACATACAAGAGAGAATCAAATCTGTTACAAAAGGCAGGGGTATTGCCGACAATAAACAAAGCCTAACTCTAGAGTATTCTGAGCCTATTTATAGTAAATGAATAAATGATTAAGTGACAAAATGTTATATGCTAATAATGCTTGCAGTTTGAGAATGATATTTCTAATGAAGAAGTTGGCGGGAAAGTTTGGGTTTTCTGGAATAATGTCGTGGTAGTTCAGGTGGTTCGCATTAGTTCACAATTTATTTCGTTTCGTGTAGGGGAAGGATCTCAACAGTTCTTATGTAATTTCATTTACGCAAAGTGTACTTGGCTGGAAAGGCATGAATTATGGGATGACCTTAGCTCGTACCATCTTGGGGCTGAGCCTTGTTTATTTGCAGGAGACTTTTATGTTATTCGATCTGACTCGAAAAGAAGGGGTGGTCTCCCTAGGGCTCTGGTTGTTATTGAAGAGTTCAACAGTTGGATCCATCAAGGTGGCTTGATTGAAATGAAAACAAAGGGTAGAAGGTTTACTTGGTGTAACGGTCAACGTGGGCTAGCCAGAAGCTGGGCGAAGCTTGATCGTTTGTTTCTTGATGCCACTTTAATTTCAAGATTTGCAAATGCTGTTTGTTCATACTTACCAGGATCGACGTCTGAACATTGCCAGTTGCACATTGAGTTAACAAAAGATCCTTTCTCTTATGCCCCTTCTCCTTTTCGGTTCCAGCAGATGTGTGTTGATCATCCTGAATTTTTGGCTTGTGTTCAGAGAGATTGGACGGTACCTGTTGCAGGAATGGGTTTATGGAAGCTTGCCAATAAATTAAAAAAAGTCCGGGTGGCTCTCCGTGATTGGAATAAGGTGGTTTTTGGTCGAACTGTGGCCAAAATTGAAAGCAGATTATTGCAGGGTTGGGATAAAGTTGCTGATAGGGAGTTACACTTAGCTGTTGCAGATCTGTCTTCATGGAGGCGCAAAGAGGATACTAGGCTGGCGCAGATGACTAAGTTAAAATGGAAGGTGGATGGGGACCAAAATTCATCCATTTTTCCATGCATGTTTGGCAAATAAGAGATGGAAACACATTTAAGATATGAGAGCTGTGGATGGGGTGGTTTTTGATTTGCCGGAAGCCATTCATCAAGGAGCCTTTGATTATTTCGCTGATTTTCTTCAAGCGTTTGAGAGACCTTCCAGATCTTTCTTATTTAATCTTGCCTGTTATTTCTGAAGAGGAGAATGCCTGAATCTGTCGTACTCCTACCATGGATGAAGTCTTTGCGGCTATCTCTTTTATTCCAACTAATAGTTCTCCGAGGCCTGATGGTTTTGGTGCGGGTTTTTTCAAGAGTTGCTGGGAGATAGTGAAGGTGGACGTCTGGGAAGCAATTTCAGAATTTTTTTCTCTAAGCAATTGTCGAGATTCTATTCGGCCTCATTCATTGTCTTAATTCTGAAGGTTGATGTGCCTACGGGTTTTGAAAAGTTTAGGCCAATCAGCCTTTGTTCGGTGTTCTATAAAATATGCTCCAAAATTATTGTTAATCGGTTGAAAAGCCTCCTCCTAAAAATGATCTCCCTTGAGCAAGGTGCTTTCATCCCTGGGCGCAATATTTTTGAAAATATTTCTCTTACACAGGAAATTGTCCACTCTATTAATAAGAAGTCTCATGGTGGCAATATCCTCCTTAACGTGGACATGACTAAAGTGTATGATCGGGTAGATTGGAATTTCTTGTTGGTGGTTCTTCGCTCTTTTGGCTTTTCCCTTCAGATACGTGATTTACTTTGGGCTTGTATCTCATCACCTTGGTATTCGGTTATGATGAATGAGACCTTTAAATGGTTTTTTCAAGGAGGTCGTGGTTTGCGTCAGGGGAATCCTCTCTCTCCCTATCTATTTATTATTTTTCAAGAGGTTCTTTCTAGACTTCTTAAGAACAGTGTTGTGGAGAAAATATTTGGTCAATTTTCACAAGTCAGAGGCACGATTCAAATATCCCACCTTATGTATGCTAATGATGTGGTGATTTTTACTAATGTTAGTACGAGATCAATTCATGAGCTTTTATCTATTTTTGATAAGTATGAGAAGTGGCCAGGCCAGAGGATTAATAAAGAAAAAATAACAATGTTTTTTTCTCAAAAAATTCCTTTGGGTCGTAAGAGAGCTCTTAAGTGTATTACTGGGTTTTCAGAAGGATTCTTTCCTTTCAAATATTTAGGGGTGCCTATTATTTTGGGAAGACTTAAGCAAGTTCATCTGGAGGAGGTGGTTAACAAAGTCTGGAATAAAATTAGTGATTGGAAGATGAAGCTCCTATCTTCGGGAGGTCGCATTATTTTACTTCAGCATGTGCTTTCTAGCATAGCTTTGCATTTGTTTGCTATTTTACAGGTCCTTGAATCCATCATCAAAGAGTTACACCGATTGATGAGTACTTTCTTTTGGGGAGAGGCTAATGGGAAAGGGAAGAAAAAATGGGTGGCTTGGCACAAAAAGTGCAAACTAGTGGAAGAAGGAGGTTTGGGTTTACGTAACCTGGATGACATGCAAAAGGCTTTGCATATGAGGTTTACTTGAAATTTAATCCAAGGTAATTCTCTCTGGGCTCAGTTCTTTAAAGGAAAATATGTGGGTTCTAAACCTTGGACTCTCATCTATATGAACAAGGGTACGAGATTTTGGAAGATGATTGTTAAAAGTATTTCGTTGGTCCTGGATAATTCAAAGTGGCGTATTAGGGAAGGTAATCTTTTCTTTTGGTATGATAAATGGAGAGATCGGGGTTCCTTTAATTAATGATCTTTCGATAGTGGGTCGACCTATGCTTAAAGTTATGAAATGTAAACTGTCTGATTCGTGGAATGTGGATTTGCTGGTTCAATTGATGGGGCACGAAAATGTGGATGATATTATTGAGTCATTATCTATTTGCAAGGGGGATCAAATGTGTTAATCTAGACAAGGCATGACAATGATTTTTTTCTACAAAGTCAGCTTGGGACTGTATTTGTATAAGGGGCTCCACTAGGCAAGGCATGTTTGGATTTGGCATAAGATATTTCCTCTGAAGGTTTCGGTTTCTATGTGGAAGGCTTGGAATAATGCTTTTAAGTGTTGATGATCGTCTTCTTCGAATTGGTGTCCCGATTAGTTTTAGGTGTGACTGCTGTGATGAGGGTAAATATGAAGATCAAAATCATGTGTTGTTCGGAGGGGACTTTGCTGGTTGGGTGTGGCGCTACTGTAATGCTATTTTTGGTTTACCTCTTAGTGGCACTTGGAAGGAGACGGTGGATGCATGGTTTAAATGTGCGTCTTCTGCTTCTCAAGTGGGGATTATTGTGGAGCTTCTTCCTTCTTTTCTTTGTTGGCGTCTTTGGCGTCGAAGATTTGTCACTCGTATGGAGGGTCGTTTTGAGTCCTTCAGTGTGGTTTGGCAATAAATTCAACATTGGATTAGTTTGGTCTGTCATGACATTCACAAGGTTTCTAAATGTTCCAGGCATGATTCTCAGATTTTAAATTCTTTTTTTATTCTGCCTTTAGTTCCGTCAAGGCGTAGTCCTAAGTTGGTGGCCTGGTATAAACCAACTCAAGGTTGTTTTAAGTTAAATACAGATGGTATCAATTTTGGCAACCCTGGGCCTTCGGGGGTGGGTGGTATTATTAGAGATGATTAAGGTAATTTGATTCACGCTTTTGCTTCTCCAATAGGTGTTGGTTCGAATAATAGAGCTGAGCTATTAGTTCTTCTGCATGGTCTTAAGGCTTGTAAAAACCTGGGGATTGGTTTTGTGGAAGTTAAACTTGATTCTCAAGTGGTGGTGCCGTGGTGGAAGAGAAGGAGATGCGGGGTATGGTATCTGGAGGAATTTTGGGAGGAAATTATTGCCCTTATGGATTCTATGGTTTGCTCTGTGCGACATGTCTTTAGATAGGGTAATAAAGCTGCAGATTGGCTTACTAAGTTTGGTGCGAGGGGTCAACACATGGAGTGGCAAGTCTTTGGGGAAGCGCCAAGGTTGCTGCGAGGTTTAATTCACTTGGACAAGCTGGGTCTTCCTTCACTTCGTTGCTGATAATTTAGTTTGGCTTGGATGTTTCTTGTTTATTTTCTTGATTGGTATTATATTGCTTTATTATTGCGTGTGCTAACCTTTTTTTTGCAGATTGTTTGTGTTTCTTTTGCTTTGCTTGTAGTGTTTCTTACTGTTTATTTTGTATTGTGGTTTAATGATTTAAGTTTTTTGATTCCTGGGTTTGGGCCTTTATGATTATTTGCAGCCTCAGGTGTTCGGTTGTAATCCCGGTTTTCCTCCGCCACAAGTGAGAGCTATCAATAAACTTGGGATACCGTCCTTTTAAAAAAAAAAACGTATGCTATAAAAACATATGTATTTATCTATTTATTGATTATATATATATATATATATATATATATATAAAGCACCTCTGATATTATAAATAATAAAGTGTTAGTTGCCAAAACAGCAACAATACAACTTAAATAAGATTTATACATTAACAGGTGGGTCCTTCCCACTATGAAAATTGAGCATTGAAGGCGGAATAGAAATGAGGGGTAAGCTTCCAAAGATTGTTTTGGTTGCTGCCCACTGCGCAATGGAATGCGCACATCAATTGAAGTCTAGATGTATTTTCTTGATTTTTCAGCTTTGAAATGTTAAGAGAGCAGACTTTATGTCTTGAATGATAGGCTGAACTGTCCAATCCAGATTGGCATTTGAATCTTTGATTGCTAGAAGAGTGTTTAAGGAATCCCCCGCAATCACTATTCTCTCAATTCCTATCTGTTTAGATTCCTGTATCCCCAATAGTAATGTTGCAGCTTCCCCATTATTGGAATTTCGGCTATGAATGTATTCAGTCTGTACAAAAACAACAGAACCATCCTCTTTCCTACAAATGGCTGCAGCAGTACTACCCACATCTCGAACTACTACATCAAAAGTTAATAGGCAGTGGTCCTTTGGTGTAGCTTTCCAATTGTGACTTATATTAATTGATTTATTGCCCCATGCATCATAGTGTTCCTTATGAGTTCTTAAAGTAGAAGACACAAAAGCATGAATGTCAGGTTTAAAACTATTATGGACAATTTTATTTCTTAGGAACCAAATACTATCCATGGCAACAATAGCAAAGATATGGAAGTAGTGATCATCGGTAGAAGGAATGCCTAACTCTCTTGATGGATCTAGTATGCAGTTAAGCCAATGACTCATATTATTGTTTCCCAAAACCGAAACATTCATGGGCCAAGGAGAATTGTGCCACATAATTCTAGTAAAAGCGCAATT
Organism: Juglans cinerea; assembly: GCA_961763995.1. Classification (NCBI taxonomy): domain Eukaryota; kingdom Viridiplantae; phylum Streptophyta; class Magnoliopsida; order Fagales; family Juglandaceae; genus Juglans; species Juglans cinerea. The sequence continues at coordinate 2,038,660 of CAUIVZ010000008.1, read as the reverse complement.
GAGAAAGAGATGTGCTGGAGTTTCTTCACTAGAGTTGCAGATGGGGCATTGTATATCATCATTCTGCATTGGAAAGAAATTTTTCAGAAGGGACCGAGTAGGAACAATGTTGCTCATGATCTTCCAACAAAAGAATTTTAACCTATCCTGAATTTTGATCTTCCAGAGTTTTCTCCAAGGGTTAGCAAGATTGGAGTTTTGGTTGGAGCTTATATTCTGGGTCCCAACAATAGCAACATAAGCTGATTTGATACTAAACTTTCCAGAATTATGATGACTCCACATAGGCTTATTAGCAATGGTATGGTAATTGTATTGAGCAAGAGGGATTTCAAAATCTCCATCACAGAGGTTTGTTGGAAAAGAGCCTGAAGTAGAATGGTATTCCATCTTCTAGGTTCTTCCATCATCAATTCAGAAACTTTGAGAGTGGGATCCATATGGATTGAATTATCTTTTGGGATTGGAGAGAATTGAGGGACAGTAGGGATCCAAGGGTCATCCCAGACATTTTTATTGATACCATTGTTGATTTGGTAGCAGAGATTGGTTTTTAAAAAATCCCTTTGCTTGAGGTACCTTTCCAGACCCAAGAGTTAGCAGGTCCTTGAGAAGCTTTGAGAAATGAGGTGTTTTTCAAATACTTGTCACTAAGAATTTTACACCAAAGTTTAGTATTTCCCAGAGTAAGCTGCCACCCAATTTTACAAAGGAAAACTCTATTGAGATCCGAGACAAGTCTAATTCCTATGCCACCCATAGACTTTGGTCTGCAAATAGATTTCCAGGATTTGAGGATAAGATTATGATTTTTTTCTGGGGGAAACCCCACCAAAACTTCATGAAATTCCTATCAATATTACTAGCAACATTCTTTGGGATAGAAATAGAGGCCATGAAGTATGAGGGTATTGAACTGGCTACAGATTTTATGAGAGTAGATCTACCAGCCTGAGACAATAATCTCGATTTCCAACTTGCTAACTTGAGAGAAATTTTCTGTTGGATATCCTAGAAGTGGATTTTTTTTGAGCTACCAAACATCAGAGGGAGACCAAGATAAGTAAGGCTGGAAGAGGCATTTTTAAAATCAAAAACATTCTTGACCTCCAACTTATGTCTAGGAGGGGTGTTATCACTGAATTTTATGGAGGATTTTTGTATGTGAACCCTTTGTCCAGACCATGAGGAGTACTTATTTAGAAAATTTTTGAAGCTAGATGCAGTTTGATTGGTAGCTCTACCAAAGAGAATGAGATCATCAGGAAATAGAAGGTGAGTGATTTGGGAGCCATTTCTTGTGATAGTAACACCCCTTAGATGACCCAACCTTTCTTCTTTCGCAATTAACCTAGATATATATTGATTATATATACTAGTATAGTTATATAACTAGAACTTATATATTTAAATTCAATAATATACTAGTATGAGTTAATCCTTATAAAATAATAAAGTTATACTATAATATAAATAGACTAAATTGATTACTAATAGTTTAGTATATATAAACTTTATAGTATTACTACAATGTAATACTAATGTATAATAACACTAGTATAATAACATGTAATATTAAGTCTAGTATATAATTAAGTTAGAAATAAGTTAGACACTAGTATAATGACATGTAATTAAATGCTATAATACAAGTCTATAATAAGAATAAGTTAGACTAGTGTATAGAATAGTATAATGAGTTTATAACATGTAATATTATAGTATAATAACATGTAATTGTTAATAATCAATACTAACAAGTAAATTGAGTGATGGAAAAAAATTATAAAAACTATAAATAGAATGATAACATATAATTAGGCACTACGGTATGATAAAAACTAACAATTATCGTATAATTAGGCACTATAATATTTACTAATAATCAATACTAACAAGTATTAAAAATATAAATAAAAAAAGAACAAAAATAAAGATTAAAATTAAAATTAAATTTAGGATTTCAAAAACAGAGAATTTAGTTTAGTATTTAGGAAAAAAAAGTCTAAAACAAGATTTAAGCCCTTTAAAAGAAAAAACAAATTGAGTTTAGAAGCCCACAACGAAGCAACCTAGCCACATTCAAGCAAAACCTTTGTTGTAGGGGTGCTACCCGCCACCCCCCGCCCTGCACCATGCAGGTGGGGGGGTTTCATACCCCGCCCCCCGCCCTCCGCTCAACCTATTGTCTAAAAATAGTTTTTAGACCCAAATTATAATATAATTTAAAGTATAAATTGAAATTTATACATTAAAAAAAATATAAATTCATTAGAGTTATATTTTGGATTGCATTGGCCTCTTAGGCCAACCATTATACAGGAGGCAAATGCAATAAAATAGTCATAGTTAAGCAATGTGGGACTTAACAGTAACCATGGGGTCAATCCGCCCCCCGCCCCCGCATGGGTGGTGTGGGGGTGGGGCGGACGGGGGAGGGGTAGCGAGGGGCGGGGCCCCGCTGCCCACCCCTACTTTGTTGTAAGTCTCTACCCAGCCCGCCTCCCTCGCACGACCTCACCCTCGCACTTGGGGGTGAAAATAAAATAGGTGAACTGGTGAAGCGGATCAACTGGTGGATTTAGTTCGGTTTGTAAACGGTTCGGTTAGATATCGATTTCATTTTTTTCAAAATCGGTCGAAAAGTTATGGTTTCGGTTTTCTTTTTTCTAACAACGGACCGGATTGGTTCATATATATATATAATTTTAATTTTTTATATTATATATAATTTTATATACAATTTATATAATTATATGTAAAATAATTTTATATTATATGCTAAATTGCTAATTAATATAACTTTAAATTTTAAAATCCTATTATTCATGTATAATAATAATCTAATAACATAAAATTAATATAACATAAAATTAATCTTATAAATCTTAACATAACATTTGGTATAACATTATCAATATCATTAAATCTTATAAAATTTTAATCTTAAACATGAAAATTTGATTATATGTTATTAATATAAACTATATATATTATGGATAAATACATTTTATAACATAATAAATTATAATATATATTTTTTTATAAATACATTTCTATACTTTTGATCATATACACTCATAAAAAGTGTACGCAACCATCATATTATCACTAACATATATGTAACCAAGCAAATTATCACTAACATATACAATCAAATATATAAATAAGTTAGACACTAACATATTATTACTAGTATATTATCACTAACATACATAATCAAATACTATATCACTATACGATACTATTATATACATATATTTACTAATAATAACACTAATACTATTAGGTGCCCATTATATATAAATAACTATATAAATCACTGTAGTATTAGTAAATACTATACCACTATATCTCACTATATCTATAGTTATACTAATTATATAATCTACTAATACTGTTGGGGGTAAAAATACCCATAGCCCATAAAATAGGGCCCAACTCATCAAGCCATTATTATTAAGGACAAAAGGGGGACCATGAAGAGATAAGAAGGGACGTGAGTGAGACATGAGGGTTGCACATGTCAGGGGGATAGGGGGACAAGAGAGATATTAGGGCTGTAAAGTGGCAGAGGGTCAGAAGAGACAACAATGGATCACGCAAGAGAGATTTACCAAAAGCAGGCTGATATATACAGTAAGGGGGGTCAGACAAGCCTATAAGAAGGGATGCCCGGACAACATTAAATGAGACCTCTTTTGAACTGATGAAAAAGAGGCCATCCGGATGAATGAATCGCTGAAAATATATAGATAGGAAGAGCTCCAACTTCTCTATACAGTGAGGCATGAGGATCCATGAGTGATTGTAAACAAATATATATTATATTGGAGACTTCTCTCCACAAACCCCGTGGACGTAGGCATGTTGCTGAATCATGTAAATCTTGTGTCATCTCTCTTTAATTTTCCTGCACTTATTTTCCATTCACCGCTATGGACGTACAAACCGCCACCGTACAACCGCATCGGAACACTGCCGGGGGCTCCAAATAATTCACATCGCGGCACCGGGGGTGTGGATTTGCCCAGACCCGCGAAACACGACGTCAACAGTGGCACCGTCTGTGGGATCTCTGTTGTCCCATAATCCGCTTGTCCTTCGTAGGCCGGTAACGACACACTCTCAGAGTTCGCAATGTGAAGAAGAACAAACTGAAGCAATGGAAGGAAGAACTGATGAACAGCCTATGACAACACAGAAGAATGACACAATAAAGGTGGAAGAAGAATGATTTTCCAATGCACGGAATAAATTCTGAATAATGAAGGAAGCTTCCTCCAGATAAGTATTTTCAAGTTTCTTGGATTTTTACATTTATATAAAGGGGCAAGTATATATTTACACGCCCAGTCGGAGATTCGAGCTCCCTTGCACTCAGTTCATTCTAATGAACTGTGCAAGGATTAAAACACTCAATAAATACCGAATGCGTAGAAATCACCTGCTCAGACATTACAAGTGAATACTATGCACTTAAGTGCACAGTAGCACACAAACTCTACTCACCTGCACAATATTCAGATAAAGCACTGTGCACTTAAGGTCCTCATGCAAGGCCACCGTGCACTGTGTGTGTGCGCGGGGCCCGGTCTCCAGCGCTCCCATAGCTCGTGGCACGGCGTCGCGAGCCCAGTCACCCGCTGATGGTCACCGCCTGGATCGCCAGCGGTTTCTGGCTCCAGAAGCCACGACCCCCCACCGAGGGGTCGTGAACAGTGACCCCGTGCGCACCACGCTGTGCGCGCGGAGATCACACGAAGCCTAGCTGCGGCACGGCGGGAGAGGGGGGCCAGCCCCCACCACGCGGCTCGCCGGCCCCGTCTGTCTCTGCCGGAGCGTCACCGGCAGCCCTTCATCCTCGCGAAGTGGCCCCGTCGAATACAACCACATACATGGCTTTGCTTGCGGAGGAAAACTCCAAAGCCCAGTCCCGGTAGCTCCTTACCGACCTGCTGGCAAGTACCAGGAAACCCGCCGGCACGGTCTGCTGCCCGTAGGGTGGTTCCCTAATGCCTAGGCCAACCAATAGCAAAAGTTGGCTGTACATGCTATGGGCACACCGTGCGAGTTGGCGCACGTTGTGTGCACCGTGTTTTCCGTCGGTGACCACCACTTGGGCCGTTGACACCTTTTGGCTCCCCTTCTAGTAGCAAACTTGCATAGGACAACATGGGAAACTCAGTTCGGCAACTATAAAGAATGGGAAATCCTCAGTACGGCAGACTCAGCATGGGAAAATATCAGCTCGGTAATCTGTATGCGCGGGCTTCTCAGCTCGGTAACACATGCACAAATTACTCAGTTCGGCAACTGCAGAGCATGGGATCCTCCAGCTCGGAAGCTATATGCACAAATCCTTCAGCTCGGAAATTATTGCACATGAAGCACCTACTCGGAAACCGCTACACAAAGAGAACCTGCACGGGAACCACCTGCTCGGGGCTCACCAGCTCGGAAGCTATATGCACGGATCCTTTAGCTCAGAAATTATTGCACATGAAGCACCTACTCGGAAATCGTTGCACGGCTACACCTATTATATACTGGAAGATATGTCACCTGTGTATAAAGTCACATGCACAATATACGCTATGTACGGAAAGTCCATGGCGGACTAGACCAGTCGCATAGGCAAAAATTGATAAAATTGCACAACTTGCATGAGACTTTTTTGTTCTGCTTGGCTCGGATTTCCTGGTCGGATTGGCTATCCTGTGCGGTTTGGCTATTCTACTCTGCTCTGCTGTGCTATTTTTTTTACTTGGATCGATTTCTCTGCTCGGCTCAATTTTCCTGCTCGGCTCTGGTTTTCCTGCTCTGCTAGGTTTTCCAGCTTGGATTTCCTGCGCGGTTTGGCTATTCTGCTCTACTCTGCTGCACTATTTTTTCTGCTCGGATCGGTTTTCCTGCTCGGCTCAATTTTCCTGCTAGGCTCGGTTTTCCTGGTCGATTTTTCTGTTCTGCACTGCTGCGTAAGCAAGCACAGACTCTCCCTAACTAATCAACAACTCCAAGTTTGTTACTTTCAAAGCTCATGTGAATTCTATTTCTACTAACGAAGTTATCTCTATTATTGAAACAAATTGTCAGGAGCGAAAGGTCAAGAACCACCCGACCTACCAGAAACAAGCCCGGTCTCTAGATCAGCCACGAAGTATAAAGCACAGGAACCGAGCCGTGAGCTTTGACCTGCTAACAGCTATTCTCAGCGCAGTCTAAATGATTTGCCGAGCTTCGTGCAAAAAGAAAACGGAACGCGTTGGTGAGGGAGCAGGGCCCTCGGGCTCTGCCAACCTATAAGTGCCAATCCAAGAAGTATAAAGCACAGGAACCGAGCCATGAGCTCTGACCTGCTAACAGCTATTCTCAACGCAGCCTAAATGACTTGCCGAGTTTCGTGCAAAAAGAAAACGGAATGCGTTAGTGAGGGAGCAGGGCCCTCGGGCTCTGCCAACCTATAAGTGCCAATCTACGAAGTATAAAGCACAGGAACCGAGCCATGAGCTCTGACCTGCTAACAGCTATTCTCAACGCGGTCTATATGACTTGCCGAGCTTCGTGCAAAGATCTTCATCGAACATAATCTCCATCAAACGGAATCTCCATCAAACAGAATCTCCATCAGAGATATAATCTTCATCGAACAGAATCTCCATCAAACGGAATCTCCATCATCTCCATCAAACGGAATCTTCATCAAACGGAATCTCCATCATAAAAAAATCTTGCGAGCTCCGCGCTAGCGCTATTACGCGGTCGAGTCCAACTCCCGCACCATTCGAGCTACGCGCTCGCGTTATTACGCAGTCGAGTCCCCTCCTACGCCATTCGAGCTCCGTGCTCACGCTATTACGCAGTCGAGTACACTCTTGCACCATTGGAGCTCCGCGTTCGCACTATTACGCGGTCGAGTACACTCCTGCACCATTCGAGCTCCGCGCTCGCGCTATTACGTGGTCGAGTCCACTCCCGCACCATTCGGGCGCTCACAACATACGTGTACTCATTAAAATGGTGGATATCAGTTCGCAAACCCGTTCACCTTCAACGTACCCGCCCCAGTTAGAAATATGAGCGAAAAAAGAGACTGAGGAAATATGAGCAAAAAAAAGAGACTGAGGAAATAGGAGCAAAAAGAGATGAGGAAATAGGAACGCAACAAGTTTTCTTTACAATTTCCAGCCCCAAAATGGTGCTAAAAATTAGGGGGCTTATGTTGGGGTAAAAATACCCATAGCCCATAAAATAGGGCCAGCCCACCAAGCCATTATTACTAAGGACAAAAGGGAGACCATGAAGAGATAAGAAGGGACGTGAGTGAGACATGAGGGCTGCACATGTCAGGGGAATAGGGGGACAAGAGAGATATTAGGGCTGTAAAGTGGCAGAGGGTCAGAAGAGAAGGCAAAGAGATCACGCAAGGGAGATTTACCAAAGGCAGGCTGGCATGTACAGTAGGGGGTCAGACAAGCCTATAAGAAGGGATGCCCGAACAACATTAAATGAGACCTCTTCTAAACTGATGAAAAGCCATCCGGACGAATGAATCGATGGAAATATACAGATAGGAAGAGCTCTAACTTCTCTATACAGTGAGGCATGAGGATCCATGAGTGATTGTAAACAGATATATATTATATTGGAGACTTCTCTCCACAAACCCCGTGGACGTAGACATGTTGCCGAACCACGTAAATCTTGTGTCATCTCTCTTTATATTTCCTGCACTTACTTTCTATTCATCGCCATGGATGTACGAACCGCCACCGTACAGTCGTATCGGAACACTGCCGGGGGCTCCAAATAATTCACATCGCGGCACCGGGGGTGTGGATTTGTCCAAGCCCGTGAAACACGACGTCAACAAATACTATATTAAAACTGAAAAAATTGAATCGAAATTGAGAATCAGAAATACCGGTTTAAGAATTTAACTGATTCGATATTGATTTTTCAATTTTTGAAAGGAAAAATATTTACATCTGCCTTTAGCCGGCACACACTCAATGCATTGAGTGTAAAAAAAAAAATGTGAAGTGTGCGTCGGGCTGTAGGTAGATGTATAGCAATCCTCCTTCTGAAACTTGTGTATATACGGATTCGATTATAGAATACGTCAAAATTCAAACCCAACCGGACCGGCCCCACTCGCACTTCAGTTTCTCACGTTCTCATATTCTCTTGGGAAAACCCAAAACCCTTCAGAGCCGAGTAGGCCTTCTCCCACCCACCCAGCCTGTCGCCTCTCTCTCTCTTCTCCCGCCGTGCGGCCGTCCATCGACTCCCCCTCGCCGTCCGACCTCACTGAGTCCCTCACTCTCATCTACTTCACTCACTCTCATCGAGTCATCGCCCTGCCACTGCCCATCGAGTCATCGACGTCGGTCCCATCACCGTGGTCCGTAAGTGCCTCTTCCGTTCACTCACTCTCTTACGTTCACTGTTGATTTTAATTTCTTGGTTGATTTTTTTGTATGCTGATTTCCAGATTTTTTTTGGTTGATTTTTGGTATGCTTATTTCCAGATTTTTTGGTTGATTTTGTAACTTTGTTGGTTGATTTTTTGGCGTCTGCTAGGGTTTCTAACTTAAGTGAAAAAAACGAACTGGGATCCGACTATGCTGTAACTGTAAGAGTTTCTAACTTCTGTGAAGCACATGCAGATTATTATTTTTTGATAAGTAAAGCACATGCAGATTATGGTACACAAAACTAGGAATGTATAGTCAAAAATTTTTCAATATATAGTCAGTTCCGTCAAACTTGAAGAACACTTCTGCTTTTTTATCCAATAATCGCTGGCTACTGTATGGATGTCCTCTTGGGCTGTTATGGTTATCAGCTATTAATCTGTTTGGCTGCCTAGAAGATTTCACACGTGAACGGAAAGTTTGGGACTGCTGTGTTTAGGGTTCTTTTTTTTTTTTTTAATTTTTTTTTTTATAATAATTGAACTTCTCGTTTTCCTGTATTTTCTGAGAAGCCAAACTGAGGAACTTGTTCGTCGGCCTTTTTTTTCACGGTTTTTTCTCTTCCTTCCTGATCATGAAGTTGGTGATTTGGGTTACACATTAAGGTGAGGTTTGGATAGTGAGTTGAGATGACATGAGATGAGTTGAGATGAAAGTTGAATAAAATATTGTTAGAATATTATTTTTTAATATTATTATTGTCTTGAGATTTGAAAAAGTTGAATTGATTATTATATTTTGTGTTGGAATTTTATTGTGAGCCGCTTTCCAAACCACTTCTCTTAACCGGATCATTCTCCGGTTATTAGAGTTGTGCTCCAGGTTCGCTCTTTTTTTTGTTTTTTTTTTTTTTAAGTAGGTTCACTTTTATTAGTCCTCTATATATTTTTGCCTGTAAATTTTCATTTCGGCCTGGTTACTCAGTTTTAATATGGTTTAATCTTCTGGGAATTTGCTTCAATCATTTGAAACCCGGTAAAATTGCCAAGAAAGAGAAAAAAAACCTCCCCTTAGCTGAAGCAAATTTGTGTCCGACTCTTAAGCTTTGGTTTTGGTTCCAAGTTTACTCTCTTTCTTTTGGTTTAATAATTTCCGTGAGTTTGCTTTGTATTCTGAGGGAGCCTGTCAGTAAGTGTTCTTCAAATTGATGGAACTGACTATATATTGAAATTTTTTTGTTTGGCTGCCTGGGATTTGAGATTTTATTTATTGGTTTTAAGTTGTAATTGGGCTCGTGTGATCGGTCTCTATTTCTTAAGTTGCTGTCCTGCTCTATTGAACAAACAATGTTGGATAAATGCGAAGCCAATAATGGATATTCAATCCTGAATAACCCCAAGGGGTTGGCCCAAGTGGTGAAGGCCTTGGTCTTGGGGTATCACTCCCTTCAAGGTCCAAGGTTCAACACTTTATGGGTGCAAACAATCCTTTGGGGCCACACCCCCTGATCAAAAGCCAGCGATTTAACCAGTTCTGCGTAGGGAAACTTCCAAGGGTGCGGGGCACGAGACTGGGGTTTACTCTGCAGGAGTGGGTCTGAAGGGCCCTGCTTTGGAGAGGTTCCCCAACATGAAAAAAAACAGTATATTCAATCCTGAATACTTCTGGAATTATTTGCTTTTAATTCCTGAGCTAACTTTGTGCTGTAGTTTGTTGGGGAACGCGCCTTCTGTTGTATTTCTCTTTTATTAAGGCTGTGTTTGTGTCAGCCGTACTTATTTTCTGGGAAAAGATGTATTTCTCTTTTATTAAGGCTTGTGTTTGTGTCAGCTGAACTTATTTTCTGGGAAAAGATATTCATCTCTTGACCTGTTTGAGTAGGGGAAAAAGAGAGGTCAACGGAGAAGGATCCTTTGACATCGATCATCTTCATACTTTGTTTTCTCCATTGCCCCAACATCAAAGGTAACCATTTTTCTGCAGACGGACAACAGCCATTAACTCAAAATTTATACAAGGGTCGGTTTAAGTTTATCATCGATGGATTTTTTCTGTTTGAATTATCATATAAGACAGCCACTTGTATCTGTTATAGTTGATGTTGTTTTGTGCATTTCTAAGTTTAATGTTTTTTTTGTGTTATATTGTATCAGCCATGGCTGAAGAATCAGGTATGTTTATGGTTCCCCAAACAGTCGGAAGTGTTCTTTGTTGCAGATGCGGCATTCCAATGGCACCAAATGCTGCCAATATGTGCGTGAAGTGTCTGCGCTCCGAAGTCGACATCACGGAAGGTCTTCAGAAGCATGTAATCATAATTCATTGCCCCGAGTGTGACAGCTACTTGCAGCCACCAAGAACTTGGCTCAAAGCCCAATTGGAATCGAAGGAGCTGTTGACGTTCTGCGTAAAGAGGCTGAAGAATTTGAATAAAGTAAGATTGGTGCATGCAGAGTTCATTTGGACCGAACCCCATTCCAAGAGGATCAAGGTCAGATTGAAAGTTCAGAAAGAGGTTCTTAATGGAGCAATACTTGAACAATCGTATGTGGTCGAGTATGTTCAGCAAGAACATATGTGTGAACCCTGTTCAAGGATTCAGGCCAATCCGGACCAGTGGGTTGCAGCTGTGCAACTGCGCCAACATGTTTCTCACAGGCGTACTTTCTTTTACTTGGAGCAGCTGATTCTGAAGCACAATGCTGCTGCCTCTGCCATAAAGATCATGCAGATGGATCAAGGGATTGACTTCTTTTTCTCGAACCGGAGTCATGGTGTGAAGTTTGTGGACTTCGTTGGTAAAGTTGCTCCAGTTAGAAGTCGCAATGACAAACAGCTTGTTTCCCATGATACTAAGAGCAATAACTACAATTACAAGTACACTTTCTCTGTTGAAATCTGCCCGATATGTCGTGAGGATTTGATCTGTTTGCCTCCAAAGGTCGCTGCTAATTTGGGAAATATAGGTCCTCTTGTGATTTGCACCAAGGTCACCAACAGCATTGCTTTGCTTGATCCTTTCACCTTAAGGATCTGTTTCTTGGATGCTGATCAGTATTGGAGGGTGCCATTCAAATCTCTATCCACTAGCAGGCAGCTAGTGGAGTATATAGTGCTAGATGTGGAAATTGTTTCTTCTGAAGTTAACGTTGGTGGCTCCAAGTATTTCTTAGCTGATGCACAAGTGGCCCGTGTATCAGATTTTGGAAAAAATGATACAATTTTCTCCATCAGAACACATTTGGGCCATCTTCTGAACCCTGGGGATTATGCTCTTGGTTACGACTTATATGCAGCTAACAGTAATGATGGTGAGCTAGAGATGCACAAGGGTCTGATCCTCCCAGAGGCAATTCTGATAAAGAAGAGCTACGAAGAGAAGCGCCAGAAGAAGCGCGGGAAGCCTCGTGCATGGAAGCTTAAATCCCTTGACATGGAAGTTGATGATAGGAAGGGTAGAGCTGAGCAAGAGAAGATGAACACTGAGTATGAACAGTTCTTGAAAGATCTGGAGGAGAACCCTGAAATGAGGTTCAATATATCATTGTACCGTAATAGAGATTACCAGCCATCAGAGATGACATCTGTGGCTGATGGAGATGACTTGCCTTCTGTTCCACTGGAAGAGTTGCTTGCTGATCTCGAACTAAGTGTAGAGGAGGAAGGTGAGAATGATAGCATGATGGAGTGATGAGAAGCTTTTGTTCTTAAACGTATTTTCCTTACTGTTTTTCTTGTATACTTCCTGTGTACTTGGGCATTGCCTTTTTACGTTGATTAATAAACTTCTTACCTTAAAAAAAAAAAAAAGAATTTTCCTTACTCTGAACTTCTATCGCACAAGTAAATAAATTATACTTTGCAAAAGATGGTCTTTTTCCCTTTGTTCCCTTCTCTATTGTAATGACCGTTAATGTTGTAAGTTGAGTTATTCCTGATAGTTGTGTTTTCGGATGGTTGGATGTGATGGAAGTATGAATGCAATGATTTCAATGAAATAAACCATACAAATTGGCTCTTTATAGAAGTTTGCTTTTACATGAAGTACATCAATATTTTGTAGGTCAATTCATCCATAGTTCTCAATAAACCAAAGAAAGATCATATCATATCTTATTGTCGACCTGCACAAGATATTAGGAAGAGTGCCTTATCACAAAGAATAATTCTACTCATCATCTCTACACGACATGCCTACTGTAATTTTTTATCTTTTGATTTTTTTTTTCTTAGCAAATATATGGTCTAGAGATGATAAGCAGAAGAACTCAATTAGTTTAATAGGAATTAAATTGAAAAAAAAAAACTAAAACAGGTGTGGTGTGTGGTGTAGGCGACTGTGTAGCATTCCTCGATTGTAGATTTTGTTTTCAAACCCAATTTATTCAATTTGTAGAAAGTGAAGGAAATGTACATGTACAACATTTTAGAGCCAATTTTACTCATTATTTAGTAACCGTTATTTCTTATCTTTATCACTTTAAAATTTAGCTGTCAAGTTTTTCGACCCAATTACGACTCCCAAAAGAATCATAGATTCACGACAGATAAAATCTCCTAATTGAAGTTGACTATTAATTAGAGATGAGTATGCTCCAAGTTTCATTCAAGAATGACATTAATATGATCATGGGTTCAATGATTAATATGTTTCTACGAATGGATAAATCATAAACTTGACAATTCCATCTCTCGCTTGCTTGATAATTCCGGCAGCAGCAGCCTTTTCAATCTTCACCATCTCCAGATGCTAAACTTGGCCTCTAACGAGTTTGAATCTTCCTAGATTCCACCCTACGAAGCTCAGCAATTTGACTTACTTGAATCTGTCAACTGTAGTCCTCAGTTATTCATCTGGCTCATAACAACTTTTTTGGTTCCAATACCAGAATTTTTTGCAGGCTTCAAAAACTTGACATCATTGAGTTTTACCTCATACAATTTGAATGGGAAATTCCCAAAAAAGATCTTTCAAATTCCAACGCTGCAAACGCTATTATCAGGTAATACTATACTCCAAGGTTCTTTATCAGAATGTCCTTCCAATGGAAATCTTCGAACCCTAGTACTAGGGGGTACTTGCTTTCATGGACATTGCCGGATTCTATTGGTATCCTCAAAATGTTGACTAGAGTTGATTTGAATAGTTGCAATTTTAGTGGATCAATCCCAAAGTCAATGGCAACCTCACACAGTCGATATCTCTCTTTTCTCTTCCGTTATTGCTAGAATTAAAACTTGTTACACGACTATGGAATTTAGAAAGATGATACTCACTTTGAGGGTGAGCTCCTTGAGAGGATGAGAGAAAAGAGAGAAAGAAAGGAATATTTTGTATTAATCTTTGCATAAAAAAGGAAACAACGTCCCACTACAATTCATATACCCTTTGACATATGAACTGAAAAGGGAAATGACAAGCTAACTGTGCATGTCACCTAAGGAAATAACAGACGCAGATACACTAGGAAATAAAAGATGCAATAACCTGAAGAATAACATATTTAACTCACTATCATGGACTGGGCCTAAGCCCTACAATTAGTAATGGACTTATCTAATCCTTAACCCAACGTATCCTCCTGGCCCAACGTGGCCCATGTCCCACATCCCGTTTGACCCTTAAGCAGTTGATCCCGATGACAACACTTCACTTCAGATTAGGATTTCTCATTTCAATTTCCTCCCTTTCTCAGTCTTGATCTCTAGCCTCCTCCCCTCCTATGGTGGCGCCCTGGTAACCCCATCAGTGGAGCCCTTCCCGTGTCACAATACCTCCCCCCTTAAAACACCTTGCCCACAAGGTGTAGGAAGGCCTTTTTTTAACTTGTAGTACCCCTCCCATGTCTCGTCTTCAGCCCGTTGCCCCTGCCACCGAACCAAAAGCTCAGTTACGGGTCTATTGTTGAGTGGCCTAACCCTCCTACCCAAAATCTCGTTGGGCTTAGGTTGTAGTGTGCCTTGGTCGTTCATCGGAGGTAGAGTGGTGGTCGTTGCCTCTCCCTTTCCCAATCTCTTTTTCAGTTGAGAGATATGGAAGAAAAGGTGTATCTGAGAGGTTGGGGGTAACCTCAACCTATACGCCACTTCACCCACACACTGCTCCACCAGAAAGGATCAGTAGTAACGGCGGACCAGCTTGAGATCTCGGCACTGAGACACAGACATCTGCTGATATGGCTGCAGGTTGAGGTAAACCAAATCCCCTACCTTCAAGATTCGATCTTTTCTCTTTTTGTTGGCATATTGCACCATTCTGCTTTGGGCTTTAGTTAAATTACTACATAGTAGGGTAGAAATTTGTTCTCTGGTCCTGAGTTCAGTGTCCACTGCCTCCACTCTCGTAGTCCCTGGGATGTAAGCGCTCAGTCTCGATGGGGATACCCATGTAGCCCTTCAAAGGGTGTGAGTCTAGTTGTTGAGTGGTGAGTGGTGTTGTACCACCACTCAGCCAACGACACCCATTTGACCTAGTCTCTGGGCCTATCCACAACGAAGCATCTCAGGTAGGTCTCTAGGCATTTGTTCACTGCCTCAGACTATCCATCAGTCTGAGGATGGTATGCAGCACTAAACTCGAGCTGGACCCCTTGGGCTTTAAACAATTCCCTCCAAAATACGCTAGTGAATGTACTGTTCCTGTTTGAAACTGTGGATTGGGGCAGTGTATGCAGCTTGAATATGTGCTTGATGAAAAGTTGGGCTATGGACTTAGTTGTATATGGGTGGCCCAGGGGTGTGAAATGGCTGTACTTGGTCATTTTGTCCACGACCACCCACAAGGTACTGAACCCATTAGAGTTAGGTAACCCTTCAATGAAGTCCATGGTTGTGTGAGACCATGGTTTGGAAGGAATGGGCAAGGGCTTCAATAACCCACTAGGAAAATCATGTTTAGTTTTTTGTTGCTGACATGTCTCACAATTTCTAATGTAGGCTCTGACTTCAGACTTCATCCCTGGCCAAAAAAAAATAAAATCCCTTTGGGCCCTCTGTATTGTCTTATCTCCCCCGGGATGCGCCCCAAGGACTATTATGTAGAAACTGTAGCAGCTTAGTTTTGAGCTCAAGGGACCTAACCACATACATCCTGCCTTTGTAATACATTATTCCCTCTCTTATAGAATAGTGGCGTGATAATCCCCCTTCCTGATACTTAGAAATCAGCTTCTGTGATTCTGGATCTCCTTCATTATCTTTCCTGATCTCTTCCAGCCACTCCAAGTAAGGCACTAAGATCAGTGCTATTGAGATTTCCTCCTCCTCCTCCTCCTCCTATACTCTGGACAGGGCATCAGCCACCTTGTTTTCAAGGCCATTTTTGTACTCAACCAAGAAGTCATAGCCTAGTAATTAGCTCAGCCACTTCTACTGCATAGGAGTGCCAATCTTTTGATCTAGGAGATACTTGAGACCATGGTGATCAGTTCTGACCACAAAAGATCTGCCAAATAGATAGGGGCTCCACCTTTGAACTGCTGTAATGAGGGCATATATCTCTTTTTCATAGGTAAACAACAGTAAGGCCTTCCCCTTCAAGGCCTGACTAAAAAAAGCCATTGGCCTGCCTTGCTGCATCAACATTGCCCCTACCCCTTTTCTAAGGCATCACACTCAACTACAAATGGTTGAGAAAATCTGGTAGAATCAGCACTGTGGGTTGAGTTACTGCTTTCTTTAGATAATTAAAGGCCTGTTCAGCTTCTTCATTCCAAAGGAGAATTTTTTTTTAAGCGAAGCAGTTAAGGCAGAAGCAATTACTCCATAATTTTTTTATAAACCTCATATAGTACCCTATTAGCCCTAGGAGGCCCCTTAGAGCCTTTAGGGTCTTAGGCTTAGGCCACTCCAACATTGCTTTCAGCTTCTTAGAATCTACCTTCACTCCTTGGCCAGAAATAACATGGCCCAAATACCCCATTTCTAGGCACCCAAACTTACACTTTGACTCTTTGGCAAACAGTGGGTGCCTTCTTAGCAGATTCAAGGTGAGTTTCAAGTGCTCCAAGTACTCTTCCTCCCCCTACTGTAGACTAGAATGTCTTAAAAAAATACTAAAACAAACTTCCTTAAAAATGGCCTGAAGAACTCATTTATTAAACTTTGAAATGTCGAGGGTGCATTGGTCAATCCAAATGGCATGACCAATAATTCATAATGGTCTTTGTGAGTACGAAAGGTTGTTTTGTGCACATCCTTGAGTTGTTAAAGCCTATCAAGGCATGCAAAGAGATATCGGGTTTCTGAAGCCCTTCCCCCACTAGAGCCTCTTCTTCTCCTTCTTCCACACTAACTAGTTGGGGCCTACTCTCCATCATTCCCCCATCATCCTCCTCAACTTCTTCTATAAAAAACAGTTTGGGATTCCTACATTTATGGCCTAGATTCTATTTGGAGTCACAATAATAACACAATCTCTTGTTCCTCCTCTCCTTCATCTGAGTTAATTTTCTAAACAGGAACTACAACTTTACTGACTCCCTGCCCTTGGTAAGATCCCTACCCTTTATGGCCCCCTGCTTCAATACTCACAGTGGCCCAATTTTTTGCCCCCCTCTTACTAATTTTCACATTTTCTTTTTGCAATTTAGCTAAACTAAATGCTGTCAACAGATCAAGAAGATTAAACATCCTCACCTGTACCCTAATTTCATCCTTTAGGCAACTTAAAATACAGCTCAGTTTGTGGGGGTCAAACAACCTACGTAGTCTATTAGAGATTGTCTCAAACTCCACCTTATACCTCTACAGAACCCGATTGTCTCAACCTAGTTAGAGCCTCCATGGGATCATCATAGGAGCTAGGTCCAAACCTAACCAAAAAGGCCTTAAAAAAAGTCTCTCAATCAATAATTAGGCCTGAGTTTTCCAGATCCTGGAACCAAATCATGGCTTTTCCCTCCATGTGGAAGGAAGCTAGCCTCAGTTTGTGTTGTGGAAGAGTGTTATAAAACATGAAAAATTGATTAGCCTTGTAAAGCCATCCAAAGGGATCTTCTCCTTGGAAAGAGGGAAAATCAATTTTGACTGACATGGTTATCATTTCACCATTCACTTCACCATAACCTTCTTGTCTACGGTGATGCACTCCTGATGAATTTTCTTCTTGGTGAGGGCTACCATTTCTCTTTTGTAATTACACTGTTAAGGCTGCTAGTTGTTGTACTATTGCATCTGATTGCCTTTTCAAGGCTAACACCCATGTCTATGGTAATGCAAAGGATCTTCCCCTTGGAAAGAGGGAAAATTAATTCTGACTGACCTGTCTATTATTTCACCATTCACTTCACCATAACCTTCTTGTCTACGGTGATGCACTCCTAATGAATTTTCTTCTTGGTGAGGGCTACAATTTCTCTTTTGTAATTCCACTGTTAAGGCTACTAGTTGTTGTACTATTGCTTCTGATTGCCTTTTCAAGGCTAACACCTCTATCTCCAATGTCTTCAGCTGGGACTCAGTGGTTTTTTTCAACCCACTCAGCCCCTCTTGCAACTGGTTGATGCACGTCCCTTCAGCCATGGTGGTGGATCTGTTGCCGAAGATTGACCAGGCTCTGGATACCAAAACTGTTACATGGCTACGAAATTCAGAACGATGATACTCACTTCGAGGGTGAGCTCCTCCAGGGGATGAGAGAAAATAGAGAAAGGAAGGAATATTTTGTATTGATCTTTGTATTCATATACCCTCTGACATACTAACTGAAAAGGGAAATGACAAGCTTACTGTGCATGGCACCTAAGGAAATAATAGACGCAGGTACACTAGGAAATAAAAGATGCAATAACCTGAAGAATAACATATTTAACTCACTATCATGGATTGGGCCTAAGCCCTACAATTAGTAATGGACTCATCTAATCCTTAACCCAACGTATCCTCCTGGCCCAACACTGACCCATGCCCCACAACCCGTTTGACCCTTAAGCAATTGATCCCGACGACAACACTTCACTTCAGATTAGTTTTTCTCATTTCGATTTCCCCCCTTTCTCAGTCCCGATCTCTAGCCTCCTCCATTCCTATGGTGGCGCCCTGGTAACCCCATAGGCGGAGCCCTTCCTGTGTCACAAAAACTTTCCAACATCCGATTTCTCTACAACTTGATGAGTTCTCCAATGTTTCTTCTCACCCACTATACTTCCTTGATTTGTCCAGCAACAACTTGGAAGGGCCGGTACTGATGTTTGTTTAAGAACTCTTAGGCGGGTCGTAAGGTCCTCGACCTTTCTTCTAACAACTTTAACGGCTCAATGCAGCTTGATTCCGTCCAACAATTGAAAAACCTTTCAACTCTTGTTCTTTCATTCAATAACTTGTTGATTCAACACAATGGAATTAATTCTTTTGTATTTCCTCAAATCAGCACATTGAAACTTTCTTCTAACATTTTGAAAACATTTCTTGATTTCTTGAGGAGCCAATCCTTATTGTTAGAACTAGACCTTTCATATAATCAGATTCACAGAGAGGATACCCAGTTAGATCTGGAAACTTCCTAATCTAGCTCACTTGAATCTCTTTTTTAACTACCTAGTATCTCTAGAAGGACAATTGCTCAGTTGTCCGACTTTAAATATACTAGACCTTCGTTCCAACCATCTCCATGGCCAATTCCCAGTTTTCTCCCCAATGTTGTGTACTTGGATTTGTCAAGGAATAATTTCAACTCTTCCATACAAAAAAGCACTGAGAACTTGCCCAATACCACTAATTTCTTCTCCCTTTCAAGCAACAAATTCAATGGGAGTATTCCTGTTTCAATATGCAATGCTACATACCTTCAAGTTTTAGATCTACAAAACAATTTCTTCAATGGAATAATTCCCCAGTGCTTGATTGAGATGAGTGAGATGCTACGAGTGCTAAATCTGGGGAGAAACAACCTCATTGTAGAAAAACACCCGATCTATTGATTATAGTTTACTATGTATTGTATTAAATCCTTGTACGACCGTCGCAATGTATTTTTTATGAAATGATATTTGTAATCTTAATATATATAAGTATCGTGCACTTTCTTTGAAAAAAGTGAATAAATCTAAGACTTACATGAAAAAAATTATTTTTAGAACAAAAATGCTTGGCTTACCGATGATCTCACTGATTTCTTCTCTCTTTTTTATTATTATTTACTTAATAGTTAAGTAAGTATTGTTTAATGAGATCGTGATTTTTAATTTTTACTTTTAAATGTTTAAAGGATTTAAAAAAATGTTTTAAAATAAATCACAAAAAAAAAAATTTGGCATTCTCGATGGCACCCTCAGGAGAGAGTGTCGGTGGGTGTAGCAGCACCTTTTTTTTAATAGTGTGTCCCACTTTTTTTTTTCAAAAGATGTGCAGAGAACATGCACACCCTAAATGTATCTAGCATTAAATATGTGATTGATTCCACTTTTATTTTATTTTTTTCTCTTATTGTTCCTAACAATTTCAAGAATCCAAGACAATTCTAACCAATTTTCTGGTATTCTACAACCCTTTTTCCACCGAATTATTCTGAAAGAACAACTTTACAAAAATACAACAGTTATGTTCTGTAATATCAATAAGATAAATAGATTTTTTAGCTTAAATTTGCAATATAAGTAGACCATTAGATCCATAATGAAAAAAAGGTCTAATTCCACTTATAAACCTTTATATTTTCTTCTCAAGAATGACGAAGAAATAGAGCACTAGAAATTAAAATATTGACCATGACTAACTTAAATGGACTTTGGCAGGCGAGAGAATGCAATGCCCAATCCCATTAGTGTCTTTCGTTCAGGAGATCAACTTCAAACTTCAAAGCGTTTTTCATAAAAGTGAAATAGCAAAGAAATTGTAATAATTTTGTTAAAATAACAGTCCGTAATTAGTTTTAACTCGATAATAAACATTATCATTTAATTTTTAATTTTTAATTTTTAATTTTTAATTTTTACCGCATTCTTTCAATGCACTTGAGCCACGTGATATCAATCATGGGCTTGATGCAACTTATCAATAAGAAGTTGACATGTAATTTCATAGCACCACGTCAACAATCTAATTAAAAATATAAATATTTATAATACTATAAAAAATGTGAAAAGCTCAAATAAAGAAATAAAGATGATATTTTTAAACAAAAGATATTATATATAAAAATCAGAAAAACGAAAACCATTCCTCCCCTTCATCTAGTATTTTCTAGTTCCTTTTTCTTTTATTAATTTCAACATTTTCAAGTTGGAGTGTTTATTAGTTTTGTAACTTTATTTAATCATAAAATGTTAGATTATTATTATTTTTTTCTTTTTTAGTTATCAATTTAGTTTTTTAGTTTTAATGTTATTATTTCTTAGTTGCTGCAATTTTTTGGCATTTCCAATATTAAGTTTTTTTTAAACTTTTTTTTTACGTGACATTAATGTCGTATATGATCTCTAGGGTAATGATATCATTACTACCACACTACTACTTGTTTACTACTTAAAGCTTACGAGGCTTTACTTTTTTTTTTTCTTTTGTGTTTTTGTCTTCTGCCCTTCTGCTCTACCTTCTGTCATAAGTTTTACGTCTGGATATTAGAGATTCAAATCTCATAGCTTTAGGAACATGAATCTCTTAGTTTTAAGAACATGTCTCCCAGTCCCTCCACCCCCTCTAAGACTCAAATCTCTCGGTCAGTTTCGTTTTCTTTTTAAAATTCAAAACTACAATCTCAGATCCTAACATTTTCACACATTTCCTCTCTATCGTGAACCAGACAGAGCCTTCTCTCCATCACAGAAGGGCAGAAGGCAGAGCTGAAGAAAAAAAAAACTAAAGCCACGTAAGTTTAGATAGTAGACAAGTCGTAATGGGGTAGAAAGGATATCATTATCCTTATATTTATTACTGCAAAATCTAACGAGAATTAAATGGTGGATTTAACTAAACAATTAATCAATATAAAAAAATCAAGAAATTTCTTTATCACAAGAAGCAAACTCAGGGAATTATTTTACATTTAACCAAAAAACTTCAGAAGACTTTGACATTAAAAACTCGCAAGTTGTGAATAAATCTGTAGGATCTTGAGTTTTCATTAAAAGCCTTAAAATATTATTCTTTTTTTCATATTGGCATGAAACATTGAAACTTCCTACCATTTAAGGTTCCATGCAACCTTGGAAAAAAAGAAAAAGTTTGAAGAGGCACACAAAAGTTTTGGCAAAGATTTGTGAAAGCTAAGCTCTAGCGATAACAAATCAACATCATTTTGCCTTCCTTTCTAAGTTTCTTCTACCTCATTAATGTGGTGTTGCCTTACTCTCTCAGTTTATTCCCTCTCATTAATGTGGCGTTGCCTTACTCAGTTTATTGCTACCTTCATGTCATGTTTTGGCACCAATATCTGGAGTCGGTGAATGTCTCTGTCTATCGGCAAGTGGGGCATCAAACTGTCTTCTCTGCCATATATTTGCCATGGTTTCTTTTCTAACCATCTCATCTAGTTGGGCCTCTGAGGTATGCTCGGCCCGGCCCAGATCTTATGTTTGGGTTCTGACTCGAGCCCTTCTAGCATGCTCGGCCCAGTTCAGACCTCACGTTTGGGCTTCGACCCGGGCCCTTCTCCTGGTCTGGCCCAAGGGATAACTCCTTTCACAGATGGAGTCAACATATCATTACAAGGGAAAGAGTGGTGTTGGACTTTATCATCTTCAACCAGTTTTAAGCTTCTCAAATTGTTATCTTTCAGGTGCTATCAATTACTCCTTACTAAACCTTCAGTTCCTCTCGATTATTCATCTGGATGATTATAGGGCGAATCTCTAAAACTCTCCATTCTCTCTAAAACTCTCTCCCTTCTCTCTAAAACTTTCTCCACAGATCCGGCTAGAGGGGGTGGGAGCTTCGGCTCCCTTCCCCTCCCTCCCTCCCCCCTCTTCTGTGTAATGTTTTGTTTTGTGTTTTTGTGTGTTTTCAGGCGAAATAAGGGAGAATCGCAGATCTCGGTCTTCCTGCTGCCCACAGTCCAGCACGCGCCCCGCCATGGTGTTGCCCAGCTGCCGATCTTCAAGTCCACCGAATGCGGCACCAAATGGAGAGGCGAGTAGCCCGCACGCGCGGGTTGAATTTCCAGCGTCGTTCGGCGCGTGGCTTTCACACACCTCCGGGGAGCCCTCCGCCAATGTCACGCACAGCATTTCTGGAGCCTGTGAGTCCGGGATCTCCAAGATCGCCCGTCGGTTCTCTTCCTAGAGTGGCGCGTGTACTGCACCCGCCACAGCAGCCTCCGTGCACTGCTTTTCCGTTTTTATGCAGTGTTTTTTCTATGTAATTTCTTTTGTGTAATGTTGTTTCTAGAAAAATAAAAATCCAAAAAAATAGTGCCTTCGGACCTTAGTCCGAATGGAATAGTGGTCCCCCCTCCACGTTGACGGGGTTTGGTGGGGTTTGGTGAACCTTATCTTGCTTAGTCGGGATAGGAGGCTCTGTAACCTCTATCGTGGACAGAGGTGGTATTTCTCTAAGACCTAGGTCTTTAGAGATTTATCGTCTGGACTAGATCATGTCATTCATGAAAGTGAATTGGGAAGCTAGTAACGATTGTAATTGGCTTGTTTTTCAAGTCAACTTTGTAAGTCCTCTCTTAATGAAGGGTTATGATCCGTTTTATCAAAAAAAAAAAAATTCACTAGAGATTCTTGACTTGTCTTATAATGAGTGTAACTTATGGTTCTTTGCCTGACTTTCCTCAAAATGGATCTCTTTGAACCCTAGTGCTTAGTAATACAAATTTTTCAGGAACATTGCCAGATTAATCTATTGGTAACCTTATAATGTTGTCCAAAATAGATCTTCCGAATTGTAATTTCATTGGATCAATCCCAAAAACAATAGCACATCCTACACAATTGTTTGATTTGGATTTTTCAGGGAACAGTCTCAGCGGGCCGATTACTTCACTTAGCATGGCCAATAATCTGACTCGAATAAACCTTTCTTGTAATTATCTGACTGGTCAGATTGCCTCCACTCACCGGGAAAAGCTTCGGTATCTAGTAAACCTTGATTTGTATTACAATTCACTGGAAGGTAGTATTCCAGTTTCTCTATTTTCCCTTTCATCATTGCAAAACCTACTTTCTGGCAACCAATTTTCTGGTCAACTCAATCAATTTCCCAATATTTCTTCTACTGTACTGGAGACCATTGATTTGAGTAGCAACAACTTGGAAGGGAGAATACCAGTGTCAATCTTTGATCTCCGAGGTCTTAAGATCTTATCACTTTCTTCAAACAACTTCAACTGCTCCTTGCAGCTTGATGTGATTTAGCAGTTGAGAAATTTACAAAGATTGATCTGTCATACAACAGCTGATCGATTGAGTATAATGTAACTAATTCTTCATTACACTCCTTTCCCCAGCTTACTACATTAAAATTGGCTTCTAGCAACCTAAAATCATGTCCTAATTTCTTAAGAATCCAATCCAAATTAGCAATTCTAGACCTTTCAAACAACCAGATTAGCGGAAAGATACCCAGATAGATCTGGAAACTTCCTAATCTTTTTGAGTTCAATCTATCTTTTAACTATTTTTTGACTTTTGAAGGATCTTCACTCACTCATTCTTCTTTGAGTGTCCTCGACCTTCACTCCAACCAGATCCAGGGGAAACTCCCAAATCTCCCACCATCTGTTACGTACTTGGATTTCTCAAGAAATAATTTCAGCTCGGTTATACCTGTTCGCATTAACATACAACTTCCTCACTGTTGCTTATTTATTCTCTCTTGCAAGCAATAAATTCAATGGGAGTATCTCTCCTGCATCAATATGTAATGCAACCTACCTCCTAGTTCTTGATTTGTCAAATAATTCCTTCAATCAATGCTTGAGTGGGATGCGTAGGACTCTTGGGGTGCTAGATCTAAGGAAAAACAATCTCAGTGGCACAATTTCTAATACATTTCCATATGATTGTGGATTACAAGCTTTAGATCTCAATGGAAACCAACATGTCAGACACTTACCAAAGTCCCTGGCCAATTGCACAAAGTTGGAGGTTTTTTATATACGTAACAACCACATTGAGGATATCTTCCCATATTACTTGAAGAACATATCATGTTGCGTGTACTTGTTTTGCAGTCTAACAACTTTAGCAGGCCCATTGGTTGTCCCGGGCATAATGTCAACTGGCCAATGCTTCAAATTGTAGACATAGCTTCAAACAATTTCTTTGGTAATTCTCCAGTAAAAT
This sequence comes from Juglans cinerea, assembly GCA_961763995.1. Taxonomy (NCBI): domain Eukaryota; kingdom Viridiplantae; phylum Streptophyta; class Magnoliopsida; order Fagales; family Juglandaceae; genus Juglans; species Juglans cinerea. The sequence goes on along the minus strand of CAUIVZ010000008.1, from coordinate 2,014,017 downwards.
GCTTTTCTAAGTGGAAGGCAATCATGGATGCTGAAGATGAGGCCCAATCAAAGCAACCACCTCCAGTATGAAGTCTTGGAATTGAGTAAGATTTATTATCAAGATTCAGTTGGAGTTACCTTCAAAGTTTAGAGAGGGAACTGGGGAAGATTCTAACTCTCTTCACTTCAATGATCTACCTGTCCTGCAACAATCTTGATGGGCCAATACCAGATGAAATAGGACTCAAATCACTATATATTCTCAACTTGTCACATAATGCTTTTACAGGCTATATCCCAGCATCTCTGGCAAACTTGACTCAGCTGGAGTCATTAGATTTGTCAGGAAACAAGCTTACTGGGGGCGGGGAGATCCCTGTGCAACTTGCAAATAGTCTTATTTTCCTCTCAGTGCTAAACCTTTCTTTCAATCAATTGGTGGGACTAATTCCACTCATCAAGCAATTTGCCACATTTTCAGAAGATTCTTACGAAGGGAACAAAGGACTTTGTGCCTTGTGGCCCCCCTCTGAAGGCAAAATGCAACGTTGGAGTAACAACGCCATCAGCAGCACCAAAATCTCAAAAGACAGCTTCAAGCATGCTGATTGGATTTGATTGGCCGTTCATATTGACCGGACTTGGTTTTGGGGTAGTTAGTGTTTTCGGAGAAAGGAAGAAGATGGTGTGACAGTAGCACTGTTAAAATTCTTCTGGTGATTCTTCCCATGATGGGATTGTCTTGCACAGGCTACAAGTATGTTGTGGTTGAGGCAGAGGGCGATAGTGAAGGTGACAACATATATAGAAGATGATACGGAAGATGAGGTCAGTATTGTGCATATATTTTGTTCTGAATTCAACATTGGTAGGAAGAGGGTCATTCATGGCCGCCAGTGTATATGCCATAACTCACCACCAATCTCTTCATTTCCTCTACATCCTCATCTTCTTCATAGTCATACCATCAGAGTACATCTTTCTTCCCTTCTTTTGTTTTGGTCTTGTATATACCATGTGGACCGCCCTTTTTGTATATGGATACAGAATCATCAACCCCAGAGAGCGGGGGATGAAAACATAATTTGAACATGTAATTGAGTGGCCATTCTGGTTTAGAAATAATCTGCTTTTTACCTAATATCAAATTGGGTGTATCTGTTCTGTATTATAAGGAAAGAAAGCATGGCAGAGCTGTGTATGGATATTCATTCAGGAATCTTACCGAACAGGTGATATACTCATCTAGCTTCTCGATGAATACCCGATCGAGAGCTTTTAAAGACAGAATGAAATCAAGCATATGCAATATCTATATGAACAGACATGTTAACCGTCAATCGCCTCAAATTCCACATAGCACTCAAACCATGTTAAACTGAGAGTCCATCCATTACCTTCTCCATAACAACGGCCGCCCTCTATATACCGTTCTCCATAAGTTGCATTGCATAAGCAGACCCTCTAGCACAGCGAACTCTCAAGGAGAGCAGCAAGATTTTGAATATAATATTATATATATATATATATATATATATATATAAAAAATTTAAACACCATATATACAAATAGAATTGCTGGGAATATATAAAAAATTATAAATAAAAATTATATTTAATATTTTGTATAGTTATAATGTAAATTTCTTTCTATTCTACTATAAATATAAATTAGAACTGACATATAAATAGTTTGTAAATTTTTTTATATAATTTTTTTATTGTACTATTAGTTTTTGAGAAAATATGTCTTATTTTTAACGCACTCAGCTCATTACTGATGTGGAAAGCTATAATAGATTCCATTATAAGTGATGTGGTAACACATCAGCTTCTATATAACAGAACTCTTAGTTTTTATCATAAATCTTATTATTTCCATCACATTTGGTGTTATATTTGCTTCTTAGGTCAACAACTTAAACAGTAATCACTTATAATATGACACATAATATACACAATTAAAAAAGATAAGATATAAGACAAAGAATAGTATTTCTTTTCTTTTTACGGGCGTAATATTCTTCAAAAAATAATTATTAAAATTGAGAATTTGATTAAATGATTAAATTTACTTTAATAGATTTTTATTTTTTTGTTTTTGGTCTAAACTCTTCTTGCTCTTGGGTTAGTGTGAAGGGATTTATTATGCATCAGTCACTATTCACTCTCATATTTCATATCTATAACTTTTTTATAAAGTGAGTGTTTTTCATAAGATATGTGAATGTTTTTTATAGGGTACAGAATGTGGGATGATAAATAGTACCAGGAGTTGTGCTACCCATAAGCTTCACACCTTGCACATCTATTTAAAAATATGTCATTTTATCTTTTTATCCTATTTTATTTATAAATATGTCTAGAATAATTTTTATTACGTAGGTAAAAAAAATAAAATGATATATTTTAAAGTAGTTGTGTGAGGCAATTCTTCATAGTACCAGATGAGAAATAAATTTTCAGTGTGAAATGAATGTATAGATTCTTTGAAAGGTCAAAAAAAGATGTAATTCATAGCATTGAGACCCCATGGGGGAACACTCACTTGCCCACCCGAAAAGAAAGGTAGACGTATATTGACATCTCTCGAGTTCAGTTGGCCTATCGTAATGGGCTAGTACAAGTCTTTGGGTATACCATTAATTTGTCGTGTTTGAAGTTGTTGCCATGACTCATGACCTTATTTTTTACGCAAAAATTTTGCAAAAGGCCAAAGCATGAACTACTTTGACGTGATGGGTGAAAATAAGTTGGGCATTTACATTAAAAATAATAAATAAAATTTGAATTGAATAGATGCGTTGATCTCTATTTCTACACCTTTTTCAAAGTCTTTATTTCTCATTTTGGACTGACTTAAGAATCTTATTTATAAATCTACTTATTAACAAGCCAAACATATTACTACTTATGTGAAAGTCTGTAACTAATTCAAGTAATAGTATTGAAAAAAGAAAAATGATATTTTGTCTACTCAATTTGTCTCCTTATTTTGATACCTTATATATTTTATTTTTTTTTATTTTTTTGTTTACTTAATAATTAAGGAAGTGACTATTAGTGTATTGATATATTTTTATATTTTTTAAAAATGTTTTAAAATGATAAAAAAAAATATGAATAAAAAAATTGAAAAAAAAATGTCAATTTGGCCAATTATTGATGATCGATCTCTAGCTAGATGATCTCTTGATGATCTTTGATGGGTTTTGTGCAATTATTGCTATTGAGAAATTGCAATGACGTAGAACAAGCACATAAGGAAAAAGGCCGAGAAAAAAGAAATAGAGAAAAAAGCTAGAAAGGGATCGAGAAGTGCTGACCGTGCCTTAAGCCTAAAAAAGAGAGTAAAAAAGAGGTCAAACTGATTTGAAATTTTCAATTCTTCGAAGTTAATAGTTCATTCAAATGTTCCAACTAGTTCATTCACAGTCAAAACGGGCATGTGAATGGACGACTATTTTAAAATTAAAGGGAAATGATAATTAGACCCATAAATCCTACCGGAAATTTGTACTAATTTTTTTTTAATGATTAAGCAAATATTTTTTTAAATAAATTTGTGATTTTTATTTAAGGGAGTTTAAAAAATATTTAAAAATCGGTGGTTTCTATCATATTGAAGAGGCAATTGATGAAAATATATGATTGTAAATAAATCTTGTGGTTATATTGAAGAGTAATATAAGAGGTATGAGTTTTACTAATAAGGCTTCCTAAACTAATCAAGTAATAATATTAAGAGTTATTAATTCTCAAAATTGGTGTGTACTTAGAGCATATTATTTATAAAATAGTAATATTTAATTATAAGATTTAAAATTTAAAATTTATCTTTTAAATCAAATTATATTACGTACGTGATCACCATTTATACTAAATTTAAAGAATTGTTCATACCAAAATTTGTTATAAATCTTGCATTTTCTTATATTCATAAATCACAATCCAATGAGAGATTCTAAAAACGTGGACTGATCATTAGCTTTCCATGCATATAACCACCAGTACTACAATATATATGAACTGCAAAATATTACTACAATATTATGATACATCCCTCGAAATTAGTAATACTCTCAACAGCTAGCCCAGCCCATATAATATATAGCATGCAGCGAATCATTTTCTGCAGAAGAGCAGATGGATTTCTTACAACACAGCTAACACGCAGTACCCCACCCACCCACCCAGCCACAGAGACAAGAAAGACAGGGACACAGACAGAGAGAAAGCAGACCAAATCTAGTATTTCACGTAAGGGTCCAAAGAAACGGTTTCCTCAGTCTGGAAGTAAGAATTCGGCAATGGTAACGGTGGTGATGACGGCTGAACTTGGTCTACTAAACTGTTTTCTGCATAAAAGTTCTGCTGATCATGAGAAGGAAAAGAAGGTGCAAGGAAGCAAGATGGGTCCTCGTCCACAAAGTTGATCATGGTTTGGTGAAGCCAAATCTGTGTCTTTAGGAACTTCACGTAGTGAATGGCTTCTTCCAACATCGACACTGTGTCCATCTTACTCCCACCAGGAACTAAGCTCTGTAGGATCTTGAACCGGTCACTGATCCGGTGCCTTCTCTCTCTAGCAGCCACGCTTTGAGGGTCAGTCGAGAGCTTAACTCCCTTGCTTCTCTTCCCACCTTTGATCTTCTTCTCCTTGCTCGTGTTTGCCACTGAAGAAAACTCAGAGGAGCTAGGGTTGGCAGTGGAAAAGTAGTCCATATATAAGCAGGAATAAGAAGGAATTGAACACTCTTATCCAACTCTCACAATGTTTAGTTCCGGACCTTTTGTAAGTTGTGACTGAGAAGTGGAGGTTTTCCATGGGACATATTTATAGGGAGAGCACATCACAACGCAAGGGAATGTTGATTTGATGTGTTGAATGAATGGATGAGATTTCGTCATGTGAGTCAGCTAATCTTTGGCCAGGATACGGGTGTCTAACCGTAGGGGCCTAGCCCAGCAGGGGCCTCGATCTTTAGCATACGCAAAGGTTTTTGCTTTGGCTGGCTTGTTAAAGCCATAAAGGTTTACTTAGCTTTAGTGGACTACGATCTTCTACAAAACTTTGTGACCAAATAGGACCCCTACGACTGGAATCAGTGTTGTTTTAAGGTTGGATTCAATTTGTTCTTTATGTGGGTCAGAGCAGTGAGGATCAAGAGGGGGTCCTTCCTCTGAAATCGAAGCGGATGTATCATGATTATAACAAGTGTGCCTTAATCAAAAGAGCAAGTCGTTGCGGGTCTTTTTAAGTGTGTACGGTTTCAAGCTGCTTTTTTTAACCTCGGGTTACACTGTTTGCTGAAAGAGATCGATCAATGAGTATTTGTGTTTCCTTAGGTTGCATCTCGTTAAGAGGAAAAGAAATTAAAGAGCTTATTAATATGTCTCCCCCAGCTCTTCTTTTAAAGGGGTTTTTGGATCAAAGTTGTTTAATTCCACTGTTGCTAAATTCAAGCTAGATCCACTACAAAGTATAGCTGAAAAACCCCACTCTTTAAAGAAACCAAAGGTATGCTTTGTCTTTTTGTCGGAGAATAAAAACACAGCGGAAAAGAATCGAAAAACGGGAGTTAACAGTTGCAATCCCATTGTTTCGTCGGCTGAAATAGCTAGGAACCAATAGTACTATTACTAAAATGGTCTGTGTTAAGGGCCGGCTAGCTGCTGATCACGAGGTACGTGTCATCCTCGCATCCCCAGTACTGAATGGAATACATGAATAGTTCTCTTTTCCGTTCAAAACTATATTATATACGGTCGTGAATGCGCAAGTGTCGTGTAATTATTTTTAAAAAGAGTAGGATCTACTATTAAAAAATTAATTTCTTTTCATGTAGATCTTTTATTTATTTATTTTTTTTCAAAACGATTATACGGTACTTGCACACTCATGACTGTAACTATCATTTCTCATAATTTTGAACTCTGCTTTAGAATGAAAAAGGTTAAAATTGCAGAAAACATATAGACACATAAAATGGAGTCTATAATATTTTATTATTATTGGCATAGATATTTTAAACATGCAGTACTGTTGAATGAGCAATATAATTAATATTATAAGACTTTTACTTAAAATTCATAAATCTCGATCAAACCTCAAAGGAACCATGATATCATGAACAATACAAGCCGGAGCTCAGGCAGGGTATTCATGAAGGAGGTGCTGAAGATGATGGCCGTGCGCTAGCTATATATAGCCATACAAGCAGGAGAAAGGCCACAAGTTTTGGTAGATTGGCGCATTCAAGTTAATTGTGAACCAAAACGTACAAAAATTCATGGATTTGACTCCTTTCAACAAATTTGAAGGAAATTGGCAAATACATGCATATATAGTTTGGCAGGTGGAGAAAATTAATGATTTAACTGGAAGCCAAAATATTATAATCCTTGTTGATTGGGGGGCCAGGAACGAATAGCATGAAACATGTTGTGAACAGGGAGATTGTGGTTCGTTAACCAATACAAACTTTATATTTCCACATTCTTTAATTTAATTCAGTAACTATGTTACATAAATGATGAAATAGAAATTTCATGGAAAGAAAGAGTGAAAGCTGGGAAAAAATAAAAAAAGAAAAAGAAAAACAGGAGTACTACTTAAGATAGGATCGGAAAAGACGGAGAGACAAGTGCAAGCAAAGAGCACATGCAGCTCCGGTTTTCACGTTGGGAGTGGGTAGAAGCTTAATTATTTTTACTTGTTTCAGCTGAAAATCACCTGCTTTCCCTGTCTTCTCAAATCCAGCTTCATCAACCACATCAGTCTCTGGTAAAAAAATAAAATAAAAACATTAACCAAATATATATATATATATATATATATATGACATCAGTCGCAAGCATTTTCAAGTGCATATGATGGCAATGATAGAAGACTTTTACAATGAATAAAAGATCACTTCCATTTGGGCTTTTTGACAAGACTATTTAACAAAACATATCAGAAGAAGATACAAAAAAACACAGATCGAACAGGCCGTCGGCGGGTCGACACGACTCACAGGAGGTCGTAAATATATATATATATATATATATATAACATGTATATATATTTTTTTTTTATAGAAGAGTCGAGATCACCTGTCCATGAGTGACCCCTTCCCAAATTTTATTAATTACCCTCATTTTTGGAGGAGGAATACCGTGGTTACAGACCAACACCTAGTATTACAAAAACTTCTCCTACCAGGTGTCAAAATTACAAAAAAAATTACAAACTTACTAAAAAGGACAACCAAGCAAGGACCATTCCGCATGAACATGACGCTAACGGCAACGCAATGAAGGCAAACCCAGAATATCCAAACGGATTAAACCACGAAGCACCCTAGGCACCTCCCTAACAAATCTCCACTCAGAATTAAGACCCGACGCACCACTCCTGGCCAACCAATCCGCAGCTTTATTTCCCTCTCTATAAACATGACGAACTACGCACACCATAGAATCCATAAGAGCCAATGTATCTTCCCAAAAATCTTCCAAGTATCATACACCACACCTTCTCCTATTCCACCACGAAATCACCACTTGCGAATCTAATTCAATTTCCACAAAATTAATCCTCAGTTCCTTACAGGCTTTGAGTCCCTGAAGAACAGCTAACAACTCCGCTATATTGCTGGTACCGACTCCAATATAAGAATTAAAAGCATAAACCATAAGACCTCGATCGTTCCTAATGATACCACCCACTCCTGAAAATCCTGGATTACTAAAACTACTCCCATCTGTATTCAATTTAAACCACCATTGAGCTGGCTTTTTCCAAGCCACTAGCTTTAAATGCTTCCTATCAGGATCCAAAGCTGGAATATTCAATGACTGTAACACCTGTGAATCATGTCTAGAACATTTGCTAACCTTTTTCATATCTCGAACTACTAATCCCATCCATCTACTAATAGAAAGCCGAACCGAAAAAATAGACTGGAGTCTTCCCTCCATACGTGCAGTACATCGTCTATTCCAAAGATGCCAAGTAATAATAGAAGGTAAAAGCCCCACTATTATTCCCAATTGAGAATTAGAAGATGCCCGTCGAAACCAAATTTGCACCGTCTCCCTCCAAGTACGACCAATAGGAATACCAAAAATAGATCCATAAAAATGCCATATTGCCGATGCAAACTCCCCTAAAAGTAGCACATGATTTTGATCTTCATAATTACCTTCATCACAACAATCACATCGAGAAACTATCTGGATCCCAATGCGCCGAAGACGATCATCTACGCTTAATGCCATGTTCCACACTTTCCACATTAAAACCGAAATTTTAAGTGGAAGTAACTTATGCCACACCCAAGGATGCCACTCCATCCTAGATCCTTGTACTCGAATGTAATCCCAAGCGGATTTGGTAGAAAAATTCCCACTGTCATTCTTCATCCAGATCAAGACATCAGATCCTCCCTTACACCTAGCCAAATCGGATTGAGAAATTGTAGAGGAATGCGTATCCAGGCCCTACTTAAACCAAATCGAGGAGCCCTCCGCAGATACAACGCTGGCATTTCTGGGGCATGCAGTGACTCCAGGACTTCTAAGATCAACCGTCGCCTTCCTTCTAGAGTGGCAAGCGCCATAGCAGCCACTTTGTATTCTATTTCTCCATTTTTTGTAGCCTTTTCTTAAATTTTTTGCAGTGTTTTTATAAAAATAAAAAAAATAAAAGAAACATCGTACTCTCTGACCTTAGTTCGATGGGAAGGTCCTCCACCCCTCCGCTTAGTTGGTGTTTTGGTGGGGTTTGGTGTACCCTACTTCGCTTAGTCGGGGTAGGGGGTTTTGTTACCGAGTTTTGTTACCTCTATCGTAGACAGAGTTGTTCTATCTTTTAGATTTAGGTCTTTAAAGATCTGCTATCTGGACTAGACCATGTCAATCACGAAAGTTTGCTGGAAAGCTATTAACGATTGTAACTGGCTTGTTTTCAAGTCAATTTTGTAATGTCCTCTATTAATGAAGGAATGTGCTCCGTTTTTATCAACAACAAAAAAAACCAAACGAATCATTTCGTTTTAGTGAAAACTTTGTCTGAAAGATCTCATGCGTAGGGAAGGAAAAGCTACTGTCTAAGCCCTAGGCCAAAAAGCAGTCTACAAAATCCCGTTCCCCTTCGTTGTTGCCTTCCCCGTCTATAGCCGTCGCCCTCTTAGAACCGTTGTCCCCTTCCCCCTGCTCAGAATCGTCATCCGTCCCCTTCCCCTTCCTCAGTCGTCGTTGTCGTTGTCGCCTTCATTAGCTAAAGTCTGCCCTCAACAAGGTAAAACGATTCCTGCTATGAGCTTTCAATTCTTGTTTTATGGTTTGAATTCTTGTTAGATGCTGAGCTTGTCTGCTATAGCCTATGAGCTTGATTTATGCTGCTTTAAGTTTATATTGATTTTTTTCCTAGTTTATCTTGTCATCTCGTGCTCGTCGAATCGAATAAGCAGATGTGGGATAAATTTTACATGCATGTCATTGAGATACAGTGGAATGAACACGTGACAATAATTTATCATGGATCTTGATGGTTTCGAGGGTATTGTTGATTATGCTTAAAACCATTCAATAAAAAAATAGAAATCAATGAAAATTAAATAAAACAAATGCATCCTCAAGTTGTTTTATGGTTGTTATTGAAACCAATTTAAAAACTAATAAAAAAAAAAATATCAAGAAAAGGAAGTGATCATTTCTATGTTAATATGATAGTTAAACGAAGCAATTAGAAATAACGCATACACTTGAGAGATCTCGTAAACCGATTCCACCAGTTTCGGCTGGTTCAGTCCAATTTTCCGATTAAAATTTACACCTCTACTCTTATGTAACTACATATCTGGTTATTTTGTCAGTTGCCAATATCATAAATACTATAAGCTATGGAATTGGTTACTTTGGTCAATTGCTTTGTGTGATACGTCAGGCATTGACATGTCTAGTATACTTTGCTGTAAAGCCATTTGTGTAGTATATGAGTAAAAAATGCGACATATCTAAAATACTTGGCAACAAAGATATTGACATGCCTACATTTTAGTCTGCTTATCTTATTAAGAGCAAGCATTCATATCATGTTTACTATACTCATGATTGATTTTTTTTTCTTCCAATACAATTTAGTTAGTCTTTAGTCTGTAAGTAAACAAAGTTGTTCGATCGTGGCCAAGTCCATATAATGAACCTAAAATGTTTTTCTTTAGTTGCACCTGACTGGAATGTTCTGAACTATTATTGCTTTCCATTTTGGCCCACTTATGATTGTAAATAAGCCAACATAGAAGGTCTTGCTTTCTACTTTAATGAGAAGTCCAAATTTGACCAAGAAAGTAATTACTTGTCAATAGGAACTTTTGAGAAGCTGCTAATAAAATGGTTAGACACATGTCCAATGGTAGTTTTGCAACAAGGTTTAATGCAACAGTATTAGCATTGCCACCAACCTACTCACGAAATGCACATATATAAAATAAATATCAAAATAGTAAATACAGTTGTAAAATAAATACCAAACAGTATTACTTGTCAATAATTTTTTTTTTCATATATTATATAATCCATGAAATCTTTGTTATGTTGCAGCAGCATCTCTGCTTGTTCCAAGGGTGATTCTGTTTTTGATATGCAATGTCTTCATTGCATTCTTCATCTTCCTTGGTTGATTGTTTTTCGAATCATGCTCCAAGATGTTTATGCGAAGAGATGGCACGTCTAAAATTCTCGAACACCCCAATAAGTCCAAGGCAACCTTTTTATTCCTATCCAAATTACAATAATGAGGTCAACACTAATATTTTCTCTTGTTTGTGTACTTTTATTTTTCTACATTGTTGTATTAATCATAATTTTCCATAATGATTTGTTCAAGTTGTTTGCTGCAGGGAAGACCATACTGCGAGTACTTTTTATGGGCAAATATTGAAGTAGGAAATGAAGGAAAATTTTTCTGAAAAAGAGAACGTCGTCTCCAAAAGAGAGAGGAAGAACTCCAAAAGTGAGAGGAATAACTCCAAAAGAGGTATGAAGAACTCCAAAAGAGGGAGGAAAAACTCCAACTTGCATGGGAAGAGATTCAGAAAAGGGAGGAGGACATCCAAAATATTACGTTTGGACTTCTTAATGGTCGAGATGAGCTTCAAGGTCAAATGAAAGATATTAGCTTGGCACAGATGCTACTTTACGTGTATTAGGGACTTTCAATTCTAATATCATGTTGCTGGATAGGATCAAAAACAATTACAGATTAAGTAAATGTGTACCAAACTGTGTAACTTTGTTTAGGTTGTAATAGGTTTAGAACCTTTATCAATATTGTAATATTCAAACCTACCAGTTGTGTATGAAACTCTTAGAACCTGTGATATTTATTTAATATATTATAAGTATTGTCATGTTTTCAAACAGTTTGGATTGCTATGTTTGCAATACTCAGACATTAGATAATGATGGCAGCATGTAATACTAGGAGTTAGAGAATTATAATGACCAATCTCATGTCCACCAATCTCATGAATATGACCAATTTTGTAATAATTTGAAAATACAGTGCAAATCTCATGTCCACCAAAATCTATACAAATCTATACTCATAAAATGGTTAAAATATCCAACGTCAACAACAATACATTGAACGTCCCATCATGCCAAAATAGAGTTACACGAATAAAGTTATGAAATACATGAGCCAATTCTTTTTAACATAGTCAAAATGCAGCAGTCTACACAGTCTTCTCATCAGTCCTTGAGAGGGTCATGATATTAGAAGTCCACCTGCAAGTAGCTTGAAAAGTTGTGTAAAAATTATTAAAAAAAATCTCATTACTTGTTCAACATAGAAACAAAAGGGAAAAGTAATAACATTTACCTGAGAAACAACGTTGTGTTGTGTACCAGACACTTGCGAAACAACACTTTGTTGTAAGCCAGATAATATTAATGAATCTGTTGGGTTTAATACATCTTCCGGATGTGCTGTCGCCTACATTTGAATACATAAACAAATTAAATAACTTAAAAATAAATTTTTGCATGTATCAAAATCTCATTATTTAAATCTTCCCACAATTTTCCTCAATCTCTGGCCACCAACCTTTTTATTTTTGCTTTTGCAACTTCTTTATTATAGGTTGTCTCCTTTTCGATGAGGGCCTCCTTTGCCTTTAAAACATGAGGACTTAGCACTTTCTTTGAACTTCCAGTTTCGGCATCAATGGAAGTATGAGTATTTGCAACTGTAGTATGAGGTTTTGTTTTAGTGTAAATCAAATTCATTACCTATAACTTATGTGTCATGTTTAGGGAATTATCTTCGTTTTCTACTATATTTGTAGCTACTTCTTAACATATTTTTTATCAAATAAGAGTACCTACCAGTAGCTGGTTTACCACTCAAGTCATCATAACTGCTTCGAATGAGTGCATATCTACGTTTAATGTCCTTCCTCCACCTATCCAAAATGTATTTTTTTGGCAACACTCGGACATCCCTTAAGGCAAAAATTGCAAGAATGTGCCTACATATAATTCCTCTCATCTCCAATAGTCCATACATGCACTTCCCATCGAACTCATCTTCATTGAAGTATGCCTGCAAAGTTGATCGTTAGATGCAGTCTTCAACTTGCTTCTGGTCATTAACTTGATATGTCGTAATCGCCCCTTCCATTTTTATGAGAACACAATGAGAATAGACAATCCTCATTACTTCTGCATATACTTCCTTAAACTTAGAATTCATGTACACTTCCTAAAATTTCTTCACCACGGGTAAATGGGATATACATGGGATTGTCAATGCATGTCAAATTGATTAACAAATTCTTTTAACGTAGTTCTTGAATGTACAAATCCGTCGAAAAAGGCATTTATACTCTCACTTCTCTGACTTGTGCTCATCCCAACATAGAATGTATTTTTCAGGTATACGGAAACCCAATACATTCGCTCACTATAAAGACTTTGAAGCCTTGCATCTTCCTCATGCAAATTGTAAGCGTCAAGAAACACCTCCCAATACTTTTGAAACTCGTCAGAAGTTTGAGAATCATAAACTCATTTCTGCAATGCACTTTTCAAACCACTCTTATATTCTGCCTGTGAACCCAACTTTCTGGCAATTTTTGCATTACGTGCCACAAACAGTATCTATGACTGGTGTTGGAAAAACCATTGTAATAGCATTTTTCATTGCCATGTCTTGATCAGTGATGATAGCTTTTGGCGATCTCTCATCCATACATTTCAATCAAGTCTTAAATAACCAAACAATTGTTTCAGTACTTTCACTTGATATCAAACATGTTCCTAAAAGTATGGACTGTCGTCACTGTCCATAGTGGTTAACATCAACAAAAGGGGCAAATGACATGCCATATCTATTTATTAGGTACGTTGTATCAAATGTCACAACATCTCCAAAATACTTATATGCTACTCTACTACATGCATCGGTCCAAAAGACATTTTGTACTCGTTTATGATCATCCAAATCCATCAACGAGTAAAACCCATCATTCTTATACTGCATTCTCTCAAAATAACCACGAAGTGCATCAGCATCTCCTTTGCCAAGTCTAAGGTGTCGAGTCTTGTCACTATAATTATGTGCATCTTTCTCAATAAAGTGAAGTTTCTCGAATCCACCAGCCTCGACAACCAATGCGTTAAAAATTTTGGCCATACCTATTCTTGCCTTGTCATTAGTATCTAATTGCTTCTTTACGGAATAATCAATAGCTCGATTACATCTAAAAAATCTTGTCTTTCATGGACTTAGCCCATAGTTATGTGCATTTTGAATAGTAGTTATGCGCAAGACACCACCCACCAAGATTGCATTAATATTCACCTTACAATTAGTTTTTGTTGTCGGTCGTGGTTTAAAAAAGTTGGTAATACGGTTCATTGCCTTACCACCATGAGCACAACGAAGTATTACATATCTAACACTCCCATCATCTTCCCTTTTACTTCTTTGGGTCATTATGTCAATTCCAGCCTATTTCCCATATTGCTTGTAGTAGTCAATGAGTTCTTGCTCAGTTTTAAAAAATACTCCAACGTTGGCTCTGAAGTCCCATCATCATCATTTCTCGGCGTTGGCTCTAAAACCCCATGATCATCATTCCTAGACGTTGGCTCTAAGACCCCATCATCATCATCATCCCCAAAGTTGGCTCTAGAACCCCACAGTTACTTCCTCATCATTTCTCACATTTGAGGTATCAGGATAAGTACTGCTTTCGAGAGAAAACAACGATCGCCTAGTATATGTGCTTTCTTCCCATTTCTCTATCGAGTTGTACACCAAGAATATCTACATAGAATAAGGACTAACATCAAGAACAATCTCGATTTATTTAAGCACAACATGAAATTAAAAAATTAAATAAGCAAAAAAATTTGGTATGGAAAAGACAACTTGAACATTTAAGCACAACATGAATATTTTCACTAATGTAGATTTCATGCACAAATGTACTCTCAGTAATATTTTCATTCATGTACAAAAGTATTCCAACATGAATACACATTGGAAGACTCAAAGTGTAGTTTTGCTTTGCTTTGCTTTGAATTTCTGGGCATGTCGATCGTATCCCTCTAATACCAAGTTTGACTTAGTTTTTCAATACCATTTTTTTTCAGTCTCTCTTTGATTTCTTTGGTTAAAGACAACCACCCTTGAATGGTTAATTTCCTTTGCAACCTCTATGTTTCACTTAGTTTTCAATTAAGGTCCTGGACTTTACATTTTAGTAATTAAAATGTCAAATTTATGTTTTTCAATTATACTTCAATTATGTTGCTATTTTGGTAGTCCCCATGAAGAAACCGTTGCGGAGTCATGCACTCAACAAAGAAATGAACCATGGTGCTAGAAGTGGGTGTGGGTGGGGAAGGTGAGATCAGTTAAATGTAGTCGTAATTATTCAATTTATAGATATCTTGATTTCATACACAAAACCTAATTTACTTTCCATTAACAAATGTAAAGTAAGCCACTTTCCATTAAGAAATGTAGAGAAACTTTGGGCTTTTGAAGAGAAACAAATTCAGGTAACAAATTCCTTACTTGCTCTGTCTATGGTGGAGGATGCCAGTGATGGGCAGTGGAGGAGAAGAGCACTGCAACTCTGTGGATGGTGGAGGAAGCCGGCGATGGGCAGTGGAGGAGAAGAGCACTACGAATTTGTTGATGGTAGAGAAGGCCAAAAATGGACAGTGAAGTATGCGACTCCGTCAATGGTGGAGGAGGTTGTCGATGGGCAGTGGACACAGATTGACGAGAGGGAAAAAAAATTCAGCTTTCGATTTTCAGTAATTTTGATTTCTTAGTTTAGTTTTCAGTAGGAACCAGGGACAGTTTGGTCATTTAAATGAAGCACACGTGTGCACGTATGCAGGACTGCAAAGGAGTCCCAGAATGGGATTGTACGTAGCAACTCTCATATTGGATTAGCCTTTCCAGTTTCCATCGAAGTTTCAAGAAAACAAAAGATTGGAACCCAGACGTAGACTAGTAGCTAAGGCTATTAAGTTTATTAAAAATGTCTCACATCTGTGAGTAGTAATGAAATAGTTTATAAATAATAGGAAAATAATACTAATAAATTATTTATAAATAATAGTGAAATAATCTGAAAATAGTTCAATTGCCAAACATAGTCCAGTCATATGTGGTTGTTCTAAGTGTGTGAACATGGGTATATATATATACCATGACATACGTTGAATCTGTATATATGCATGGGTGTAATTAATTTGGAGGAACTTCCCGTGTACAATGTGTATGTATATATATACACACATACACGCACAATATATATATATATATATATATATATATATATATCTAGAAGCTTAAGACATACATGTTCTTCAACCCTAGTATAGTATTTTAGGTGGATATATATAGGGGTGACTGTTTTATTTATTTATGTTTTTAGCAGTTATTGAGTGACAAAAGCGTTTCAAAAGATCTGTAGCCCAATAACACCTGTGAAACTTTCTCCAAGAATCCCTGTCTCGATCGACGACTCTTTCTCTGTGTCTCTCTCTCCTCAATTAATGGATTTCGAGATATGCTCGTTGAAAATCATGACTCCTTTTAATTCCTAACATCCAGATGATGCTAAGGGAAATTATAAGTACAGAGCTGGTTTTTTTTTTTTAATTGAATTGGTCTGTCCTAATTAAGAGATTTCTCCAACAAGTACCAGAGATTAATGTCGATCAAGAAAAATAGAAGTAAGATTAATATCTTTATTTGGATGATTTAATATGAAATAGGCATAATAATTGATGTCATAAAATTCATTCAAATGATATATATAATATATATTTATATATCTATCAATTAGCACGATGATATAACTTGTTCATAATTAATTTCGAAGAGTATAACCTTAATTTAGTACATGATTAATGTACTTGGAATAAAAACCATGCACATGTGTAATGAATACTCTATAAATATCGATGTACGTTTGTATCACGAAATATGAATGGAATACAAATTTGTTGAGACTTTCTGTCAAGCATCTGTAGTGCGTCTTAGTACATGATTAATGTACTTGGAATAAAAACCATGCACATGTGTAATGAATATGAGATGGCGTGCATTGATCATGAAACTGCGTGCATGCTCCCGCATAATTAAATAACAAATTTTGGTGTGAGATGGGAAGAAAAAATGAAAAATGATATACACAATTTTGTTTTATAACTTTTTACATAACCCACCACAACATTTTGACTCTTTTAGGGACGGAGATTTTCGTCCCAAAAAACTATTGTTTCATCCCAAAGCAATTTTTGGGATGAAAAAAAAGCGTCTCAAATTCATTCTAATATCACTGTCCCAGAAGGTTTTTTGGGACGAAAATGGAGAAAACTGCTCGAATATAATTTTTTTTTTTGGATAATTTTATTTCGTCCTAGAAAGGATGTCGAACGATCAAATTTACACATTCGAACAAACAAAAAGATCAAATGGATTGGATTATTTGCTCGATTGATTAAATTCAATAATTCGAACGAGATTCCGTTTGAATGTCACAATTTAAGTTCGAACGTTATTCCTCCATATGTCCAATCTGTCTCCTCCATCCTGAATTAGTTTCACATGCTCTCTAGTCATGTAAAGCTGCCCAAGATGTGTGGTCTATGTGTTCGAGGAGGCTCCATAAATCTTGTATCGTGGATGGCCCTTTTAAAGAAGTCTTGATGCCTATCTTGGACCAACTCTCTCCCATGGAACTTACTGAAGTAGCTATCACTGCTAAAATGATCTGGCACAGAAGAAACACTTGGATCTTTGAGAAGCACTTTAACTCTCCTATCCAAGTGTCAAAACAGATTAACATAGAGTTGCAATCCATTAATTCTTGGCAAGAGGTTAGCATGAAACAGCCTAAGGTCATTGTGCCTCCTAGCACCCAATGGACTGCTCCCACACCCCCCCCCCCCCCCAAATTTTTTCAATGTCAACTGGGATGTAGCACTGGATAAAGGCAATTCAAATGTGGGTATAGGAGTGGTTATTAGGGACTCAGTTGGCTTCTAGGACTCAGTTGCCCTTGACCCCTGATCCTTTTCTGGGGAAGCAGTAGCAGCACTTAGAGCCACTTATTTCTGTGCTAAGCTGGGGCTTCACCAACTCATCCTAGAAGGTGACTCTCTTGCTATGGTAAAGGTTGTCCAACAGAAGGAAGATAGCTGGAGTTCTACTGGAATTGTCATCAGAGATATCAAGCTAATGCTATCCAAGACCCGAAACTAGTCCATTAAACATGTCCCTAGGAATTCAATGTTATTGCTCATTGTTTGGCAATTTTTTTTTCAATTGCTCAGAAGACTGTACACTTATTGAGGATTATCCTCCTTGTATTCAACATTTAATCTAATGAATGAAGTTTGTTCCTTTCTTCAAAAAAAAGAAAAAAAAAGTTCGAATGTCTTTATTACACCGTTAGAATGGTTGGCACTTTTCAACTGTTCGCACAGTTTTTTTGCATTCGATAAGTATAATATTTTCTTCAACCCATTAATAGAAAACATAATACACATAAATAACATCTTAAAATACATTAGTGCGTGTTCAACAAACATAAAATTAGTCTTAGTGCAAACCAACTAAATAAAATAGTAGTTTTCAAAATACAAAAGACAGTTGAAAATCTGATCTATAAATTAAATTAGTTGATTGAAGGTCTGAATTGTTGCATAAGCATCTCCATTTGGAGTTGCATTTCTCCCTTGAACTCTGCTTGTTGCTCTTCTTATTGTTTCATCCGCATCTCCAAGTCAACTCGTTGGGCTACTAATTCATGCTGGTTTGTCCTCAATTCCTTGATCTCTGGCCTCGCTTCCTCTAATGCTCTAGAAGTGTTGGACGCATTATTGGACCATGAGGACGAGCAACAAAGCTTGATACAACAACCGAAACCTCTCAAATTGTGTGAACGTGTACGCAAAACCTTTGTAAAAATATTCACATCACCTGTTGTGGAATTTTGATCAGTTGTAGCTTCAACATGCAGGGCAACCATTTTTTCATACGCATAGGAGAAATAATTAATATTGCCACAATTATTTAAATACGTTTAATTAAAACAGATAATAATATTTACATAATTTTCATGAGCATCGGGATGAGTCAACTCTCTATTACAATTAGTATGTGATGCATCATATATAAATATATGCATATTATTTCTTTAAATCCAATGTGCATATGATTTCCTTAAATTTTACATCATTTTTTTTAAAGTCTATATTCTTAGTAATTCATTAAGGAGTTAATTAATTTACATATTTTTTACAATTTAACTGAGTATTTATAAGTATTAAATCATAGATTCCAACTAATTAATTATGATGTCCAATTGTGTATATGATTTCCTTAAATCAAATTGGGTTGTTTCTAGATTTTATTATTCTTGTTTATATGAATTTTACATCATTTTTTTAAAGCTTAAAAAAATGACGTAAAATTTAAGTGTTTATATATGTTTCTAGGTTTTAAATTTATTACTCTAAATTTATTAATGTAAATTTAATTTTTTCAGCTAGTACTAGGATCCTTAATTACTTTGTTAATTATTATTTCTTATATATGTGAAAAGTTTTATAGTTTTAGTTCTTTGCCCATTTCAAGATATGCCAATGTATTAATAGTTACTAATAAACATATACAATCGTGTTTGTTATTTTAAATTTAAGAAATATATATGTTTCTAAGTTTTAAATTTATTTTTCTAAATTTGTTAATACTGGTTGCCGTTTGAACATATGCTTGTTGTTTGAACGGTAACAAATACCATTCAAACGTTACTATATAATTATAGCCTTCGAACGGTATATGCCCAGTTTCCAACTTTCTAGAATTCAACACATGTTCGTATTTTCCACCAAAAACCATTTCAGGAGCATGAAAAGTGATAGATTTTTCATAATACACATCACAAAATAAATACAATATATATTTCCATATTTTGACATCAAACAAAACAAATAAGTCACAAATAAACCATAAACAATAATAAAAAAAAAGTTGGATGCTCACGTGGAAAATAAAATGCACCGTTTTGGTCTATGGCAAATACGATTCGTTTGATCATCCCAGTTCTCCCACGAAGAGCTGAACTCTCCCTCCCTTCTAACTTTCCCTCCCTTCGGAGACCAAGACCAAAACTCTCCCTCCCTTCGTCTTCCCACCTTTCCTTCCCATCGAAGACCACAAAGGGATGCATCTCCCTCACTTCGTCTTCCCACCTTTGTCTACCCACGAAGATCTACTTTTTCTCCCACAGTTTGCTCATCACATTCGTTTTCAAGGATCTGCCTCGCCGTTCACCGTTCCTCCTCGCTGTTAGAATTACCTCTCCTAACTCAGTCAGCAAGACCGAGTCTTCAGCTCTCAAAGGTTATCTACAACAGAAAGAGGATATCTAGCATAATTCAAAATTCAAATGCTGTACACAGCTAGCACGATACTAATTTAAATTATAAATTTAGTTTGAATGTAACTATGGATAAACACTATTGTAATAGAAAGGCTTATATATATTGCAATATATCACTCTGTTTTGGCATTGAGCACCAAAACAGTTCTCCAATCTTTTCATACTTTACATGGTATCATAGCCCATAATAACTACATATCATTTCAGTTTCTTTGATTCATCTAGAGAGAGAGAGAAAGAGAGAGAAATATGCTTTATTTTGATCATGAGTTGGCAATTGAACTCGAAGAAGGTTTTCCTCTACTTCAACCCTGGAGTGCACCCTTTGTGACAGTAACTAATGAAAGCGTTCGATCTGTTTATTTAACTATTCGAACCAAAATGCGTATATCGTTCGAATGATAAATTTTAAGTTTAAACAATATTCGTTTGAATGTGTAATGACCCATTTGAATGGTACACAACATATTTTTAATTTTTGTGATAGACAAAAATAGATAATATAATATATAGTGTTTTAGTCAGATATAACTATTTTATCTAAGTTTCATATATTATATTTTATAATCGATGTTCTTAATTTTATTTCTTAAATTTCAGCGCCAGCTTCTCGGGAAAGGAAGCGTGGGGCGGGTCAGAGCAACCCTCCAGTGAAAAAGTTCAAGAGATGATTGTTTTGTTAGAGCGTCAGGTGAAGATCAAGGACTTTCAAGATCTTCTTTGGGAGGGTTGTTCTCTGGTATCTGTCTTTCTCGATCGTGATTGGACACGAATCATCGACCAGAAGGATGAAAGGAGAGACAAGATCATTGCCCACATCGACATTGTATCTGGTTCTATAGAGAACTTGGTGGTGCAGGCCAGGATGATGACAGATACACCTCTCCGTTCAGGGCAAATTAGTTAGATTCTCAGTGAACGCAGCCTCCGATTTTCTTCGAATCCCTCAACCGTCCACTGCATATCTGAGAGTGGTGCCAAGGGAGTCTACACATGTAGGTGATGAGGAGACTGATGAGGACAAGGACACTGATGTAGTAGATGGTTTCAATGGCCTTGCTGGTTATGAGGTTCATCAGTTGGTTGTGGATCTAGATGCTCCTTCCTATGATGGGATCAAGAACATCAAACAGGTCGACTTATCCAATATTTTCAAGATCATGAACATAATAATAGCCAACAACATTGATCCACAACTGCACAAGACTAAGGTTAGCATGGATCGGGTACGGTTTATGATACGGGTCGCTCATGGGGTGCGTATCGACCTAGCAAGATATATCTACGCTAGGATTCGATTAGAGGCCACCGATATTATGACAGATATATTTCCATTTGGGATTCTGCTCACACGATTTCTTTTAGTGACAGGGGTCCAACCGGATGCGTATGAGTGTGTTCAAGAGCCATTTGGATCAATCAACTCCTCGACCTTGTCACGCAGCACGGCACACTTGAGATTTTGTATTCGTGCACCCACTACAAAGGTGGTCGATACTCAAGAAGATGCACACCCTAGAGATCATGACGTATTGGATGAGGCATCTACACAGGACGCATCATGCATTACTATTCTAGGAGATTGCAGATGTCGTGTGTGTAGAGATCTGCGCATAGATAGCAGAGCTAATTGATGCAATGCATACTGAAGTTCGGATCGCCCTCGCAGAGACTGAGTCGAAGATCATGTCTCAGTTGATGGATATGGAGACACGCCTTGGTGGAGTCGAGACGGTGCGACTAGATTTGGGCTAGTAGTGTATGTCTTTTATTTGTATTGTTTTGGTTTTTTGTATGGACATTAGTTATTTGTGTTTTGTATAATTAATTTAAATATGAATGGTCTTTTCATTTTCTAAATTAGTTATTGAGTTCCTTTATGTATTTATATTATTTAAATGCTATATTTTTTTATATAAATTAAATATTTACCTATAACTAATTAATAAGGTATTCTTTTGCAATTGAAATTTGTAAAAATTCTGCCACTGTTCAAACGTATTGTAGAAGCCTTTGAACGTATTTTATATTCCTGACAAACATTTATTCATCTATCTCGCCAAGATATCCGTTCGACCATTCAATGATTGTTGAATCTTAACTTTAGATGTTTGAATGGTACCTCGTTCATGTTCAAACATCTAAATATACTATTCAAAGGGATACTCAAAGTCACGCTAAATTTGATAACTTAACTTGCCAATTTAACGTTTGACGATTCCAAATAACCTTTCGAAGGTTTATTATATTTAAGATCGAACGGTTAGGTAACCGTTCGAACATAATTTCCATTAGGGACAGTTTTTGTTCCAATATATTCCGTTCAAACACAAAATTTTACGTTCAGACGGATAACGACAGTTGTCAATTTTTTGGAACAAAACTTGAATTTCATCTTTTGAAACGATTTTCATTTCATCTCAAAAGAATTTCATCCCAAAAACAAAGATTTGTTGTAGTGACCATATTTTAAATAAGATATATTTTAATAAAGGTAATATTATTTTTTAAAAATATCTTTATTATAAATAATATTATAAAAAAACTATACTTGTATGGAATGCATGTTCCGGTTATGTTTTCCAACGTACATGATGTATATCATCATCACCTTCGTCTCGTTCCAAGTACTATAAAATGATCCTTTTTTTTATATGTATATTGCGTCCCCGGGTTCCCCCGGCGCCCCCGAACCCCAACTCTCTTTAAACCTTCACTACATATCTGACTCGAGGGGTGGTAGCTTAGGCTCCCTTCCCCCTCCTTCCTTCTCTCCCCACTCCCTTCCCCTCTGTAGTGCTCCGATTTTTGTATTTCTGTATTTTTCAGGCTAAATAAAGGTGAATCACAGATCTGGTACTTTCCGGCGACCATAGACTAGCACGCATCCCTTCATGGCGTTGCCCAGCCGCCGATCTTCAAGACCACCGAATGCGGTGCCAAATGGAGTGGCGAGTAGCTCGCATGCGCGGCCTAAAGTTCTCGGAGACGTTCGGCGAGTGGCTCCCATGCGCCACCGGAAGGCCCTCTGCCGACGCCACACGCGGCGCCTCTGGGGTCTGTAAGTCCGAAACCTCCAAGATCGACCAACGATTTTCCTCCCAGAATGGCGCACCACAACAACCTCTTGGAGCATTGTTTTTCCGGTTTTCACAGTGGTTTTCTATTGTATTTTATTTCGTGTCTTGTCTTTACTTTTTAGAAAAATAAAAATCTAAAAAATTTGTGCCTTCGGACCTTTTTCCAAATGGAGTGATCCCCCATCTCCGCTTAGGCGATGTATGGGGTTGGTGCACCTTACTCCGCTTAGTCGGGGTATGGGTTTTGTCACCTAGTTACTGTTTTTCTATCGGGGACAGAGCTGTGCATGACAGATCTCTTAGACTTAGGTCTTCAGAGATCTGCCATCTGGACTAGACCATGTCAGTCACGGAAGTATGCTGGGAAACTATTAAAGTTTGTAATTGACTTGTTTTTAAGTCAAATTTGTATATCCTCTATTATGAATGGAAGGTGGTTCGTTATTATCAATAAAAAAAATGATCTTTTTTTTTTATTTTTTTTATTTTATGGATAGAGTATAAAATGAATTGAGAATTTGGCATCCCTTGTCGTTGAGTCCTTCGAATGGTGCATGAATGTATGGGATTCTATTTTTATATTTCCGATTATAACGACTCATTCCAATAATTTTAAAATCGAAATATTGAAATTTTTTTATTGGCCTAAATTATATTTAATGAGTTATGTTGAATACGCCCACAAGCAATAAATTATTGAGATTGATTAAGAGTTTTAATTAGGCTCAATAATTAGGTTAAATCTCATTTATTATTCAATAAGTTAGATTGTTTTTTGAATTTAAATATCAGTCATTAGAAATTTATTTCAATATAAAATCTTCATTGATTGAATTCTCCTACGCAGTCTCAATTACTACCAATGCTACATTGAATGAGCTGCTAGATTATGTTTTTAAATTCAAACTTTCTTTTTAGATGATCACGACTGAGTGTTCAGCAGATTAGTGTCACTACATGTACTAACCGAATCCGACTCAAACTCGTCGGCACCCTCTCTCAAATCTCTCTATAAATATTTTCGTTCCGTGTGTTATTTGAAAAAACCATAAACCTTTATAAGTGCAGTGACTGAATCCAAGATACCCAATCCAGTGCATGTCTCACATTCACCACGCCAATAGCTGACTACCTCATTCCTCTCACAACATCCCTCATGTTTTCTTTTTTCTTGTAGTTCACGTGATCAATTTTATGCTCGAAATATTGGATTAACGCTGTGAGGTAAGTAGCTTAATTATAAATTAGGATTAACATAAGTTAGCTAGTTATATATATTATTATTAAAACCAGTTCTTTAGAAGTCAGTGTTTATGGACCGTTCATGTCATGATATTTGCAAGTATGTCATTCATCATGTTTCATTCATCATATTATAGTTATGTATGTATTTTGCATCTCATGCATCTCATACATCTCACGTTGCGTAAGACACATAAGCTTTATTATGATCAATTAAGTATAAAAAAATAAGATCATAATAATTAATAAGATGATCATTTAGATGCATGTTACCAATGCGATTTAAGGGTGGATATGCAAGCCACATATCTAAGTTTGGTCTACCATAGTATGCTATAAAACTATTAGTGGCTTCCCTTGTGGTTAAGTGTGTGGGCCAGTATGATAAATAAGATAAGTTAGATAAGCCAAGATAAGTCATGCATGTCATAGTATACATATGAACAGTCATGATTTTAAGTTCTCAGTATTAAATATTTTATGAAAAACCTTATTTTAAGTATGTTTACGCTATTATGAGTTTCTTACTGAATCATCAATTCATTTTAGTTTGTTTTATGTCTTTAAACTATGCCAAGTCAAAATATTTATGAAGGTAAAGCTGCATGACAGGACTTACTCTAGGAAGGCGTGACAGTGACCTAGATCATGTACATAGATTTTAAGTTATGAATTTTTTTTTGCACAGATTTTGAAAAATTTTAATAAATGCTTCCTCGCACTCTCATTTGTGATTTTAGTATTTTAATTAAAAACGACTCTATTTATTATAAAGAATTTTTGTACTTGGCGCTTCTTTTAAGAAAAAAATAAATATATTTTTAAGTCAAATTCAGTAATAGTGCTCCGGCTCCCTTAATTTTCTAAAAAAAAAAGTGATATCTTTCTTAACCGTGGAGAGCGGAGTTTTACTCTAATTGTCTCAAATTATTTGGCTACCTAAACTCAGGATATATGCTCCTATCTGTACAATTCTTTCCACCACTTTTCAATCATGGGGAAATAAAAAAGTGCCATGATCACCATGCATGGCCACCTGCAATAAGACTATATATATATATAGGAAGGTTTACACATGGGAAGGACAAAAGTATATCCCCGCTACTAGATATATAGTATAACATGCTAAGAAAATCAAGGTTAGGACTGTAAATGAACAATATTGTTCGATAGCCCGCTTGGTACTCGTTCAGTTAAACTCGAGTCGAACTCAATTCGTGAAAAGAAAAGCTCGCCCATGAAAGTAGATACCCGCTCTATTAGTAAATGACATATATCCGACTAAACTCGACTCGACTCGGCTAAGGTTCGTTAAGGCTCGCTCGTTTATGCCTGAGTCGACTCGTTAACTTGACTTGATTAAAGCACATTCATATATTGATCAATATGTACATACACCCATGTATATATACATATATATATATATATGTATTAGCTAATACTATAAGCATAACACTTTTATAATTAAACATATAATATGTAACCTATTTACTTATGTTTATATATTGAATATGCTTCATAGCTGTATTTTATAATTTATACAATGAGTAGTTGATAATATTTAATAATTTCATATACTAGTATGTGGGGACCATATATGAAATAGATATATGCTATCATATTATGTATATGTACTAATAATTTACGTAGGCATATAATATATTGTTATTATGGATAAATATCAACTAGTTATATATTAGTTATTTATAAAATTTTAAAATCCTATAATTCCGTAGAGGCTCTACTTGTTAGTTGTACAAATTCAATATTAGATTTTTTATTTATCTAATTTATTAATTATTAAATCTTTTTCAAAAAATAAAAAATAAATAAATAACTCGAGCTGATTTTTTAAACGAGCTCAAGTTTGAGTTGGGAGTTTAGTTTTCCTAGCTGAACTGGAACAAAGATTAAATACAAATCTCAAATTCGAATCTTTTTAGTCAAGTTGAGCTTGGCAAGCCAAAGACTGGCTCGACTCAGCTCGATTACAGCCCTAACCAAGGCCCTGACTCTTGTACGTAGGGGGCACATTTTAATTAAAGATGTGAAAATGAGTTTTTCTACTTAGTAGTTCTATACTACACCTGTTGATGTGAGATTTTTTTTTCCCTTAACAGGTGTGTGGTGTAGGACCGTTGAGTATAATTTTATTATGAAAATATATCAACATATTCATCAATGCGAAGAAACTGAAGATACATAATGTTTGTCATGGATGATGAATTATAAACTATGACTTTCTATTTTCAACAATAAACTCAGAATTTTCATTCGAGATTATGATCATATATATAGAAAAGCAAAAAACATGATGAAGGAAATGAGATATAATAGAAAAAAAAATTATATGTTGATCGATGATTTTAGAAAAATTAATCTTTTGGCTTTTAGAAACTTTTTTGGGGTCAAACTTTTGGATTAGAAAGGTCAAAGTTTTATTAAAGATTGCTAAACTCTTCAGCCTTCAGTTTTTTAAATAAAAATTTCTAGGTATTTTTTATCTAGATTTTTCAAAGGTGTTTGTGAGTTTTTCCAAACTTCATGGATTTTTAAGGGATGAAAGGTTGTGCATCGGTTGTTAGGGGAGGTGATGAATGTATAATTCCTCCATCTATCAGATATAGGGCTTTTCTCTAAGAAGAAAGACGATCAAGAACTAGAATATAAATAGTTTTTTTCTCGCATTTTCTCTCTATTTTCTCTCAGAGTTTTTTCTCCCGCAATCACAATGTTGCCGCCCAGGGGGGTGGAGCTTGGTCTCCTTCCCCCCTCCATTTGCCCAGTCTTCGTTATTAGGTTTATTTCCATTATTCTCTGTAAATTTTTCGGTGATAGTAACAAGTTGTTCCAATCTGTTGTTTACTGACAATATCGGACCGCCACGCGCCCCTCCAATAGTCTCCCCAGCCACTGATTTGTCTGACGGAGGAAGAAATCTGTCCAAGTGAGTGGCGGGCGTGGCTCATGTGCGGCTTACAGTGCGCGTGGGCATCACGCGTTGTCACACCACAAGGGGTTTCCTGTCACCACGTGCGACACCATCGTGGCCAGCAGCTTCGGATCTCTCAGATCTGGGTGCCCATTTTTCGCTTAGTGTGGCGCGTGTCCTACATGCCCCACCACCGTTGGTGGTGGTCTTTCGCTGGTGTATCGGATCATCTTCTAATTGCTATTCTCCTACGTTCCTGCTTTCCCTAACCAGCGCTCAAGACGATGTGGTCGTGATAGTCTCTTACAGTTGGAGCAGATCAACAAAATGCAGCACACCCCTCTCGATTGCGGCTTTTAGTCGTAAGATTATAGTTTATTTATTGGACTATGTTAGAATCGCTTTTGAGCGGCCTCCCCATGTGAGATTGGGTTGGAGTCAAGTTTTTTATTTACCCTGTTCTTTCTTTATTTTTTATTTTTTTTTGTGCTGCTTTTGTTTATTTTGGTAAGATTGTCGAGGACTCCCACCCTATTATATCTTGTATCTTGTAACCATTTAGTTTATTTATCTAATGGTCAACTTGTCGAGGAAAAATAAAATTGGGTCAAAGAAGACACGTGAGAGTAATAACTTTTTATTATTTATTATCTCTATTTGATGTGATATTAAATAATTAAAAAAATAAAATATAAATATAAACTATTATTAATTTATCAATTATTCTGAATAAATATATATTTAAAAAAATGAATAATATTTTTAATAATTGAAAGGTCTCAAATTGACACTGGCCCACGTTGTCTTCGCATTCGTCGGTTGTCATGCCAAGGCAAGGGAAGACAGAAATTTTAAAAAAAAAATACTATTTTTCATCTATAATTACGTTATAAATAAATATAAAAAGCATTGCATTATTTAATATGAGAAAATATAAATATAATTTTACTGTACATAACATCCGCATCACAGCCAATTGTATTGGATGAAAAAAAAAATGAAAAAATCTTCTTCACACTCTACTATTTATCACACACTCAATACACTTAGTGTATTGAGTTAAAAAAAAAAAATTGAATACATGGTGTGTGGAGAGTGTAAGCAGATATATAGAACTGCTCAAAAAATTTACCTGCCGTGTGGTGTGGTGCTTCCGGCTGCTCGAGCATCTCTCATTTAATATTATCATATTTTCCCCACGTCAGCCATGCCGAAATATAATTTTTCTTGCCCCAATAATTCATTAGCCCTAAGAATTAAATCCCCTCTCTCTGCAGCCCCCGTCTCCGCTTGTCGTCGCTCCGGCTAGCCCTGCCACCGCCATCCAGTCGGTATGCCGTCGACTCAATCTCTATATCTCTGTCTCTGCTTTTTTTTTTTTTTTGGGTTGTTTGTCGATATTTGCGATGTATTTTTCTTGCTGTAGGTTTGCTGCTGCACAATCGGTTGCCTTGCTGTCTAATTTTTATTTATTTGTCCAAATCTCGATCAAAATATTCTCGGTCGCTCAGTTGAACTTTCCTGTTTATGAGGATTTTGGGTTTATGTATGCAAGTGGCAGAGTTATAGTTCAAGTAAGATGACGAATGAGGTTCTATGGTTGCCGCTACTTCGTTACTTCTGCCCAAATGGTTTTACACAAAATAAAAATTGACATCGGGCCAATTCTTTTCCTGATTTTTTTTTAAATTTGGCACCGGGTATCAAGAACAAAGTCATGACTAATCCCAGGTGCACATGTCCTCAACAAGGAGTTTCCTATAAGTACATCTCGAGTAATTCAAAGAAAGTTTCCGTAGTCCGATGACTCCTAGAAAATGACCAAAGAAGATTCAAACCTTAAGACTTGGAGGGAGCCAACTCTTTTTCTTCTAATTCATATAATAAACTGGTTGAATGCAAACCCTTAGGGGTTGGATCAAGTGGTAAAGACCTTGGGCTTGAGGGTATGCTCCCCCAGGTCTAAGGTTCAAATCCCCTTAGAGCACTGGCATTGGCTTCGTAAAAAACCCAGCCAAATGCAAATTTTGCATATATATTGTTGAAAGCGTCTACATTGGAGTGGCTATAACTCCTCAGCTCAATATTTGAGGTACAGTGAATTCAATTCATTCTTCAAATTTGAAGTGATACTGTTCATATGCCAAAGGAATTTTTTATTCCAAAATGTGGAATAACAACAATTGGGCTACGGACTTTTTTGTCTGGTCATTGAAATCTTGATTCGTTGCTTTCAAGAAGAGGAAGTTGCAATTCGTAGCTTGCAGACATTGTTTGGCAGCAGAATTGTTGACTACATGATTGTAGTCTTCACTGGGTGGATGAGCTTGAAGATAATTAAAAATGATTAATTACCATATTGTTAGTATAATTGTAAAATGTGATTAGTATAATTGCAAAATATAAAAAAAATAAATTAAAAATTTTATTATTAATAAAATAATATTATATTATTATTTTTATGAATCCAATGGCTAATCCAATGTGGGGTTATGGCTCGGTAGGTTTTGGACTTATGGAAAACATGTACTTTTCATCAAGTTTTGGAGATGGCTTTGATGAAGCCAATGCCAATGCTTTTAGGGGTGAAAACAATCTCTAAGGGCCATCGGACTGAGGATTTTTCCTTTGAATTACCTGGGGTGCACTTGCGGGAAACTCCTTGTTGAGAGCCTGTGCACCCGCGAGATTAGTCAGGATGTTATTCCTGGACACCCCGTGCCAATAAAAAATAAATAAAAATAAATTGGATGAATGCAAGTGACATAAAACAAAGGCTAGAACTGTTATTCTTTTTATTTTTTTGTTTTCAAATTCATGGGTGTGGGTGGTTAAAGCAGTTTTGGGAATTGCTGTTTCATTATGTTTTGATGATTTTTCTGGTTTTGGGTCCTGATGCAACCATCTGGATAGATTGGGAGTTTAGTCATCGCATTTGAACCGGGGTGGACCAAGTGATGGATCGTTATAAAATGGGTTTCGCAATATCACTGACACATTCCAAGATTTGTAGAATAGGACTTCCAGTTTTCTGTTCTTAAGATTTCCCTTTTGTTTTGATTTTTGTCTCAGTTTTGGTGTGATGAGCAAGAACTCCGATCGGCACGTTCCTGATTCAATGCTGGATGAGAATAATGATGAGATCAAGTGGGAGGTGAAGCCCGACAGCATGCTCATCCAGAAGCAAGAGGATGATGTCAGCAATGACAGCTCTGCCACTACTCAAGGGCCAATGATCAAACTCATGGTCTCCTACCCCCACGGCCCTACCCGTCATGAGGTCCATGTCCCTGCCCAATCTACTTTTGGTAAATCTTCTACTCCTCATAGCTCGGCCTGCTATATAACTGATGCCGGATATAATTAGAATTATTATGACGGCTATTTAATCAATAAAAACTAGAGATTGAGATTGAGAAAAGATGTAAAATAGAGAGACAACTCTGAGAGTAAAGTATATTGATAAAACTCATCATCAAGTTCTGAAGCCCACCAGCCGGGCTCAAATGGCCTTGGAAGTTTGAGATTATGAGAATCTTGACCAAGAAGACAAAATCCCAATTATTGCAAAAAATAAAGTTTGTAATAAAATAAGAATGTTGCCAAAAATCAGGCCCAAATTGGAATTAGAGTCATATCTAAAAAGGAAAGTGAAATATTTCCATAAAAGGTAAAAAAGTAACTTAAATCGACGATTTGAATGGGGAAGCGGTTGATTTCATGGTCGAAACGTGGACCACCAGGTGTAGAGTGGTGATCACGGCATGTGCGCCAAAAAGAACTTTCCGAGGAATCTTCACTGTTTCTTGCCATATTTGCACTGATCTGTCTTCTCGAGGTAGTCCAGCGTTGTTAACGTAGAATTTGTCAAATTTGCATCATCAGACCTGGATTCCCTTGCATTAGTAACCCTCATAAGAATTACAATTGTTCACATTTGGCATCGTTGCAGTTCTGATGTACTCAAGATTGGATTTGATCTATTTTTTAATATTCAATAAAATAAACTTAGTATGATCATATAATTTTAATCAGCACAACAAAATCTTCATCTTTACAGTCAAAATGATCATATATACTATTTTGATCATACTAAGTTTATTTTATTGAATATTAAAAAAAAAATAAGAAGAAAGCCTTTGTATTATGGTTAACATGTACTGGTAATTTTGAAGATCTAATAAAATGTTTCTGATAGCATCATTAATGTTTTTCTTGTGAAGTTAAGAAGGGTGACAATTGCATTTCTAGCTTTAGAAGTGGGAGTTGGAATTCCCATTTTTCACGTGACTTGGAATGTCAATGGAATTTTAATTCTCTTGAATCTTATCATTCGAATGACCAACTCTTACCAATTCCAGGTAGTATGTTTTGGCGTGAGAAGCTCCTTACACTCACATGGTCAGCATTAGATGGTGTTATTGCACTCTCTCAGTATTGTTTTCATGTTGCAGGAATGTTGAGGTGTTTTTGTTCATGCACCAGTGATTGTATGTAACATTCATACATTCTTTGAAACTTCAACATCTATGTTAATGATCATTCTCCAATCAATGGGTTTGATGTACTCTTCCACCATTTACGAGTCTATCTTTTGAGAGAGTTTTTGATCGACAATGAATGTTTTGGTTGTCCAAACTATTGATTGCTGATTGGTATTGTCGTATAGTTGATTTTTATCACATCATTTGTGTTTTTAGTGGAGGAGTTTTCTTTGATATGGTACTTGTGTGTTTGTGTACAACCATTACTTGAACCTTCTAGGCTACTAGTGTGAACAAATATATATTCTGATCGAAGTTTATATATGTTTTCTTTAAGTGGTTTATTAATGACAGGGGATATAAAGAATGCTCTAGCACAGAAAACTGGTTTGGAGCCTAAAGACCAAAGACTTATGTTCAGAGGAAAAGAGAAAGAGGACGCGGAGCACCTGCACATGGCAGGTGTAAAGGATAGGTCAAAGATTTTGCTTTTGGAGGACACTGCAAGCAAAGTGAGGAAGCTTGAGGAGATGAGAAAAAGCGATCAGATAGCAAAAGCATCTGAAGCAGTTGCAGAAGTCAGAGCAGAGGTTGATAAGATCTCAGAAAGGGTAAACTTATCTCCTCTAAAACCACCTCTCTGTGAAGGATACATCCAATGGAGACTTATATCAAGTATCAACAGAGCTGCTCATTTATGTAGGTGGCTGCCTTGGAGGTGGCTGTGGATGGTGGGACTAAAGTTGAAGAGAAGGTATTTTTAGTATCAATAGAGTTGCTCATGAAACAGTTACTGAAGTTGGATGGCATCGAGGCTGAAGGAGAAGCGAAACTGCAGCGGAAGGCTGAGGTTAGTGTTCTAGCCATCAATCTTGCAACCTGGATGTTGTATCTGCTCTCTGGTTTCAAATTGTAATTTTTCACTCATGGATCCAAAAGCTTTTATTGAGATGATATATTGCTCAATTTATTGTGGCAGCATATAACATGATGCCTTATGCACGATTATGCTGGTTACCAAGTTGTTTTTCATCCCATATCCTATATTATGTTGTGCCATGTGTCTGGAGATGTTCTTGATGTCTATATTTCGTTCACAACAATGAAGACCAAAGAGAGACCTGCACCAATCTAATGTTTGGGTGTATTCCATGTAATTGTAAATTGGGCTGCCAGGAATCATATTACTTTCAATCTTCTTCCCTCTCTCTATATCTCTCACTTCATGCACTTAAGCTAAACTATATGCATGCATATTATATGTATGCTACTTGTAAAGTATATACTTTATCTGCATTTTTACTTTTGCCCTTTTGCATCTTAACGGTCTCCCAGGAAACTAGATGAGACATTCGTAGTTATGTCTTCATGTTCTGGTGTGGTTACTGTCCATGTCTTATTTCAACTTTTTTTCATAACTATGATAGATCTCTCAAATTTGCACTAGGAGTTTCCTTGGATTATGACATTCTTCTAGTGGGTGGGGTCGTGTATACATGGTTTTATTGCCCAAGGGTGGGTCCACAGGGCCCTGCTTTGGTGAGGTTCCATGCCATTAAAATAAAACAGCTTACTTGATTATCATGTTATATTTGCTTCCCTCTTGTAAGAGTTTTTTTTCTTTGTAAGGAGTGAGTTGTGTGCCAAAGAGTCTGTATGTTTGCCCTAGGTTTGCATTATCTTCCACTTTGTCCATTCTTTTTTTTTTTTTTTGCTACCAGTAGTAGACTGAAATATAAAGCTGTTGTGTCTATGTTTGATGTTATCATGAAACTGTGTGCGCATTAATAGCCTTGCATTGAATTCTCTGAAGGCTACTGCATGAGCTGATTACTTCCTTGAACAGGTACGCCGTGTTCAGAACTTTGTGGAGAAACTCGACAACCTGAAGGCTAGAAACTCTAATCCATATAGCAACAGTAGTAATTCTGTCTCAGTAGACCTTCGACACTGAGTGTGAATTACTCCGGATTTGAAGAAGTTGCTTAGGTATTTGCTTTATTACAATCGTCTATTGAATTAGATATTCGACAAATTTAATAGCATTGAAAATATTCTATTGGAACTTCATTCAAGATTGACCTTTTTGCATTGTGTTTTGGAACTCATGCATTTAAACAGAACAATCTTAAAGAACAGTAGGAATTTCTCCTTAGTTCATTTGCAATTTTTTTTTTTGTTCGATTTAGCCGCTTATCTCCAACATTCTGTTTCTGAGTCAGTTTACTAATGCGATGCCCTATGCCTACAAAATTCTGCTATAGCCAATGCTCCAATCAGAGGAATAATAGGAGATATTTTATCGAGTTTTTTTTTTTTAATTAATCGGTAAACAAGAATGTATTGAGCTTCTTGGGAGCACTATTTATTTATTATAAATGAGTTTCTCTTACATGGTTGGTGGTGTGATTTCCAATGAATGCTTGTACAAGGAGTTTATCCAACATCAGACTGCTTGCTGCTCTTCAAGCTGGATGTCACCATTGGTAGCATCTTGTGTATATTGTTGTTCTCTTTGTCCTTGCCCAATAAGAGCATAGGCTTCCTCTCCATGAGCTGCATCGTCCCCAATCTTGAGCTCTTCCTCGGTCATTCGAAGAGGTATTAAAAGTTTAATGACCAAGAGAATGATGGATGTAGCAAGTACATTCCAACCAATTATAAAACAAGCTCCAACCAACTGCTTCCAAAATTGAACTCCACGTTCACCACCATAGAAGGAGCCTTTTGAATTGGGGACGGGTAGGAACAAGCTTGAGAGGTTTGGATGAGCAAAGACTCCTGTAAGAGCACCACCTAAGATTCCGGCAACAGCATGAGTATGCAACACACCAAGGGTGTCATCAACAGCCTGCAGCAACGGCAGCTTCCTGCTCAAAACCATCATGGTGTACCAGGGAATTGTCCCAGAAACTATGCCCATTACCAAGGTAGCCCATCCCTGAACCAGACCTGCAGATATGGGAAAGGTTGAGAATGGGGAGAAATTGAATATGAGGTCTGTGAATATACAAGGAGGCATGCTTAATTAGAAATGTTCTGACCTGCACCAGGAGTGATACAGACCAACCCAGTTATCATTCCCTAGATGGCTCCAATCACAGAGGGCTTCTTGAAGAAGAGAACATCCCAGCATGTCCATACCAGGAGACTAGTGGCCGCACAGATATGAGTGTTGAGGACAGCCATGGATGAATCCACATTAGCTGAAAAAGGATCTCCACCATTGAAACCACTCCAACCCATCCAAAGAATTCCAGCCCCAGCAAGTGCTAGTAAAAGATTGTTAGGCGGGAATTCATCCCGGTCTTCTCTCAATCTTGGACCAACCTACAGGAGAAGATCACCAATTAAACAAGTCAAACATATTGGAGATTATTGAAATCATCATTACCATATGTGGGATATCGGGAAAAATGGGTATACTTAATTACCCAAAAAGCTGCTGTGAATCCTGCTGCACCAGAAGCTAAATGAACAACATAACCACCCGAATAATCCATCACACCCCATTGGAAGAGGAAGCCACCACCCCATATGCTAAAGGCTCCGACGCTGTAAGAGAAAGTGATCCATAGTGGTACAAAGAGCATCCAAGTTTTGATGCTCATCCGACCCAAAACCGACCCGGCAAGCTGTATCACAGTCACAACTGCAAAGGCAAACTGGAAGAAGACCATGGTAGCTGTGGGGTAAAACATTGTAGCTGCTGTAGTTTCATTTTTGTAACTTGTGGAGGGGAGAACAGCTTGGGGGATCAAGAAGTCCTGGGAAACGGCAAGGCCATCCTTCCCCCAGAATGGAAGAAGCTTATGACCAAAAGACATTTTATAAGCCCATAGCACCCAACAAGGCATGACGGCTACAAAGGCAAACAGTGCCATGAATGCTTAGTTGAGTGCCCATTTCTTCTTAACAAGACCCGCATAAAGGATGACTAGCCCTGGCATGCCTTGCATGCCCACGAGTGTAGCAGATATCATCTGCCATGCATTGTCGCCCTTGTTCAGCCATTCAGGTGCAGCAGGAACCAGGCCTTGCTGGTATCCAGAAGGAACAACCGAAGCATTTGCCATGTTTGGGTTGAGTTTCAAGCTTGCGGCTGGCTATGACCCCAAAACCATCACAAAGGATAAAAACAAGACAGAACAACTAGTTATAATATAGTCAAACGTAAGCATAAACTTTCGGAAACTTTCAAAAAGGTGCATGGAATTGGGTGATTCATGTTAGATTCTAGTAATATTGTCGTAGATAGCTCTTTTTCTCACGGTGTTTCAAATGAAGCAAGTAGGATCGATCCACTTTTATTTTTTGTTTTCTGTTTTCGTTAGTCCTAATCCGTGTGATATCCATCGTGGGTAGCCACTAATTAAACTGGCCGGAGTTGATTAATTTATAGTAACGTTAAATGCACTGAATCTTATCACCCCACATGGGCGGAAGATTCCACGAGATTCTTGGCAAAAAGTCAAGATGTGAAGTGACGAAATACAAGTTATTAGACAAAGCCACATTAATGAAGGTGGGGTCCTCCCACCCAGGCTTTCTACACCATAGTCCAAGCACCAAGAATCCCCCAAGCTACTTGGACCTTTAACTTGGAGTGTGAACGTGGAAATTTTTGCGCACAAAAAAACAAGGGTAGTACTGCATGCGAGCTCCTCTATTATTCTGCGATAATTGGTAAACGGCTTTCGTCCCAACCTACAAAATTGGATTCTCTATGTCCTATGATCAGAAGCCCGTACCTACCATATGAATCATATATATATATATATATAGAAAAAAGCTGGGCATCAGCCGGTCCTCCCTACGCACACCCAACACCTTACGTGTAGATTGGGTTCACTAACTGAGACTAAACCGGTTCTTAATTTGTGTCTTCTCTCGAAGCCCTCAGTCTCGCAATTTCCAGTTTTATCTCAACTTCGTCTACCCCTTTGCCCCTCTCTCGTTGAAGCTCAAGCTCCTCTCTCGCCTCTCCTCGCCGAAGCAAGTTCAAGCCCCTCTCTCAGAAGCTCTTCACAACAACTCATTACAGTGCCTTCATCCATTCGTGATAAGATCTCTCTCCACTGAAATAACCTTCCCCTCATCGTGCTCCTCTCTGTCTCGATTCCTCCCCTCTCTCTCTATAAGTCCAAATTTGTGGTAGAGGAACCGTGCCTGCATCCAGATCTGTGACAACGCCACTGTTGTTTTCTGGCTGAACCCCTATTGTTGTAACCCATTATAGTGACAGAGTAAGCTAATTTCTATGCTTTAGACTGATTTTTATACTCTGAATCTTTGGTTGGTGACAAATATTGTACTTTGATTATTGTGTGTAATTTTTAAATTTTTTTTTATCTTGGTTTTGTGTTAATTTTTGAGTGATTCTAGTGAATTTTATTTTTTATTTTTTATGCCCATATTTTGTTGGACGGAACGATTACTTCACCAAATGGTTCATAGGAATCATTCCTTTCTGTAAAGTGTATTCTTCTACTTGATTTTAAAGGAAACTGTGTTGCAGTCAAGTATTACTCAAATGATTGACCAAAGAATAGATAAAAGTTAGCTTTTGAAAAATCTGTGGCTACTGACTTTGAAGTCTAATGCTCGGGTAGAAGGTATACTGCAATTACATAACTAACATCTTTAAGATTAGAACATGGCTTGTACAATTAACATGGCCTGAAGGTTAGGAAATTTTACTGAGGATATGTAGAACGTAATAGTATGGAAGGAAAAATGGTATAATATTTACCTACGAAGTTGAGCAGGGCTGGCGGCGAAACAGAGCTCCACTGGAGCAGTGTCGCTGGTTTGGTCCATTCAATCAGGTCGTGGGGATTGGCGGTGCTAGGCAGACTGAGTCGTGTAGCGAGGTGGCGCTGGGAAGAGGAAGGCGACGAGGGTTCTTGGCGAGGGAGGAGGGTGGGTTTTGCAAGATGCATGCAAAATTCAAATGGGAAGAGGAGAAAAACCAACGATGATGCAAAACATATGAAAAATAAATAGAGAAATAAATCCCCATAAGGTGTGCAATGGCTGATGCGTAAACAACGGCTGATGCGTGAACAATGGTTGATATGTAGTTAATCTTATATATATATATATATATATATATATATATATAAAATATAATATAATATATGATTCGAAACCAGGATTATATTAATGATTTCTTAGTATCATTAATTCCTTACAGTTAAGTTATCGTGAACGTTTACTTTCTTTATAAGCTAGCTGTGGTTGATCTCGTCGCCATATATATAGCTGCGTCCTTGGTAAGTTTCAAAGTAAATTTCCTTTAGAGTTAATTACACTTTGTCCCCTCGAACTTTTATTTAATTTCTAATGTGCTTCTGAAACTAATAATTGCATCAAAGTGGACTCTCGAACTTTCAAAACTTGTCATTCTCCCATTTCGTCTACCAACAAGGTCAAATCTAACATAAATTCACTACAAAGATATAATTTTCATCTAATTTATTATCATTGACTATATAAAATATAAAATAATATATGTTACCAATTAATAATAAATAATAAATTATTAACCATATATAAAATTATTTGATACCTACGTTGCAAACAATTATGAATAATCTATGTACACAATCAAATTATTTGATATTCAATAACCATATAAAAATTAATAAAAAAATTATTTAAATTATTAATGTGAATTATGAGACTAACTCATTAAAAAAATATTATACTATAATTATATTTATGATATTGACAGTTACTACTTAGGAACTTGGACGTTACTTTTATTTTGATTTACTAGTAATAATATCATATATTTTATATATGGTTAAGGATTTATGATTTATTATTAATTGATAATATATTATTTTATATGATTAATAATAATAAATTAGATGAAAATTATATTTTTACAGTCAATATTATGCACATGAGTAGCACGTGTAGTGAATTTTCGTTAGATTTAATACTGCTGATATACAGAAGGGGGAATTGGTAAGTTTTGACAGTTCGAGGGTTTACTTTAATGCAATTTTTAGTTTCGTAGGCACATTATAAATTGAGTGAAAGTTCGAAGGAGTAAAGTGTAATTAATCCTTACCTTTAATTCAAGACATAAGGCAACTCCTAAATAAGTTTCAAAGCTGTTAAATTAGACAAATTTATCGAGATACGAATCGATGCGCGTATTCAATTGCAAAATAAACATCCTCTAAAAACATTTTCGAAAGCATATCCCTCGTTTCTATTCCCATAGTATTAAATACTCACCAGTCTCCAATATTTTGTAATGAGTAATGATATACCCATAACATTTTGTACAACACATTGTACAATAATATGTTAAATGAGAGATATTTTTATAAAATTATGTTACTTTTATAAGATATTTTATAAAAATACCCCTCATTCAATATATTGTTGTATAATATGTTGTACAAAATGTTATAGAGAAATCATTTTCTTTTTGTAATATTGTATTTAGATCGATCTACTTTGTACTCGATTTTTTTAAGGTAACGCAGAAAATTTAAAAAAAAAAAAGAAGTTGCGTGCTCGGAATTCGCGGACAGTAATAATTCATCATTGTTATAGAGATTGGAGATACCGCCAGCGAGCTCAAGGCATATTCTTGGGATTAATACAAAGTATTCAATATCAGATTCAGTGATTCTGTATGCACTGAACCATGCATATATATATATATATATATATATTGAACAATGGAGAAGCTCTTGCTGCCTTTCTAGCAGTTTATTTTTGAAGACTTAAACATGACATGACTACTATGTATATATATATATATATATATAGAAAATACTCTAATTTATACGAAAATAATTTTACAAATTGATATGATTTGATGTGATTCATCAGATTATAAAATTATTTTTATTATAAAATAAATCTAATAGATCAGATGAAATAATATTAATTGATAAGATTATTTTTATGTAATTTATCTGTGGATGTATCAATCATCTAAAAAGCCAATCAATATATTGTACGTACGAATGCTGTCCTAATATTTCAGTACTCAAATCATTTTATTTCGTTAACTCTTCACCATAGCTAGGGAAAAAAAAGTTAGCTACCTTTAATTAATTCGTTACTGCCAGATCTTGAGCTTTCAATATATATAATCATATAAATATATAATGCTTTTTGGTTAGGATTTAATTAAGATCAGATGATGGTGCAGTATCAACGACGTACGTACTTCGATCGAGTAATCAAGGTTATACTCACAATGACAATTAGCTGGTATATATTTACAATTTAATGATTATATAATTATCATATGAATATTTCTTATTTTGGTTTGACCAGTGGAAGTCGGGTGAGTGTATTTCGGCAGAAAACGTGGAGGGCTTTCAGCATCCTGATTTGGAAGTTGCAGACGTTCCTGCGATCCAATTGGTTGGAATTTTCAACATCACCATGCATATTGAGGTGGTAGGGACAATATGACTGGAAAACTATGTATGGTCTAGAATCTAGATCTTTGGCGA
The DNA here is from genome assembly GCA_961763995.1 of Juglans cinerea. Lineage (NCBI taxonomy): Eukaryota > Viridiplantae > Streptophyta > Magnoliopsida > Fagales > Juglandaceae > Juglans > Juglans cinerea. The sequence continues at coordinate 1,973,834 of CAUIVZ010000008.1, read as the reverse complement.
TATGGGATGGGAATATTTCCTTTTGGTCGTACATGATGAGCTTAATTCTAGAGATGCGACAATATTCTCTGGGAAATTCGATCCCTACAAAATTTTCTTGGCGAGAGGTGAGATCTAGTTTGTAATTAACCAGCAAGTGGGATATTGGAGTAAATGGACCTGGCATATATAAAGCATCTTCCTCTCAAATATTCTCTATCTAGCTTGAATCTTGATCATGTAGAAGTATTATGTTGGGATTATATGATTATTCAATCTTCACATATATTGAGATCATGATCAGGTCATACTAATTAATTAATCAAGCTACGGATAATTCCTTGGACAGGAACAAATTATGGCGTTACTACTAACCAGTGATTACATTTCATTACTTGGATGGATCCATCTTCTTTAATTAGAGAGAATCAGAGATCCTTGCAGAAATCTCTCTCTCTCTCTCTCTCTCTCTCTCTCTCTTTTTAAGCAAGTAAGCATATTATAAATGAACTAAATGATAACAGGATACAAGGTTCGATAGGGTGTGAGTCCCCTACAGTTTTTTCAAAGCCAATAGATACAACACGAGAAATAAGAAAAGATGGATATAGAGCCAAAAATTTAGCTCCCACCCATTTCCCGCAAGGGGAAGTTGCTTGAAGCGGTTTTTACATAGTCTGATAAATAGACTATAATAGTACACCTAAAAGCCGCAGTGAAGAGTTGTGTGCTACATTTTGTTGGTTTGGACTGGCTGAAAGAGACTTTTACGACCACTTCAACTTGATCAATGGTTAGGGAAAGTAGGGACATAGGGTAGTAGCAACCGTAAACTATGTCGAATTGCCGGCGAAAGACCACCACTAGCTGTGGCGGCGCACGCAACTCATACGCCACTCTGCAAGTGTAGTTCGGATCTAGAAGATCCGATGTTGCTGGTCCCAAGGGTGCCGCACGTGGCGGCGTCGGGCTCTACAAGGCGTTGGGAGCATAATTTATTTATTATAAATGAGTTTCTCTTACATGGTTGGTGGTGTGATTTCCAATGAATGCTTGTACAAGGAGTTTATCCTACATCAGACTGCGTGCTGCTCTTCAAGTTGGATGTCACCATTGGTAGCATCTTGTGTATATTGTTGTTCTCTTTGTCCTTGCCCAATAAGAGCATAGGCTTCCTCTCCATGAGCTGCATCGTCCCCAATCTTGAGCTCTTCCTCAGTCATTCGAAGAGGTATTAAAAGTTTAATGACCAAGAGAATGATGGATGTAGCAAGTACATTCCAACTAATTATAAAACATGCTCCAACCAACTGCTTCCAAAATTGAACTCCACGTTCACCGCCATAGAAGGAGCCTCCTTTTGAATTGGGGGCGGGTAGGAACAAGCTTGAGAGGTTTGGATGTGCGAAGAGTCCTGTAAGTGCACCACCCAAGATTCCGGCAACAGCATGAGTATGCAACACACCAAGGGTGTCATCAACAGCCTGTAGCAACGGTAGCTTCCTGCTCAAAACCATCATGGTGTACCAGGCAATTGTTCCAGAAACTATGCCCATTACCAAGGCAGCCCATCCCTGAACCAGACCTGCAGATATGGGAAAGGTTGAGAATGGGGAGAAATTGAATATGAGGTCTGTGAATATACAAGGGGGCATGCTTAATTAGAAATGTTCGGACCTGCACCAGGAGTGATACAGACCAACCCAGTTATCATTCCCTGGATGGCTCCAATCACAGAGGGCTTCTTGAAGAAGAGAACATCCCAGCATGTCCATACCAGGAGACTAGTGGCCGCACAGATATGAGTGTTGAGGACAGCCATGGATGAATCCACATTAGCTGAAAAAGGATCTCCACCATTGAAACCACTCCAACCCATCCAAAGAATTCCAGCCCCAGCAAGTGCTAGTAAGAGATTGTTAGGCGGGAATTCATCCCGGTCTTCTCTCAATCTTGGACCAACCTACAGGAGAAGATCACCAGTTAAACAAGTCAAACATATTGGAGATTACTGAAATCATCATTACCATATGTGGGATATCGGGAAAAATGGGTATACTTAATTACCCAGAAAGCTGCTGTGAATCCTGCTGCACCAGATGCTAAATGAACAACATAACCACCCGAATAATCCATCACACCCCACTGGAAGAGGAAGCCACCACCCCATACGCTAAAGGCTCCGACGCTGTAGGAGAAAGTGATCCATAGTGGTACAAAGAGCATCCAAGCTTTGATGCTCATCCGACCCAGAACCGACCCGGCAAGCAGTATCACAGTCACAGCTGCAAAGGCAAACTGGAAGAAGACCATGGTAGCTGTGGGGTAAAACAGTGTAACAGCTGTAGTTTCATTTTTGTAACTTGTGGAGGGGAGAACGGCTTGGGGGATCAAGAAGTCCTGGGAAACGGCAAGGCCAGCCTTCCCCCAGAATGGAAGAAGCTTATGACCAAAAGACATTTTATAAGCCCATAGCACCCAACAAGGCATGACGGCTGCAAAGGCAAACAGTGCCATGAATGCTGAGTTGAGTGCCCATTTCTTCTTGACAAGACCTGCATAAAGGATGACTAGCCCTGGCATGCCTTGCATGCCCACGAGTGTAGCAGATATCATCTGCCATGCATTGTCGCCCTTGTTCAGCCATTCAGGTGCAGCAGGAACCAGGCCTTGCTGGTATCCAGAAGGAACAACCGAAGCATTTGCCATGTTTGGGTTGAGTTTCAAGCTTGTGGTTGGCTATGACCCCAAAACCATCACAAAGGATAAAAACAAGACAGAACAACTAGTTATAATATAGTCAAACGTAAGGGTAAACTTTCGGAAACTTTCAAAAAGGTGCATGGAATTGGGTGATTCATGTTAGATTCTAGTACTATCGTCGTAGATAGCTCTTTTTCTCACGGTGTTTCAAATGAAGCAAGTAGGATCGATCCACTTTTATTTTTTGTTTTTTGTTTTCGTTAGTCCTGATCCGTGTGATATCCATCGTGGGTAGCCACTAATTTAATTAAATGCACTGAATCTTATCACCCCACATGGGACGATTCCACGAGATTCTTGGCAAAAAGCCAAGATGTGAAGTCACCAAATACAAGTTATTAGACAAAGCCACATTAATGAAGGTGGAGTCCTCCCACCCAGGCTTTCTACACCATAGTCCAAGCATGAAGAATCCCCCATGCTGCTTGGACCTTTAACTTGGAGTGTGAACGTAGAAATTTTGTGCACAAAAAAAGAGGATAGTACTGCATGCGAGCTCCTCTATTATTATGCGATAATTGATAAACGGCTTTTGTCCCAGGGCAATTGTTTTAAGGTAACGAAGTTGCATTGTGCAGGAAAAAAAAAAATGGTTGCGTGCTCGGAATTCGCGGACAGTAATAATTGATCATTGTTATAGAGATTGGAGATACCGCCAGCGAGCTCAAGGCATATTCTTGGGATTAATACAAAGTATTCAATATCAGATTCAGTGATTCTGTATGCGCTGAACCATGCATATATATATATATATATATTGAACAATGGAGAAGCTCTTGCTGCCTTTCTAGCAGTTTATTTTTGAAGACTTAAACATGACATGACTACTATGTATATATATATATATATAGAAAATACTCTAATTTATACGAAAATAATTTTACAAATTGATATGATTTGATGTGATTCATCAGATTATAAAATTATTTTTATTATAAAATAAATCTAATAGATCAGATGAAATAATATTAATTGATAAGATTATTTTTATGTAATTTATCTGTGGATGTATCAATCATCTAAAAAGCCAATCAATATATTGTACGTACGAATGCTGTCCTAATATTTCAGTACTCAAATCATTTTATTTCGTTAACTCTTCACCATAGCTAGGGAAAAAAAAGTTAGCTACCTTTAATTAATTCGTTACTGCCAGATCTTGAGCTTTCAATATATATAATCATATAAATATATAATGCTTTTTGGTTAGGATTTAATTAAGATCAGATGATGGTGCAGTATCAACGACGTACGTACTTCGATCGAGTAATCAAGGTTATACTCACAATGACAATTAGCTGGTATATATTTACAATTTAATGATTATATAATTATCATATGAATATTTCTTATTTTGGTTTGACCAGTGGAAGTCGGGTGAGTGTATTTCGGCAGAAAACGTGGAGGGCTTTCAGCATCCTGATTTGGAAGTTGCAGACGTTCCTGCGATCCAATTGGTTGGAATTTTCAACATCACCATGCATATTGAGGTGGTAGGGACAATATGACTGGAAAACTATGTATGGTCTAGAATCTAGATCTTTGGCGATATGGGATGGGAATATTTCCTTTTGGTCGTACATGATGAGCTTAATTCTAGAGATGCGACAATATTCTCTGGGAAATTCGATCCCTACAAAATTTTCTTGGCGAGAGGTGAGATCTAGTTTGTAATTAACCAGCAAGTGGGATATTGGAGTAAATGGACCTGGCATATATAAAGCATCTTCCTCTCAAATATTCTCTATCTAGCTTGAATCTTGATCATGTAGAAGTATTATGTTGGGATTATATGATTATTCAATCTTCACATATATTGAGATCATGATCAGGTCATACTAATTAATTAATCAAGCTACGGATAATTCCTTGGACAGGAACAAATTATGGCGTTACTACTAACCAGTGATTACATTTCATTACTTGGATGGATCCATCTTCTTTAATTAGAGAGAATCAGAGATCCTTGCAGAAATCTCTCTCTCTCTCTCTCTCTCTCTCTCTCTCTTTTTAAGCAAGTAAGCATATTATAAATGAACTAAATGATAACAGGATACAAGGTTCGATAGGGTGTGAGTCCCCTACAGTTTTTTCAAAGCCAATAGATACAACACGAGAAATAAGAAAAGATGGATATAGAGCCAAAAATTTAGCTCCCACCCATTTCCCGCAAGGGGAAGTTGCTTGAAGCGGTTTTTACATAGTCTGATAAATAGACTATAATAGTACACCTAAAAGCCGCAGTGAAGAGTTGTGTGCTACATTTTGTTGGTTTGGACTGGCTGAAAGAGACTTTTACGACCACTTCAACTTGATCAATGGTTAGGGAAAGTAGGGACATAGGGTAGTAGCAACTGTAAACTATGTCGAATTGCCGGCGAAAGACCACCACTAGCTGTGGCGGCGCACGCAACTCATACGCCACTCTGCAAGTGTAGTTCGGATCTAGAAGATCCGATGTTGCTGGTCCCAAGGGTGCCGCACGTGGCGGCGTCGGGCTCTACAAGGCGTTGGGAGCATAATTTATTTATTATAAATGAGTTTCTCTTACATGGTTGGTGGTGTGATTTCCAATGAATGCTTGTACAAGGAGTTTATCCTACATCAGACTGCGTGCTGCTCTTCAAGCTGGATGTCACCATTGGTAGCATCTTGTGTATATTGTTGTTCTCTTTGTCCTTGCCCAATAAGAGCATAGGCTTCCTCTCCATGAGCTGCATCGTCCCCAATCTTGAGCTCTTCCTCAGTCATTCGAAGAGGTATTAAAAGTTTAATGACCAAGAGAATGATGGATGTAGCAAGTACATTCCAACTAATTATAAAACATGCTCCAACCAACTGCTTCCAAAATTGAACTCCACGTTCACCGCCATAGAAGGAGCCTTTTGAATTGGGGACGGGTAGGAACAAGCTTGAGAGGTTTGGATGTGCGAAGAGTCCTGTAAGTGCACCACCCAAGATTCCGGCAACAGCATGAGTATGCAACACACCAAGGGTGTCATCAACAGCCTGTAGCAACGGTAGCTTCCTGCTCAAAACCATCATGGTGTACCAGGGAATTGTTCCAGAAACTATGCCCATTACCAAGGCAGCCCATCCCTGAACCAGACCTGCAGATATGGGAAAGGTTGAGAATGGGGAGAAATTGAATATGAGGTCTGTGAATATACAAGGGGGTGTTAAGTTATGGAGTCTGGTTCACGCCGCTCGAGCGAAGAGTATAGCCGCTCGAGCGAAGACAAGACAGAGAGCCTCGCTCGAAGGAAGCTCGACAGACCGCTCGAGCAATTGCAAGTCAGAGAGGTTCGCTCGATGACCGCTCGACTCACCGCTCGAGCGGAGGGAAGACAGAGAGCTTCGCTTGAGGTACCGCTCGACTTACGGCTCGAGCAATTGCGGGAAGCACGTTCGCTCGACGCGGGCTCGACACGCCGCTCGAGCGAACATCCTTAATTCTGATGAATTAGGGTTTTCCGCCGTACAACCTATAAATAGTGTTTTGTTTTGTCTTGTACTGTAGCTGAGTGAACAGTAGCCGCTCTACACTGTTGTATTGTGATTCCTCAAGAAATAAAAATCCTCTGCAACTCCCGTGGACGTAGGCAATTTGCCGAACCACGTAAATATTGTGTCGTGTGTTCTTGATTGTGTTGCTTTTACTTTATTTGTCATCGTTGGTGTGTGTGTACTTTGCATAGTATTTCACAAGAACTGGTATCAAGAGCCAAGGTTGGATCTGAAAGAGAATGATGACTGGAGATAGAGTGAACGCACCCGGGATCGAGAAGTTTGACGGCACTGATTTTGGGTATTGGAAGATGCAGATTGAGGATTATCTCTATGGGAAGAGGCTTCACCTTCCACTGTTGGGAAAGAAGCCGGAGAGCATGGCTGATGCTGAGTGGACCTTGTTAGATCGACAGGTTCTAGGTCTTGTTCGGCTGACTTTGTCAAGAACAGTGGCACACAATGTCAGTAAGGAGAGAACCACGGTGGATCTCATGGCGACTTTGTCAGGCATGTATGAAAAGCCGTCTGCGAACAATAAGGTGCACTTGATGAAGAAACTGTTCAATCTGAAGATGTCTGAGGGTATGTCTGTAGCCCAACACTTGAATGAATTCAATACGATCACAAATCAACTATCATCTGTAGAGATTGAGTTTGATGATGAGATCAGAGCGTTGATTCTGTTGGCATCGTTGCCAAACAGTTGGGAGGCCATGAGGATGGCTGTGAGTAGTTCAGCCGGTAAGGCAAAACTGAACTACGATGACATACGTGACATGGTGCTTGCTGAAGAGGTTCGTAGGAGAGACATGGGTGAGTCTTCGGGTTCAGGATCTGCCCTGATTGTTGACAATAGGGGTAGAGGACATGGAAGATCAATCTCCAAGAGCAGGGGAAATAGCAAGATGAGATCTGGGCAGCAGATCACATGCTGGAGTTGTGGCAAGTCGGGCCACATCAAGAGAAACTGCAGGAATCAAGAAAGTTCTGATGATGATGCAGTGAATGTAGTGGCAGAAGAAATTCATGATGCCTTACTTCTTGCAGTGCATAGTCCGATTGATGATTGGGTGTTAGATTCAGGGTCTTCGTTCCATAGCACTTCACATCGAGAAATCATTCAGAATTATGTTGCTGGTGATTTTGGGAAGATGTATACGGCTGATGGAAAGGCACTGGATGTAGTGGGAGTGGGTGATGTGCATATCACACTTCCAAACAGGAGCGTGTGGACTTTACAGCAAGTCAGACATGTTCCAAATTTGAAGAAAAACCTGATCTCTGTGGGACAGCTTGATGACAACGGTTTTGCAGTAGCATTCTCTGGAGGTGCTTGGAAGATCACTAAGGGTGCGCTGGTCTTAGCGCATGGTAAGAGATCTAACTCTTTGTATTTGACATCAAGATCCAGTGATGTGCAAGGAAATACAAGAGTGCAAAAAGGCAGACTTGATCGCGCGAAACATGTGAGGAAGCCAAAGGGAGTCAGCTTTGTCGTTCCTCATGAAAGTCTGGGAAAGTTGGCTAAGGTTGCCAAGATCGGTTCGAGACCGGATACTCCTAGTGCAGTGGGAGTCGTGAGTCGCCCTAAGGGCGATGTATGTGGAAGACTGAAGTCGGACTTGACTTCAGTGCGTCTTCTAACATGAAGACAGGAGCTGTGAGTTGCAGAGGTGGAGGATATCATGTTTGAAGCATAGGGCTACAATGTGGGTGTACCAGTCTCCAAGTGGGAGAATTGTTAAGTTATGGAGTCTGGTTCACGCCGCTCGAGCGAAGAGTATAGCCGCTCGAGCGAAGACAAGACAGAGAGCCTCGCTCGAAGGAAGCTCGACAGACCGCTCGAGCAATTGCAAGTCAGAGAGGTTCGCTCGATGACCGCTCGACTCACCGCTCGAGCGGAGGGAAGACAGAGAGCTTCGCTTGAGGTACCGCTCGACTTACGGCTCGAGCAATTGCGGGAAGCACGTTCGCTCGACGCGGGCTCGACACGCCGCTCGAGCGAACATCCTTAATTCTGATGAATTAGGGTTTTCCGCCGTACAACCTATAAATAGTGTTTTGTTTTGTCTTGTACTGTAGCTGAGTGAACAGTAGCCGCTCTACACTGTTGTATTGTGATTCCTCAAGAAATAAAAATCCTCTGCAACTCCCGTGGACGTAGGCAATTTGCCGAACCACGTAAATATTGTGTCGTGTGTTCTTGATTGTGTTGCTTTTACTTTATTTGTCATCGTTGGTGTGTGTGTACTTTGCATAGTATTTCACAACAACTGGTATCAAGAGCCAAGGTTGGATCTGAAAGAGAATGATGACTGGAGATAGAGTGAACGCACCCGGGATCGAGAAGTTTGACGGCACTGATTTTGGGTATTGGAAGATGCAGATTGAGGATTATCTCTATGGGAAGAGGCTTCACCTTCCACTGTTGGGAAAGAAGCCGGAGAGCATGGCTGATGCTGAGTGGACCTTGTTAGATCGACAGGTTCTAGGTCTTGTTCGGCTGACTTTGTCAAGAACAGTGGCACACAATGTCAGTAAGGAGAGAACCACGGTGGATCTCATGGCGACTTTGTCAGGCATGTATGAAAAGCCGTCTGCGAACAATAAGGTGCACTTGATGAAGAAACTGTTCAATCTGAAGATGTCTGAGGGTATGTCTGTAGCCCAACACTTGAATGAATTCAATACGATCACAAATCAACTATCATCTGTAGAGATTGAGTTTGATGATGAGATCAGAGCGTTGATTCTGTTGGCATCGTTGCCAAACAGTTGGGAGGCCATGAGGATGGCTGTGAGTAGTTCAGCCGGTAAGGCAAAACTGAACTACGATGACATACGTGACATGGTGCTTGCTGAAGAGGTTCGTAGGAGAGACATGGGTGAGTCTTCGGGTTCAGGATCTGCCCTGATTGTTGACAATAGGGGTAGAGGACATGGAAGATCAATCTCCAAGAGCAGGGGAAATAGCAAGATGAGATCTGGGCAGCAGATCACATGCTGGAGTTGTGGCAAGTCGGGCCACATCAAGAGAAACTGCAGGAATCAAGAAAGTTCTGATGATGATGCAGTGAATGTAGTGGCAGAAGAAATTCATGATGCCTTACTTCTTGCAGTGCATAGTCCGATTGATGATTGGGTGTTAGATTCAGGGTCTTCGTTCCATAGCACTTCACATCGAGAAATCATTCAGAATTATGTTGCTGGTGATTTTGGGAAGATGTATACGGCTGATGGAAAGGCACTGGATGTAGTGGGAGTGGGTGATGTGCATATCACACTTCCAAACAGGAGCGTGTGGACTTTACAGCAAGTCAGACATGTTCCAAATTTGAAGAAAAACCTGATCTCTGTGGGACAGCTTGATGACAACGGTTTTGCAGTAGCATTCTCTGGAGGTGCTTGGAAGATCACTAAGGGTGCGCTGGTCTTAGCGCATGGTAAGAGATCTAACTCTTTGTATTTGACATCAAGATCCAGTGATGTGCAAGGAAATACAAGAGTGCAAAAAGGCAGACTTGATCGCGCGAAACATGTGAGGAAGCCAAAGGGAGTCAGCTTTGTCGTTCCTCATGAAAGTCTGGGAAAGTTGGCTAAGGTTGCCAAGATCGGTTCGAGACCGGATACACCTAGTGCAGTGGGAGTTGTGAGTCGCCCTAAGGGCGATGTATGTGGAAGACTGAAGTCGGACTTGACTTCAGTGCGTCTTCTAACATGAAGACAGGAGCTGTGAGTTGCAGAGGTGGAGGATATCATGTTTGAAGCATAGGGCTACAATGTGGGTGTACCAGTCTCCAAGTGGGAGAATTGTTAAGTTATGGAGTCTGGTTCACGCCGCTCGAGCGAAGAGTATAGCCGCTCGAGCGAAGACAAGACAGAGAGCCTCGCTCGAAGGAAGCTCGACAGACCGCTCGAGCAATTGCAAGTCAGAGAGGTTCGCTCGATGACCGCTCGACTCACCGCTCGAGCGGAGGGAAGACAGAGAGCTTCGCTTGAGGTACCGCTCGACTTACGGCTCGAGCAATTGCGGGAAGCACGTTCGCTCGACGCGGGCTCGACACGCCGCTCGAGCGAACATCCTTAATTCTGATGAATTAGGGTTTTCCGCCGTACAACCTATAAATAGTGTTTTGTTTTGTCTTGTACTGTAGCTGAGTGAACAGTAGCCACTCTACACTGTTGTATTGTGATTCCTCAAGAAATAAAAATCCTCTGCAACTCCCGTGGACGTAGGCAATTTGCCGAACCACGTAAATATTGTGTCGTGTGTTCTTGATTGTGTTGCTTTTACTTTATTTGTCATCGTTGGTGTGTGTGTACTTTGCATAGTATTTCACAACAGGGGGCATGCTTAATTAGAAATGTTCGGACCTGCACCAGGAGTGATACAGACCAACCCAGTTATCATTCCCTGGATGGCTCCAATCACAGAGGGCTTCTTGAAGAAGAGAACATCCCAGCATGTCCATACCAGGAGACTAGTGGCCGCACAGATATGAGTGTTGAGGACAGCCATGGATGAATCCACATTAGCTGAAAAAGGATCTCCACCATTGAAACCACTCCAACCCATCCAAAGAATTCCAGCCCCAGCAAGTGCTAGTAAGAGATTGTTAGGCGGGAATTCATCCCGGTCTTCTCTCAATCTTGGACCAACCTACAGGAGAAGATCACCAGTTAAACAAGTCAAACATATTGGAGATTACTGAAATCATCATTACCATATGTGGGATATCGGGAAAAATGGGTATACTTAATTACCCAGAAAGCTGCTGTGAATCCTGCTGCACCAGATGCTAAATGAACAACATAACCACCCGAATAATCCATCACACCCCACTGGAAGAGGAAGCCACCACCCCATACGCTAAAGGCTCCGACGCTATAGGAGAAAGTGATCCATAGTGGTACAAAGAGCATCCAAGCTTTGATGCTCATCCGACCCAGAACCGACCCGGCAAGCAGTATCACAGTCACAGCTGCAAAGGCAAACTGGAAGAAGACCATGGTAGCTGTGGGGTAAAACAGTGTAGCAGCTGTAGTTTCATTTTTGTAACTTGTGGAGGGGAGAACGGCTTGGGGGATCAAGAAGTCCTGGGAAACGGCAAGGCCAGCCTTCCCCCAGAATGGAAGAAGCTTATGACCAAAAGACATTTTATAAGCCCATAGCACCCAACAAGGCATGACGGCTGCAAAGGTAAACAGTGCCATGAATGCTGAGTTGAGTGCCCATTTCTTCTTGACAAGACCTGCATAAAGGATGACTAGCCCTGGCATGCCTTGCATGCCCACGAGTGTAGCAGATATCATCTGCCATGCATTGTCGCCCTTGTTCAGCCATTCAGGTGCAGCAGGAACCAGGCCTTGCTGGTATCCAGAAGGAACAACCGAAGCATTTGCCATGTTTGGGTTGAGTTTCAAGCTTGTGGTTGGCTATGACCCCAAAACCATCACAAAGGATAAAAACAAGACAGAACAACTAGTTATAATATAGTCAAACGTAAGGGTAAACTTTCGGAAACTTTCAAAAAGGTGCATGGAATTGGGTGATTCATGTTAGATTCTAGTACTATCGTCGTAGATAGCTCTTTTTCTCACGGTGTTTCAAATGAAGCAAGTAGGATCGATCCACTTTTATTTTTTGTTTTTTGTTTTCGTTAGTCCTGATCCGTGTGATATCCATCGTGGGTAGCCACTAATTTAATTAAATGCACTGAATCTTATCACCCCACATGGGACGATTCCACGAGATTCTTGGCAAAAAGCCAAGATGTGAAGTCACCAAATACAAGTTATTAGACAAAGCCACATTAATGAAGGTGGAGTCCTCCCACCCAGGCTTTCTACACCATAGTCCAAGCATGAAGAATCCCCCATGCTGCTTGGACCTTTAACTTGGAGTGTGAACGTAGAAATTTTGTGCACAAAAAAAGAGGATAGTACTGCATGCGAGCTCCTCTATTATTATGCGATAATTGATAAACGGCTTTTGTCCCAGGGCAATTGTTTTAAGGTAACGAAGTTGCATTGTGCAGGAAAAAAAAAAATGGTTGCGTGCTCGGAATTCGCGGACAGTAATAATTGATCATTGTTATAGAGATTGGAGATACCGCCAGCGAGCTCAAGGCATATTCTTGGGATTAATACAAAGTATTCAATATCAGATTCAGTGATTCTGTATGCGCTGAACCATGCATATATATATATATATATATATATATTGAACAATGGAGAAGCTCTTGCTGCCTTTCTAGCAGTTTATTTTTGAAGACTTAAACATGACATGACTACTATGTATATATATATATATAGAAAATACTCTAATTTATACGAAAATAATTTTACAAATTGATATGATTTGATGTGATTCATCAGATTATAAAATTATTTTTATTATAAAATAAATCTAATAGATCAGATGAAATAATATTAATTGATAAGATTATTTTTATGTAATTTATCTGTGGATGTATCAATCATCTAAAAAGCCAATCAATATATTGTACGTACGAATGCTGTCCTAATATTTCAGTACTCAAATCATTTTATTTCGTTAACTCTTCACCATAGCTAGGGAAAAAAAAGTTAGCTACCTTTAATTAATTCGTTACTGCCAGATCTTGAGCTTTCAATATATATAATCATATAAATATATAATGCTTTTTGGTTAGGATTTAATTAAGATCAGATGATGGTGCAGTATCAACGACGTACGTACTTCGATCGAGTAATCAAGGTTATACTCACAATGACAATTAGCTGGTATATATTTACAATTTAATGATTATATAATTATCATATGAATATTTCTTATTTTGGTTTGACCAGTGGAAGTCGGGTGAGTGTATTTCGGCAGAAAACGTGGAGGGCTTTCAGCATCCTGATTTGGAAGTTGCAGACGTTCCTGCGATCCAATTGGTTGGAATTTTCAACATCACCATGCATATTGAGGTGGTAGGGACAATATGACTGGAAAACTATGTATGGTCTAGAATCTAGATCTTTGGCGATATGGGATGGGAATATTTCCTTTTGGTCGTACATGATGAGCTTAATTCTAGAGATGCGACAATATTCTCTGGGAAATTCGATCCCTACAAAATTTTCTTGGCGAGAGGTGAGATCTAGTTTGTAATTAACCAGCAAGTGGGATATTGGAGTAAATGGACCTGGCATATATAAAGCATCTTCCTCTCAAATATTCTCTATCTAGCTTGAATCTTGATCATGTAGAAGTATTATGTTGGGATTATATGATTATTCAATCTTCACATATATTGAGATCATGATCAGGTCATACTAATTAATTAATCAAGCTACGGATAATTCCTTGGACAGGAACAAATTATGGCGTTACTACTAACCAGTGATTACATTTCATTACTTGGATGGATCCATCTTCTTTAATTAGAGAGAATCAGAGATCCTTGCAGAAATCTCTCTCTCTCTCTCTCTCTCTCTTTTAAGCAAGTAAGCATATTATAAATGAACTAAATGATAACAGGATACAAGGTTCGATAGGGTGTGAGTCCCCTACAGTTTTTTCAAAGCCAATAGATACAACACGAGAAATAAGAAAAGATGGATATAGAGCCAAAAATTTAGCTCCCACCCATTTCCCGCAAGGGGAAGTTGCTTGAAGCGGTTTTTACATAGTCTGATAAATAGACTATAATAGTACACCTAAAAGCCGCAGTGAAGAGTCGTTTGTTTTTTTGTGTTTAAAAACAAAAACTAAAATATAATATGTTTTCTCATCCATTCATTTTTTTTTCTAAGAAAAACTGAATTGTATTCATATTCACTCAAAAGTCAGTGCTACATTGTACAACTTATCTTTATAAATCAAACAATTAATTGAGACAGGTCCCTCTTCCATCTAATATTGTTCACTATCAATGTGTAATGCCATTTCTTCCAAATGATGTGCCACCTCGTTTCCTTCTCTATGGGTGAAGCCAACAAATCAAGCGTCACTGGTGCTCAACTTCTGCTTCAAATCCTCTATGAGCTGTCCAAACCTGGAATCATCACTTCCACCTTCTTAACTGCATCTACTACCTCTTTAGCATCCCCTTCAAACCATACATCCCAGAAACACAAATCTTTGCACATCTCCATAGCCTCCCACAATGCAGTACACTTGGCTACGAAAGGGGAATTGACACCCCTTCTGTTTGCACACTTACCAGCTACCGGATCACCATTATAATCTCTAATGACTACACCCACCCCCATTACCTGCATTGGTTCGTTCAGTGCAGCATCAAAATTTGCCTTGTATCTCCATCCCTCTGGTTTCTTCCAACCCACACCCCTCTTAGCCTCACAGCAATTCAACAGACTTCCCCACTTCTCTTTAGTTGCACTTTGAAAATCCTGAGGGTCTGCGAGAGCTATCTGTACAACCTTAGCAAGACATAAGAATTTGTCTTCAAAGACAAATTTATTTCTTCTATGCCACATGTTCTTCATAATCACCACCATCTTCTCTATATTTTATTTAGTAAGCTTCCTATACATCTCAACCCATAACTGTGGAAAATCTAGCCCCCAGGACCTCCACTTCTTTGCTGGACTCCCATCTTCAGTACATACATCTGAAGTCGCTGGACAGTTCCATAAAGCATGGATAATTGTTTCATCTTCCAGCTGACACATAGGACATTTAGGTTGCGTTTGGGTACCCAAACTAGGCCTTAGGCTCCTCAACAATACTTTTCTTCCACAAATTTTGTTTGGTAGGGAGAATGTTGTTTGTTGTTTTCCACAAAAAAATGTTTTGCTATCCTAGATACCTCCAGCCTCCAAATTTGTTTCCATAGTTTTTCCTCTTTCCATGCATAAGAAGACTCCCCATTCACTCTCCCCCTTTCTTGTTGTTCCATATAATAGGCACTCTTAACAAAGAACCTCCCATTCCTCGCAGGACGTCATATCAGTCTATCACTTTCCCCCAATCGACTTATAGGCATAGTTGTTATCATGTTAGCCTCTTCTTCATAAAAAATCTACCTAACCAGGTCATCATTCCATTTTTTCTCCTTCTCATCGATAAACTCAGACTCTGGCATCAGTTTTCAAGATCCAAACTTGGGACTGGACACAACTAGTCGTTTGTTTTGGCAACCATTTTTGTCCCCATATTTTAATGGACTCCTCATTTCCTACCCAAGACCCCTTCTCAATACATCCAACGCTGACCACACACTCCTCCAAATGAAAGAAGGAGACTTCCCAAGCTGAGCCTCCAATAGCTGGGAGTTCTTGAAATACTGCTCCTTAAAAACTTTTGCAACAAGGGACTGAGGATCTTTTAGCATCCTCCAACCCTGCTTGGCAAGCATTGCCCTATTAAAATCTTCAATTTGTTTGAAGCCCATACCCCCCTTTGATTTCATCAATCCTAGTCTATCCCATCTCCACTAATGAATCCCATTTTCTTTCTTATATTGAGACCACCAAAACCTTGAGAACATTGCTTCAATTTCATAACACAATCTTTGTGGCAGCTTGAAAACACCCATTGTGTACATGGGAATGGCTTGTAAAATAGCCTTTATCAACACGTCCTTCCCAGCCCTAGAGAGAAAACCATTCTTCCAATTTTGCATTTTTAATCACACCCTCTCCTTAATACTCCTAAGTGCATTATATTTTGACCTGCCTACTACCACAGGAAGTCCCAAATACTTCTCATATCTATCACATAAAATTGCCCCAACTTCTTTAAATATTTCATCTCTCACATTCTCTTTTGTATTGGAACTGAATAGAATGAAGGTCTTATGCTTATTCAACATCTGTCCAAAGGCTTTTTCATAGCAATCAAGTATTGAGTATATACTGGCCCATTCTTTTTTTTTTGCTCTATTGAATATTATACAATTATCCACAAACAAGAGATGGTTAACCTTCAAACCCCCCTTACTGCTGCAGTCCCCTTTATCATCCATTCTCTCTCAACATTTAGAAATAATTGACTTAGACATTCTGCACATATTATGAACAGGTAAGGGGAAAGGGGATCCCCTTGTCTTAGACCCCTTAATGGAACAATGACCTTACTAGGCTTTCCATTTACTAACACTGAATTGCTCACAAATGTAACACATTTCATAATCAAACCAATCAGCCTTTCACTAAAGCCTAATCTTCTCATCATTGCTTTCAAAAAAGCCCACTCCACCCTATCATAAGTCTTTGACATGTCTAATTTAATTGTCATACTCCCAGTTTTTCCTTTTTTTTTTGGTTTGTATCGAATGTAACATTTGAAAGGCCACCATTATATTGTCAGTAATGAGCCTACCAAGAATAAAAGCACTTTGGTTTCGGGATATAATTTGATGCAGCACCTTCTTTACTTTGTTTGCTAACACCTTAGAGATTAGTTTATAAAACACATTGCATAGGCTAATTGGCCTGAAATCCGTCACAGATTCAGGTGTCTTCACCTTTGGTATCAGAGCAATATGAGTATGGTTTAAGCCTTTTATCATATCCCCACCATGAGGGAACTCCAGGACAGCCAGGCAAGTCTCCCTTCTCACAGTTCCCCAATGATTTTGGTAAAAACCTGTCCCAAAACCATCAGGACCAGGAGATTTTAATGCAGACATCTACTTTAGAGCCCTCTCCACCTCTTCAACTTTAAAATCCAGATCTAGTCCCATTTTCATCTCATTTGTGATCTTTGGTTCAGTTACTAGCACACGTCTGTCTATCTCAGTAGCAGAGGGTTGAGATGATGAATAAATTTATGTGAAATACCCCCAGAAAGCTTCTTCAATTTCTCCATTTTCCTTATGTTGCTGACCCTGTGCATTAACTACCATTTTGATAGTATTCTTCTTTATTATCTAATTTGCACATGCATGGAAGAACTTTATATTACGATCCCCATTCTGCAGCCAGTGTCTCTTTGTCCTCTGTTTCCACCACAAATAATCCTGTTCTAGTAAGGAGCTTAACTCCACACTTAGTCTCTTGATCTCTTCTGTCTGCTCTGGCCCCACTCTCTCTTTTAAATTCTTTAACATTTCTGACTTCACCTTAATAGCTGCCCCCCTCGTTTTTACTAAATCTTTTGACCATGTAAGTAGTTCCTGTCTACTTCCATTAAGTTGCTGTTGGATTCTATTCAGGTGTCCCCTTATAGCAGTTGGTCTTTTCCATACCCTTTCCACTATTTATCCACAATCCCCCTCCTTATCCCAACTCATTTCATATCTAAACTTTCTCCTCATGTTTCTTTTTTCAACCCCACCCATTTAGCAGATAAGCAAGATAGTCATATGATCAGAGCACCATACCACTATTGTCCCTACCTCCACCTCAGAAAAGCTTGCCAACCATCCCTTGC
This sequence comes from Juglans cinerea, assembly GCA_961763995.1. Taxonomy (NCBI): domain Eukaryota; kingdom Viridiplantae; phylum Streptophyta; class Magnoliopsida; order Fagales; family Juglandaceae; genus Juglans; species Juglans cinerea. Next base: position 1,956,214 of record CAUIVZ010000008.1, on the reverse strand, counting down.
TTGCCACACCACGATCCAACCTTTCCTTAATAAAAGTTTCATCCCCATGACCATTACTCCATGTATATTTGTTCCCCTTCCAACCTAGATCAATCAATCCTCCATTCTCTAATGCACACCTAAATAACTCCATCTGTCCCTCCTTTCTTTTTCTACCACCATACCTTTCATCTTGAGATACTATCTCATTAAAGTCACCAACCACACACCACCCCATTTCAGAAGGGGGTTTGATGGATAATAACAACTCCAATGAGACATTCCTCCTCGTTGAATCTGGATTCCCAAAAAACCTGTCAATAACCACTTGGATGCCCCACTGTTACTCTTCACCCACACATTTATATGCCATTGTGAGTAATTCCACAGCTCCACCTCATCCTTAGTTTTCTATAAAATAATCTGGCCCCCCACTCATGCATCTCGGTTCTACCACCATGCACCCCTAAAATCCCAATCTTCTTTGTAAATCTCCCACTTTGTTGGATCTCAATTTTTCCTCTATGAGAAAAACAATGTCAGGCTGCTTATCCCTTGCTAACAAAGGACCTGAATTGTCCGGGGGTTCCGAAGCCTCCGGCAGTTCCAACTAAGGATCTTCATTGCCCCTGGCGGGGTTGTCCAGCAGTAAACTCCAAACTACCACCTCCCTTTCTCAATTTCTTAACACCCACACTTTTTTCTTCCCCCACACATCCATACAGTAAACTCCTTTTTTTAACATATAGCTGACTAGGGGGGTTCTGAATCTTACCTTGTTCTCTGACTCTTTTTTCCCACTTTCTTTTGTGATCTCGCATGGGTACCATGGGTTCCACCCCTAGTAGTTCCCCTACTTTTCTATCCACACTCCCATCCACAACCACCATAGGCTCTACCTCCACCTCCTCATTTTCACCCTCCAATCCCTTCTGCATAGATTGTTTGGCACCATCCTCTCCATCACTACCATTCCCCACTTGTACTACATCCACCCCCATACATTGCTCCCTATTGTATAAGCTTTTTCTTGAACCCTCCTCTCTTCCTCATCACCTACATCCCCTTCCCCCTCCCTACAGATATGTCCTCTCCATTTGCCTCTCTCTGGCCCTCCACTTCATCACCAATTTTTCGTGCTCCCTTCACTTCCCTTCCCAACACCCTCCATCCTTCAATACTATAAGAGGTCTCAATGTCATCATGTAACGCCCGTCTTTATGGTGAGACTTTTTATAAAATATTTTTAGAAAGGACGACGGGAATTACTGTTCCCTTAAAAACTTTTCACTTGCATACCCAGGGTACAAGACTCTATGTTTATAAAATAAAATGTGCTTTGGTAATAAAAGAGGTTTACTGAGGAAAACATTGATTTTACAATAAAAAGACATCTCTTACATTTTAAAACTCGTGCCTAGACTTCTGTGTTCTTCCCCATGTGTCGTGTCCCTCCTGGCCGTTCAGTTCCTGTGGGGGGAGGGGCAAACATAAAAACTAAAATGAGTCGAAGACTCGTAAGCATTACTTCATACAGTTAAAATATAACAACATAGGTTTTCATTCATGCATTCATCATTCGTACATACTATTACGTGCATGCATACATGTCGTGCGTGCGTTCTTTTGAAAACGTCACTGGACGGGGTTTAGCTTTTAAACATGGGCTTTCTTTTCGTAAAACGTTTCTCCCGTCAGTGCCTTCATTTCTTAAAGAGTCCATGCTCTCGTGCTCTCGTGCATTCATACATTCATGCTTATATACATTCTTTTCTTTTCTCTTTCATAGGCCGGTACACACTATTACGCCCCGTGTGTTAGGGTTAGCGGCCCTATGGCAAATGGATTCGCCCGTGGCCGTGGGTTGAAATCTCATTCCGTTAGGATGCAGCACTGGGTGTACTACCAGCACTACTGCCCGGCATTGCAATCTGCCCTTTCATTCATTGGGTACCCCGTATCATTCATTCATGTGGCCGTTACGTACTTTCATACATTAAACGTTCAGTTCATTCAATTCTTTCATTTCATTCATTCATTCATGCCAGCTTTAAAGAGCTAGAGCTTTCATTCTTTTCTTATTTTTCGTTTAACATGTCTTCACATGAGAAAACGTTCTTTTTTTCGTGAGAAAACATCTTTTCATGAGTATGTGCATAAACATCTTCTTTTCGTGACATTCGTAAAAACATCCGTTCGTGGCATCGTAAAACATTTAAAACGTCGGCCTTCATGGCATCCACAAGCATCACCTTTAAACGTCGTCTCTCGTGGTGTCCACGAGCGTTACCTCGTGGCATCCATGAGAGCGTCGGTTCGTTGGATCCATGAAAGCGTCCGTTTTCATGTCTTTCGTGCATTTACATCAGTTCGTTGATTTTCTTAGAAAATACACATAATAGATACAACGTATAGTCATCCATTCACATGCGTACAATTAATACTTTGGGTGCGTAAAAAGGGGCTGCCACGGAGGGGCCGTACATACTTATACGTTTGAACACTTATCGTTTTCTTTCTTAAAACGTCTTTTCGTAAAGCATCTTAAAGGAAAATCGTTTCGTTTTCATTTTCGTATCTTTTAAAAAACTCTAGAAGAGTATGAACGTAACGCTTATCTGGACTCCATTTTATTTGCATGTCATGCAGTCCATTCATGTGCTTGTCAGATGGCAACCTACATGCATACACATACCTTAGCGTTATTTTCTATCTAATGCATAAGCAACTTAAACTTAGAAAGCATAAGCTACATTACACTTGGAACACTCTCCTTCTATCCCGTGTTCTTATGTGTTCCTTACTAAATTAAAACCTTCGGGGATCCATTACGGTCATCCCATCTTCCAACTCAAGGTATTGCCTCTAGTGCTTATTCACTAAAGTGGATCCCATGACTAACCTTAGGATTAAGACACTAAAACCTCTGTCTCATTCTTCTCATTAACCATATTCCAACGCATGACTCAGATCAACTAAGTCATGCATCCCTTCCTTGGACAGTACACTCGTCACTACTTCATGCATCTTAACCCATACTAAATCATCATTCCCATCTATACAAACCACACAGTTCTAAGCTAACTTTGAGGCTTAAGCACCATGCAACTATACTCAGGACAGATTATCCATTACACATGGTGAATCCGTCTGGCACATGTGTCTCACCATATTACACATGTACTCTACCTCTTATCACCTAAGATCAACATATATAACACGTTGATCAACAGCTTCAAGGGACAAGGGCCATACTCCGATACCAACCTTCTCTTAACCTGGCTAGCATGACTCTTCATGCTACCCGTCCCTTTTGACAGATCATCCTAACACTAGACACGACAAGACTCCATTCATAACTACGTCTCACGTCACGTCATATAGCTCGAGACTATTCCCAAGCTACACCGTGACCTTGTCGCATTACTCAACATTCTGCTACATAAATTCCTAACTCATCATGAGTACGATTCCTCACGTACTCCCGACACATCGTGACATCTTGTCACGTTCCCCTTACGCCATTCGTACCCTATCGCTTCACCACATGGCAAGCACGACGGTCAGTAACCACATCACGAGGTGACGTTGCCCAGTCATGCTTCCGCTGCGTACTCTTACACTTATTCTACTACTTCATCCTTATTCCCAGCCGTAAGTTCAACACGGTGACACTTGTCACCTTAGACTACAGGCTACACCTTAATTACTCCGGGACACTATTCCACAGTTCCCGACACTACTCATCACGTTCCACGCCCATCAATCACACAACCATCCTTATCACTGCGACAAGCCACATGGCATATCGCTGCACCTCATGGAGTACATCCCATGCGTACTCTCTTCTCACATGCTACGCCACATCATCACTATGGCGTACCCGTCATATAGTACATCACTTCACCACACAGAGTACACTCATCGTGTACTCGTCCCATTCCACATACACCACATCACCATTATGGCATACAGCCATATGGTACATCAATCCGCCATACGGAGTACATTCCACATGTACTCCCTTCATACACATCACGCCACATCACCATTATGGCATATACGCCACATGGTGCATCATTCCACTACATGGAGTACACTTCTCATGTACTCCCTTCATACATATTACGCCACATCACAATTATGGCATACAACCATATGGTGCATCAATCCACCATACGGAGTACATTCCACATGTACTCCCTTCACACACATCACATCACACAGAGTACACTCAGCGTGTACTCTTCCTGTTCCACATACACCCCGCCACATCACCATTATGACATACACGCCATATGGTGCATCACTCCGCCACATGAAGTACATTCCATATGTACTCCTTTTACACACACTATACCACAGAGTACACTCTACGTGTACTCTTCTCGTTCCACCATATGCCAGGAGGGTATATTTTACATATACTCTCATTATCTCACACTACGCCACACACAGAGTACACCCAGCGTGTACTATTCCCATTCCATCTGCCACGTCACCAATACAACACATACTCCACAACCACACTACACGGCACAGTCCATAACACTTCACAACACACTTCCCAATTACGCCCAACACTTCACTGTACACTACACGGCACAACACATCTCCACCCAATACATATATGCCTAACACTTCACTACACAGAATGCCCAACATTTCATCACATAGCGCCACATCACAATACTACAACTCCACAAATATCAACAGCACAGTCCACAACCTAGTCAACTAATCAATATCTAACATAAATAACGAGAGATAGAGAGTTATACCATTGACGAGATAACTCGTGCGTTGCTCGTTGATCGTCACAGCCGATGATGTCGTAAGTATCGTACGTGGCGGCTAACCCACGTACGTTAACTGTTTAGGCGTTTGGATAGCTAGGTGTGGTCTTGGAAGGGCTCGTGGTGTCCTTGTGATGGTGACAAGGAGTGTAACACGGTGGATCTAGCCATGTACAGTAGCGGTCAGCCACGCGCAGTGGCTGTCCATCACGTGCAGTGACTAACCACCACTCAAAGTGGTGGTTTGGACCTAGGGTTGGGCTGAGAGTTTGCTGGTGGAGCTCCTGGTGGCACTGGGGTGGCGACATAGTGGCTCACGGCGGCGGATTTGGCCACACGGTGGAGGAGAAACCGTGGGAGAGTGAGAGAGAGTGTGCTTGCGTGGGTGGCAGATCGGGGCCGTGGGAGGTTGGGTTGGCTTGGCTTGGTGGCGGCATGAGGTGGCGGTGCACGGCGGTGGAGGGTGTGCAACCCGTGCGTGAGAGAGGGAGAAACCGTGAGATGGATGAGGGGGCTTCTGGCCATGGGTCACGTGGAGGAGGAAGGGGAAGGGGAGAGGAGGTCTATGGCGTCACTTGGTGGCCGTGGGTGCCGCGTACGACGGCGCTAGAGGCCGCGCACGGTGAAGCCGTGCGTGGGTCTCCTTGTGCATGTGTGTGTGCGACGAAGGGGGAAGGTGGCTGCATGGGAGGTGCTGGTTTTGCTGGAGGGTGGTGACCGGTGGCAGAGGAAGATGCCGTGGGAGTGGTGGCGCCGGAGGACGGCGCACGGCGGCGCACGGCGGCGCTACGTGCATTAAGCCCGTTCGGGCTTCGCACTTCCAGCGGAGAGGAAGAGGGAGCGTGAGGGAGAGAGGCTGGGCTAGGGAGGCTCGCCGGCGTGAGGTGCAGCCGATGGTGCCGGCGGTGAGAGCTGCCGACGCACGGCGGCGCCGGGCTGAGGTGTGGAGCAGTTCGGCATGGAGATGGTTGCGTACTACGTACGCTTGAGGGAGAGGGAGGAGAGAGAGGGCTACGGGGAAAAGTGAGGGAGACAGAGAGGGAGTCTGGGTATTTAACCCAGTCCTTTCATCCGGGGCTCCACGTAATGATCTAACGATGGATCTCAAACACAGATTTAAAATGCATTAACTAATAACTTAATTAAAAGCGCTTAGAGGAATTAAGGTAGAATATTATTTTAAATTAACTTTAGTTTATAAAATAATATTCTTCATCATTAATAAAATAATAAAGTCTTATTTAATATATTTAAGAGAATAAAACCATTAAATTAATAAAAGCTTTGAACATAATTTAAATCTCATAATATCTTAAATAGTTAAAATCATTTTAATAATGATATTAAAATGATTTCTGGCAATTATAATATTTTTGGAGCTCTTCAAGAATATTATAATTGTCGTATTTAAAATCAAGTTTAGTTCAACAATACTGAAAATACTCTTTATAAATATTTTCAGTACATTTAAAACACTAGGCGTGCCCTAGAAGTCACACGATATCTTTCGAAACACGCCATCATAGTTCGACACGTATAACATGGCTCGCAGTCGCTAGTGAGAAGGGCAGATGATCACAAAAATCTCTGCCATTGGGATTTGCTTACGTCATAAAGACGGAACATACGTCAAAAAGAAGAAGCGTACGTAAGAAGGAAGGAGCAGGGTATCACACATCAGCCCCACAACTCTTCCATTCATTATCCTTCCACTGTCTTCCTCTTCTCTCTCCAGACCATAAGCCACTATAAGATTTTCTTCTAGAAAGTAGTTCTGCTCGTAGCCATGCACCAAATTGGGAATTCGCCACACTCATACTTTCACTCTTCAAAGCCCCCTCATCACATCCCGTATCATCATGGAGAATTTTTCCACATTTGAAGCACATTCTTGGCAGTTTCTCATACTTTAAATTCACCCAAACACTTTTTCCGTTTACTTTAATCATTCGACCTCTAGCCACAGCCTTCGTTAGGGGAATTTTAACTCGGACTCTTAGAAACATTCCCCAACCAACACCATCTACTGGGACATCCGCCTCCACTAGTCTCCCTATCGATTCACCAATCTAACTCCCCCTACCCTTCGTCATACATACCATAGGTAATATATAGGTAATATTCTGGATCTGAACCCACAATACCTTCCTGTCAAATTTCCACTAGTTTGGTTGAGAATAACCATCGAACAGCTTGAGAGCAAATAAGTAGTTATCAAATAGCCAAGGCCTCCCATCCATCACTCGCATTTTATCTGCTTGATTCCTGAAGGTTATCATGAATGTATTCTCCCCAACTTCTTGAAACATAGCAGGCTTGCTCATTCGCCAAATTTTTTCCATTGTAGAGGATATAACCTCCACACCAATTCTCCTATCCGTACAGTTTTTCTAATTACACTTCAGTCACCCTTTTTCCAAACTTCTTCCCCACATCTATCTCCAATATCTAACACCCCAATCTCTTCTTCCGTTAATCTAAGATTCTTCCATAGCTCTTCCAACCTCACCATCCTTCCTCCCGAATTTCCTTCCATAGCCAGTAGGTTGAGAAGACTTACCCTTCAGGGAAGGTCAAGGGTAGCTACCCACGCTACCTCTATTATCTTAGAGAGAAATAGAGAGGAGACCCGTCATGGGCCGGTCTTTCTTGGTTAAATCCTCTTTCCCTCATCCATTCAAATTGATAGTACTATAGAGGGAAATTTAGATAATCAGAAGATATTTGATGTACAAGGGATGAACACTAGCCGTTTGTTCAAACACATTAATGGTCCATATATGTCCACGATGCACAAAGTTGAAAAATATTAATATTATTACATTTGGGGCTTTAGATGAGACATAAAATTATCATCTGATCTCATTTCATCTCATCCCATCTTATTTCCAAACATAATTTAAATACAAAATTTTCAAACTAATCATTACAATTTTTCCAAACTAATCATTACAACTTTTTCAAACTTTCAAATAAAAAATAAAAAAACAATTCCAACCTTTTCAAATCCCCAAAATTTTGAATATTATTACTATTCACCAAATTTTCATCTCATCTCACTCTCCAAACAAGCGTCCCTAAATATTCTTAAAGTACTCTCGATTTCGTATATTACGCATACATTGAAGGGTTTATACGTGCAGACAATACAATGAGAGAGAGAGAGAGAGATCACATCCATACATGCTTACATGCTCATGTTGTACAAAACTATTTTCCAAGGCATTATATATATGGTATGGTATATTTAATTCTAACGTAAGTGGGCGGGAATGATACATAATTAAACCGGTTGGCTTACAAATTGATGGTCACACCTCTGGCACCATTGACATATGGAGATGGTGTAATGTCCTGCGCATAGGATGATGTATTCCAACCATGCTTTGTAGGGTCATATTTTTCTCCATCGCCCCAAAGAGCATAAGCCTCCTCTCCATGCACAGCGTCGTCTCCAATTGCCAGTTCCTCGTCCGGCATCCTTAATGGGATGAACAACCTTATGGCCAGAAGAATTAGGGTCGTGGACACTAAGTTCCAACCGGCCACAAATAGGGCTGCAACCAGCTGCTTGAGGAATTGCTTCCCACCATTTCCGCCATAGAATGCGCCCCTTGTGTTGCTTACTGGGAGTATGAGTGCGCAAAGCTCTGGCTCTGCGAAAAGCCCAGTGAGAAGCCCGCCCAATAGCCCAGCCACTGCGTGCGTGTGAAATACACCTAAAGTGTCATCCACCTAATTATAAATAATCATAAAATTTATTAGAGAGACCATATATATACATTTGGAGATGGGGTTTCGAACAGACCTCCATTTTGGAGGTTGGAGTTTTGCCAATCAGATCACAGGTATTTAACGATTCAAAAAATATTATCTAAAAGGGTTGGACTAGTAATATTTATATACAGATATAATAATCTTCCCACAAATTAAAGAAGTCCATTAATATATTATATAATGATAGAATATTAACTTAATAATGTATACCTTTTTGACTTAAGGACCAATATTTGAATTGTTTCTTATGGAAAAGTATAAAAGAGAAACGGATCATCTTCTTTATGTTCTGCTTTTCGATCTTGCTTTTGATTTAAATTAGGGTACCAGATCGACATGATTCGACCAAAAAGAAAAAAACGGATTATTACCATTGAATTGTGTGCAATATACCATTATTGTCATGAGTTCATCATCACCTAATCCTAAAGGATAAGATCAGAACGAAGAAAATGTGGTTATCAATTATTTAATGGTTGAAAAAGATTGATGGTCGTATAATAATTAGACTGCTGACTATCATGACTACTAGAATTTAGAATGTTTGTATACAGAAAGAAAGGAGAAAATAAAGAGAATATATATAGGAAACAACGAAGACAAAAAGTCAAAAGTTTTAAAAGATAAAACCCATCTACCTTCTAAGATATATTATAAATAGTCATGAATTAATTTATAATGGTACTGAATTAGATTGAATCTTCATGTACATATATATATATATATATACATATATATATATATATAGATGGGAGAACAACTGATCTAGCTAGCTTAGCTAGGAATTATTAGAAGTGGTTCGTTTAGATACAAAAACTATCTTCTTTCATTTTATCTTATTTTATTATTAAATATTTTTTAAAAATTTTTATACAAAATATAATAAATAATTTATTTTTTTTAAATCTCAAAATAATAATAATATTAAAATAATAATATTCTAACAATCTACTTATCTAAAAGTACTATCTCATCTCATATAATCTTACTATTCAAACAAGGCTTAATTAAGTCGTTGAAAATGATTGATTGTTTTTATATATAATGACATGTATAGTTGTCTACCATTATTGCAACGGTGACCATACATCGAAGATAAAGAGGTAATTAATTAGAAAGAAAGATGATAAAGGAGCTAGCGTCGAGAAAAGGACTAAAGTGAGACAAGAATATTTAGTACTGAAATTACTATTTTAGATGGAAAAAACAAAGACTCCTAGTGGATGCATGTGGCATAATTGACAGGTTCTCCAACCAAAAAGATATCAATTAAGCCATCTATTATATGTACATTACCATTATGAAATTTGATGTAAGATCGTAACAAAATCCCTCCCATCCCAACTAATTGAAAAGACCAGGACCCTAGAAAAGCTGATAATTAATTATTGTCCAAATAATTTTCTAAAGGAAACATGAACATTGGTACTTCAAATCAAATGAGATATTTTATTGAAAGTTAAATAAAATATTATTATAATATAATTTTTATTTTAATATTTAAAAAAATTAAATTATTTATTATATTTTATGTAAAAATTTTAAAAAATTATAATGATTATATAAAATAAGATAAAAGAAGATAATTTAATTTTGTATAACCAAACCGACACTAATTTGATCTCAAATTTTAGGGAATGAATTTTCACAGCCATGTTTCCTTAGTTTCCTTGGCCTAATGATACCATGTGGACCCTAAAAGTCGAACCAGGCCACATAATATATATATATATATAGAAATGATACTTGCAGTCGTGAGTGTTCAATTACCGTACAGTCGTTTTAAAAAAAGTGAATAAATATGAGACTCACATGAAAAGAAATTAATTTTTTAATAGTAAATCTCACTTTTTTTCAAAGCGACTGCACGGCGTTTATGCATTGCACGACTGTATGTAACCATAGTACGTATGTCCTGTTATTGAAATATATGATGTTCATTTCAAAATATATTATATATTTATATATACACATTTGGGTTTAAGAAATTAACCAGTACTTGGTACATGTCTATTTTATTTATATCAATAAAATTTATCTCTTACTTATAAAAAAAAATAAAAAATAAAAAATAACCAGATCATGAAATTACCTAGCTGCATGCTGCATCATATATGTTTCAGACTTAAATATTAATTAATACAACCTTAATTAACCAACCAATTAATGCATAATTTCACAAGATTATATTAATTGATAGAGGCAAAATTAAAGTAGTGCTAGCTAGTGGTGGGAACAAGCTTGCACTTGATCTGTCGACTATGATCTAATACCGCATGTAAAAACCTACGTACCTTTTGTAGCAAAGTAGACTTTTTGTGAAGGATCATCATGGACACCCATGGAATGCTTCCAGAAAGGATCCCCATCACTATAGCCGCCCACGATTGTACCAACCCTGCGCGCAAGTAATTAATTAATTAATTAATATATAACTACAAAAGAAAAATCCTTCAAATTCAGGTATTCAAATGAAAAAAAAAAAATACCTAAAATAAGTCATACAATACTCATATTTTAATTTAATTAATACTATCCGAATATTTATACAAAAATAATAAATATAATGTAAGACTCGGACAATTGTTTTTTTTTTTTCATTGAACTGGACCAACCACATTAATGCCACTGAGAAAGTCATCTTTGGGGGCTTATAAATAAACAAAAATATATATTGGCCACACGTTTATAAAAAAAAATATATATTGGCCACACGTGTGTACCTGCTCCTGGAGTAATGCACACTAGTCCGGTCATCATCCCTTGAACAGCACCTATCACCGAAGGCTTCCCGAAGAAGACGACGTCCAGAGACGTCCAGACAAGAAGACTTGTCGCCGCACATATGTTTGTGTTTAACACTGCTATTGAAGCGTCGATGTTTGCCGCGTATGGTGCTCCACCATTGAAACCTGACCATCCCATCCACAGCAGCCCCGCACCGGCAAGCATAAGCAAGACGTTGTTGGGAGGAAACCTCTCCCTGTCACTCTTTAGCCTCGGGCCAACCTATATATAGTACCATATAGTCCATTTCAAAGACTCATTTATACCAATAAATTTGATGTAAACCAAAGAGAAAAGAAGAGAAATTTAGTTGGTTGGTGAAAGGTTAATGAAATAGATATAGTACCCAATAAGCGGCAGTGAAACCGGCGATTCCTGAGGAAAGATGGATGACATAGCCGCCGGAGTAATCTATGACACCCCAGTGATACAAAAAGCCACCACCCCAAAGACTAAAGGCTCCGACGGTGTAGGAGAACACAAGCCAAAGAGGGACAAACGCCATCCACGCCTTGATGTTCATGCGCCCCAGAACAGACCCAGCAAGTAAAATCATGGTAATGGCGGCGAAAGTGAATTGGAAGTAAACGAGCGTGGCCATCGGGTAAAAGGGCTCAACGGTCTCCTCACCGCCACCTTCAGTAGTGTGCTTACTCTCGGGGACTTTGGCCCGGTGGACGAGGAACTTTTGGCCAAGAGCGGGTGCGCCCTTTCCCCAGAAGGGGAGGAGTTCGTCACCGAAGGCCATGCGGTAGCAGACGAGGACCCAGCAGATAAGCACAGCGGCGAAGGCGTAGAGAGCCATGAAGGCCGAGTTTACTGCCCATTTCTTCTTGACGATGCTGGCATAGAGGATGACCAGGCCCGGCATGCTCTGGAGGCCTACGAGAGTCGACGCCGTCATTTGCCATGCGTTGTCGCCCTTGTTTAGCCATATTGGCACGGCTGGACTGACAGCTCCGTAGGCCGGTGTGGTGTTCATGTGGCTGATCTAGCCGATCGGGGTAATTAACCTACGTACGAGTTCGAGGTTTGGTTCTTCAACCACCGCAAATCTATATATCTATATATAGAAATTAAGCTAGCCGGTCCCTTTGTAGTTGGGTGTGAGAGAGAGATCAGAGAGTTGATGTATATTAATGCTTGAAGGAGAGTCCGTCGGTCTTTTGTTGACTGCGTGATGGAATTAAATTCTTATGAAGCTTCGTGTGAAAATTCAGTTGCTTTTTACATATAGCGGCTATAGTGAGAAAACTTAACCAAAAAAGAAAGGAGGGATTTCGGACGTATATATATATTCTAATTTCCAACAAAAAAAACAAACATTTGGTTTTTTCCACCTGTCCAACGTGAAATCGTCGTGAAGTTGCGTAATTTGATCAATGGTACGGAACCGTGTGGGATGGGATCGCACATGATGCATGTACGGATTCTTTATCCATGGCTTTTGGGGCTAACTCATGCTAGCTTTGACTGACCAACATTTTTGGTCCATTTTTTTTCCCTCCTCTCGCGACAATTCCTTCTATTTCAAGAAGCAAGTACTTAACTAGCTCCTTGAGTATTTTTTTATTTTTATTTTTTATAGCAATCTCCTTAATTGAGTATTTAATGTTGTTCACAAAGTGACAATTTATACGGTAGGCGGACTTCATTTAAATATCTCTCTTTCACTTAGAATTGAATCTTTTTTCAATAGGAGTGATGCAATATACCGTACCTACATCTCATTTTCATCATAGTACATAAAATTAATGTGATACTTTTCTCATTTTTGAATAATCACTTTTTAAAGAAAAATTTAAAATGATGCAATATACCGTACCTACTGGAAGGAGCTGAGTGCGGTTATACGTAGAATTTTCTTTCCAATATTAAGCATGCATGTATAGTTTGTCCTTCCACGCCTGCATGCCTTCCATTCGTAATCTTCAATATCGGTAGATATATTATAATTATACCAAAAGCAAGCTAATCAGAATGTTATACATAGAAGTTATACATATTAATTATGCATGTCGTTTTGAATTAATTCCCAAATAATCCCACATTTGGTTTGGAGCTAATCAGTGGTAATTATAAGATCAGTACTTGAACTTAACACACTCATGTGTTGGGAGTATATGGGAAGACTGGTTTTGGAGTTGAAAAAGTGTTTGCTGAAAGTTGGCTCGAGCCAAGTTCACTCGACATACCGCTCGAGCGAATATCAAGTCCGAGAGTTCACTCGACACCGCTCGACACTCCGCTCGAGCGAGAAACAAACCCTAGTGTTCGTTCGACAGTTGCTCGACACTCCGCTCGAGCCAATGTTCATTTGGTTGTTGGCTCGAGTCGCGCTCGACAGTCCGCTCGAGCGAAATACGCAGTTTTTGTCAAATTAGGGTTTCTAGCGCCACTCACAATAAATACATCATATTTGACTTGTGTTGGACAGCTTTAAGCATATTTTGAGAGAGAACAATTATCTTATGAGTGCATATTGTGTGAGAGAGTAAAAAAGCCCTAGAAAGTGTGAGTTGAGATTGAGTGATTGTAATCTCCTCTGGTTAATAAGATTTCTGCAGCTCCTGTGGATGTAGGCAATTTGCCGAACCACGTATATTGTGTGTCGTGTTCTTAATTGTGTTACTTTTACTTTATTTGCCATTGTTGGTGTGTTTGCTTTGCATAGTATTTCACAACAACTAGTATCAAGAGCCAATGTCGGATCTGAAAGAGAATGATAGCTGAAGATAAAGTGAACGCACTCAAGATCGAGAAGTTTGATGACACTGATTTTGGGTACTGGAAGATGCAGATTGAGGATTATCTCTATGGGAAGAGGCTCCACCTTCCACTGTTGGGAAAGAAGCGTGAGAGCATGGCTGATGTTGAGTGGACCCTGTTAGATCGATAGGTTCTAGGTCTTGTTCGGCTGACTTTGTCAAGAACAGTGGCACACAATGTCAGTAAGGAGAGAACCACAGTGGATCTCATGGCAACTTTGTCAAGTATGTATGAAAAGCCGTCTGTGAACAATAAGATGCACTTGATGAAGAAATTGTTCAATCTGAAGATGTCGGAAGGTATGTCTGTAGCCCAACACTTGAATGAATTCAATACGATCACAAATCAATTATCCTCTGTAGAGATTGAGTTTGATGATGAGATTAGAGCATTGATTCTGTTGGCATCGTTGCCAAACAGTTGGGAGGCCATGAGGATGGTTGTGAGTAGTTTAGCCAGTAAGGCAAAATTGAACTACGATGACATACGTGACATGGTGCTTGCTGAAGAGGTACGTAAGAGAGACATGTGTGAGTCTTCGGGTTCAGGATCTGCCTGATTGTTGACAATAGGGGCAGAGGACATGGCAGGTCAAGCTCCAAGTGCGAGGAAAATAGCAAGATGAGATCTGGGTAGCAGATCACATGCTAGAGTTGTGGCAAGCCGGGCCACATCAAGAGAAACTGCAGGAATCAAGAAAGTTTTGATGATGATGCTATGAATGTAGTGGTAGAAGAAATTTATGATGCCTTATTTCTTGCAGTGCACAGTCCGATTGATGATTGGGTGTTGGATTCAGGGTCTTCATTCCATAGCACCTCGCATCGAGAAATCATGCAGAATTATGTTGCTGGTGATTTTGAGAAGATGTATGCGGCTGATGGAGAGGCACTGGATTTAGTGGGAGTGGGTGATGTGCATATCACACTTCCAAACAGGAGCGTGTGGACTTTACAGCAAGTCAGACATGTTCCAAATCTGAAGAAAAAGCTAATTTCTGTGGGACAGCTTGATGACAGTGGTTTTGCAGTAGCGTTCTCTGGAGGAGCTTGGAAGATCACTAATAGTGCGCTGGTCTTAGCGCATGGTAAGAGATCTAATTCTTTGTATTTGACATCAGGGTCCAGTGATGTGCAAAGAAATACAAGAGTGCAAAAAGGCAGGTTTAATCGCTCAAAACATGTGAGGAAGCCAAAGGGAGTCAGCTTTGTCGTTCTTCATGAAAGCCTGGGAAAGTTGGCTAAAGTTGCCAATATCGGTTCGAGACCGGATACTCCTGGTGCAGTGGGAGTTGTGAATCGCCCTGTAGATGTGCTGACTAAGGGTGATGTATGTGGAAGACTGAAGTCGGGCTTGACTTCAGTGCGTCTTCTAACTTGAAGACGGGAGCTGTGAGCTGCAGAGATGATAGGGTTTGGCTGGAAACAGGGGCTGGCATGTGGAGACCCAGTCTCCAAGTGGGAGATGGTTAGGGTATATGTGGAGACTGGTTTTGGAGCTGAAAAAGTGTTTGCTGAAAGGTGGCTCAACAGTTGGCTCGAGCCAAGTTCGGTTGACTTCGCTCGACATACCGCTCGAGCTAATATCAAGTCTGAGAGTTCGCTCAACACCGCTCGACACTCCACTCGAGCGAGAAACAAACCCTAGTGTTCGCTCGACAGTCGCTCGATACTCCGCTCGAGCCAATGTTCATTTGGCTGTTCGCTCGAGTAGCGCTCGACAGTCCACTCAAGCGAAATACGCAGTTTTTGCCAGATTAGAGTTTCTAGCGCCACTCACTATAATACATCATATTTGACTTGTGTTGGACGGCCTTAAGCATATTTTGAGAGAGAACAATTGTCTTGTGAGTGCATATAGTGTGAGAAAGCAAAAAAGCCCTAGAGAGTGTGAGTTGAGATTGAGTAATTGTAACCTCCTCTGGTTAATAAGATTTATGCAGCTCCTGTGGATGTAGGCAATTTGCCGAACCACGTATATTGTGTGTTGTGTTCTTGATTGTGTTGCTTTTACTTTATTTGCCATCGTTAGTGTGTGTGCTTTGCATAATATTTCACAACAGCATGCAATCCTAACTCCCGACTTTTAAGTTATGCAGATCAGATCATGACTACATGACGAGTTGAGGAGTTACTGCAACATTTATATCGGAACATGTCATATATGATCATATAGATCAATGTAATTATTCAAGTAGTAGATTTGCAATTGTTTGGAAGTCAGGGAGATGATCAGCCTCGAAACACGGAGAATGCTGGTAGATAATAGATGCTACGTGAATAAGGATGCTTGCTGTTAAACCCCATATGAGGAAACAACCTTTCTCACATTGGAAATCAAATAGATGAAGAATGTACTTGCTACCCATCCACTCCCTTGCTTCACATCTATGATTATCTTCCTACAAAACATTATAAGAAAATTCAGCATATAATATATTATGAATACCAATTGAAATTAGTGTTAATTATTTGGTACGCCTAGCTATCAGAGTTGGGTAATATTAATAGACCATTTGTCTAAAAATGTTAGCACATATGAGAAACATTGACGATCTTGCTTAATTAGAGTTTTGGCCGGGGGTGGGGAGATATATATATATATATATATATATATATATATATATAATATCACAATAGGTTGTAATAAGGTCGGCACTATAAGAAAACTGCTTATTTGTGACCAGTTAATTATAGCGAAATGACTATTTACAGTAAAAATAAGTATATTTTAATCACAAATAATCTTTTTACAGCAATTAAATAGTTATAAAAGTTTATTTTTCTAATAATGCGGGAGACGTACGTTAATCTCACAATAGGTTGTTGTCTTGATCCCAATGAAAAAACTGTCTTTGATGTGATAAGACGTACCTTCGTGTGCAGAATCTACATATAGGGTTTGCATTAATTTTATCAAATGGATGATTATTAGGTTTGTCAGATGTCTGCATGCACTTTCCTGTTAACCCAAGCGCGCATTATATGATCATCTAATGCCATGGCCCATACCCGATTATTATCTAGCTACTTTATCGAGAGACTTTCAAAAAGCAAGTCTAATTCATTTCTGTTTAGCAAAGTTTTGTGACGACCCATGCATGTGATATACAAAGTGCCAATTTATATAAAACCATCAATTTTAGATGTTTAGAAATCATTTGCTATTTTTTTATTTATTTATCTGATATCATTTAGGCCTCATTTAGATATAGAAACAGTTTCATCTCATCTCATCTCATCATTATAACTTTTTAAAATTCTTACACAAAATTTAATATACAATTTAATTTTTTTCAAATCTCAAAAAAATAATAATATTAAAAAAATAATATTCTAACAAAATTTTATTTAACTTTTAACTTTTATTTAAAACCATATCATCTCATCTCACTATTCAAACATGACCTTAATGTTATAAAAAAATATCTGTGCAAGTTGTCTTGCCAGCCGGGAAGCTTACCAAACAATTACCGTTTGGTTTATCAGACACTAGTTATTTTCATGCTTTTGTTCTTATTCACTCGGTTGTTATCTTGTTTTAAACATTTTAAGAGCATGCAGGTTGAAAGTGCAAATTCTAATATAAAATGCTTGAAAACATGATATGCTGGTGTCAAATGAAATGATGATAACTCAAAAAGTGATGGATATTATTTATCTTTTCAATGAGAATGGTTGATATGGGGCTTGAGTTTGGTGGGAGCATATATGGAACACAAAACATGACACCACACCCCGGCCTGCAGTCTCTTTCCTTGGTCCCTTTCTTACCTGATCTGTATATAAGATGCTTTTCACAGAGTTAGGAGAAGTATTTCTATTCAAATGTTTTCAGCTCTTTTCTTTTGTGAATAGGTGAAGAATTCCTCTGACCCCCGCTTTATACAAAAAACGGAAAGAAAGCCGCACAAAAATTTCTCCTTTTTCATTGTATTTCAAGGCCAAAGAATCAAGGGTAAGGGGGCAGGTCACTATCATGTGTTGCAAAAATGTGAGACATGGATGTACTTGGACTTTGCGTTCAAACGTTTGGTAGAGTTTGTTTCCTGATGATCATTTACCGATCGATTATCCTTTTGTGTTTATATATTTGATAACAAGATCAGTTCATAAATAAACCCCAAAACCAATCTAGATCAAGCAATTAGAGCTCAGGATTAAGAAGTAAAAACCTTGAGAAACATCTCCAACGGAACATCGAAAATATTATCAACTTCATCTGTATTGAGTGAAGGCCTGAAATTTCCTTTCCTAGCAAGTAGGCCTACCACAGGGACAACCTTGAGTAGGTGCTGCATGCATGATCATCAAGTGACATAACAAAACAAGATATTCAGCTAATTTAAAACAAGATATCGAATGGAAAATCATCAAATATGATATGAACCACACATGCAGTTAGCACCTGAGAAATAAAAGGCTCTAAAGTAGCAGCAACTCGAACCAGATTAGGTTCCAATCCTATCTCTTCCATGGCTTCTCTTAATGCAGTAGCCGAGTCATCTGCATCTCCTTTCTCAAATTTCCCACCAGGCAAAGCTACATCCCCTGTTTGTCACATGGAAACATACATCGCATCAATTCATGCACTCCTTTAATCATTTCAATACTTTTTCTGTGCCAACATGCGCTAAAGGTCCACACACACATGACACATCTATATCTACATATGTGGTGTATATCTACCTGGTTAAGAGGACAGTTTCATGGATCTCTTGGTGAGAATAACTCGCAATTCACCTTCTTCGCCTTCAAAGAGACAAATCAGAACCGCCGCTCTTCTCATCTCCGTCCAATTGACACAAGGAGACCGATCATTTTTGACAGCCACAGACTTGACAACTGATCCAAAATCCGACCTAATACTACAATATTGATCCTTCTGATCTACTTTTTCATTTTTTAGTGTTGGTAACTGAAGCTGCTTTGCAAGTCTTTGGAATAGTTGGCTTCCAGAAATCTCTTCACCAAGTTGGCACGGCTGAGATGCGAGATAAGCCATCTAATTAATGGAGTCCGTTTTTTGCAAGCCATGCACATTTTCTATATAAAGAGAAAATTGTAAAGCTAGGCCAGGGGACCAATATTATGGGATACAAAGTTGTAATTACCATTATATTCTATGGGATCTTAAAAAAGGTGCAATTGTGCATTATGCTGGCGGATATTGTGGTGCATGCGAATCATGAGTAATGTTTTTCTCCCCTAATTATTAGTGTATCCCTAATATTATTTTATTTTAATGTAACCCATGCTATATATCTGGCGATCATATATATAAACCATGTGGAGCACCATATATATATATATGATACCTTGGGGTTGAGATCAGTACATGAATTGTGAAAAGATTCAACCAAAAATGGTTTGGTTAATTAGAATTCGATCGGTGTACAGTGCTATATATTAAATACTTCCTAATTTTCCTACATATAAGAGTTTTGCTATGTACAAGCAAGTTTGCGTACTAATCTGTATATTAATATTGTTGTCTTCATATTTTAAATTTAAATTAGCACTGTTTTCAATAAAATCTATTTTTTGACCAATCATATTGAATAGGTGCACGTATTAGTACGCATAATCGTTTACAATTAAATTTTTCCTTGTGACCTGCATATATATCGCTCACAATCCTTTGCCTCCCACCCCATCATCAATAAATTAAGCATATTCATAAGAACCTATGTATATCATGAGAATGGATTTTCAAGGGCACAAAGATGACAAAGAAGGGAATTTCACCGATTGTCGACTGATATGCATTGTGCAAGTTGGGTCGGTCGAAGAAGTGTCGATGCATATTGGGTCGAAGTGTCGGCTGAAGTGTCGGCTAATATGCATTGTGCAAGTTGGGTCGAAGTATATATGCCATCGAATAAGGAACTTCCCAGATGCCCCGGCCCAACTTTTCTTATCCCCCCACCATTACATACCGTACCTTTTTTATTATTATTTATTTTTTTAATTTTTTTTAGTTGTATTATTCTTAAATCAATTGAATTCTTCTACTCATCATCTATATACCATACATTTGATAAGAAAAAAATAAAAAATAAGTGTGGAGATAATGAATATAATTTTTTATTATAAATTTGTAAGGTAAAGTGGCGAAGACACGTGTACCTTAATACATCATAGAATTTATATAGAGTTTTGCTATATACAAACAAGTTTGCGTACTAATCTGCGTACTAATATTCTTGTCTTCATATTTTAAATTTAAATTAGCATTATTTTCAATAAAGTCTACTTTCTGACCAATCATATTGAATGAATGCGCGTATTAATACGCAGAATCGCTTACAACTAGATTTTTCCATTTATATAAATCTTCCTCCCTCCTTTAAAGAAACTAAAAATAGAACTAGCTCCCATAATACACAAGAATTTTAATAGAAAATCATGTTTTTCTCTAAAAGAAAATATAAACATAATTAGGGTTTTGCTAAGACTTCTTTTAGTACCAATTAAGTCTATATATATATAAAATCTACAATTGTTTTAGTCTCTTTTTCAATTATTCTCTCACTGTTCTCTGCCAACAACTTCTCTCTTTTTTTCCGCATGCAACTTATACCATTTTGAAGCTGGTAATTAACGGAGATCTCTATATTGAAGATGGAATCCATTGCATGTGTAAATACATGATAATAGTACTCAAGTTTTTGTGATAATATTTTTTGTATCTTGAATTATTTTATATTATTATAAATAAATAAAAAAGATACGAGTATTTTAAATCAGTCGGTACATCGGCCCTCCCAAAGATAAAATCTAGCCTTCAATATATATATATATATATATATATATATATATATATATATGTGTGTGTGTGTGTGTATATATATGTGTGTGTTCATAGATAGAATTGTTAGCTGATCATTTATAAAATGCAAGAGCTTTTTTTTTTTTTTGTTAAACCAAGTTCACGAGCTTTTAAATTTAACTTATAATCGAAGAAAGGGATATTCGAAAAGGTTCTTTTTCAGTTGGTTGCTCCGAAAAAGAGAAACTTAGAAAGACTTTTGCTTGGGCAGGTAAGCTCTTTTCTTTATCAAATTAATGGTTTGCACCAGTACTCGGGCCACAAATCACTTTCTGTACATGATTCTCAAGAGTCCAAGATGGCATCCGATCAAAATGCCGAAGCAGTGCTTATATATATAATACTTACAAAGTTTATGATCCCCTTGATATGAATTAACATTTAATGGTCCATTAATATGCAATAATTCGAATTATCACTGTAAGATACTTTTTGTGGCTCTTCTTTCATGGCCACTTTGTGACTATAAAAAATTGATAAAAACATTAATTTAAAGTGAAATTATCTAATTTTTACGACGATCAAAAGGGTCGCAAATAACTGTATTTCTTGTAGTGAATTAGTAAAGTTCTTAAAAAGTCTTGAGGATGCAGTAGTATAGCACTGTACGTGTGAGCACAATTATTAATTGTACTGCTATTCCATCACATGCACCGTGGCATCACGCATATAGAAGGCAGCTTCTGCGCACCCATCAGCAGGTACTCCCATTTAAAAATAAAATAAAATATCCAGTTGTGGGCCTCAGATTCCTGTGTCCTACGCCTACCACTACCAGCACAGCAAAGCCACCAAAGTTACGTGAAGTCACGTTATAAATTATGAAAATAGCCAAAAAAAAAAAACTAAAGAGAAAGCATGTTTTATTACCCAATATCCTATATAAGCTTTTTTCCGATATTTGTAATTTCGGCCGATATTATACGTGAACAACTAACGTACGTTAAAGTCCATGAGGTGACGATATATAGTACTAGTACAAGTAATTTGGCTGTGCTTTATAATAATGCATGGGGCCCCGATGGCCTCACATTTCATGGTCTTTATCCCATCAGACAACCTAATCCCAGTCGCATGCATATATCATCGACAGATGATGATCGTAGAGTACTGCATGCATATATGATATATGCGGTTTGCTTTATCCCCCGGAATCATTTCGAGGAAACCGGCTGGCATTTTATAAATCGCATACATCAAATTATATATGAAATCATGTGAAATCGCGTTTATTCTTAAAAAGTAGAGGTTATGAAAAAATATAGATTTAATTCTCTATATTTTATCTTAAAAATCCTCTTAACGGATATATAGTTCAAACTCCTCCTTAATAAACAAGTCTAATAACAAGTCATGTGATATTTAATTAAATAAAATGAAGTGTATAATCATTTTATAGTAAACTTCATTTTATATATCATGAAAGCGGCCTGCGTGCATTTTTTGGTACCATCATGTCGACTCATGATCATATTTTGTCGTTGTTGATATGGGCTTTTAATTAGTTGTTGGGGTGTTTAATTTCTATTTTTTGAGAAGTTTTAGGGGTCATTTTTTTTTCAAGTAGTCGAAAATTAAGGGGCTTTGTTGTGGTTTTTTTTAGCGTAGTTTGGGTGGTAATTGCCGATCGAG